>NQII01004820.1:136881-175371 GCA_002778355.1 Clitarchus hookeri | reverse complement strand
GGGGGGGGGGGGTGGATATACCTTAAACAAAATGTTGCTATGCGTGCAGCATTTAGCAAGTTTTACTTTGACAATGGCACGTGCTATGCAGGAAGGAGAGGACAGTTCATTACTTCTTTTCCTGTGTTTAGCATCACACGCGGGGTCTAGCTCACCAGATTTGGGCATGTTCCAGCCAAAGTTTTTGAAGTTTATTCACAGATTTGTTTGTTTTGTTTTACAGCCGTGGCCTACCAATTTATGATAGCAGCACAACCTCTACTATGTTATTTTATGCATGCTAACAAACAAATTAAAAATAACTTTTGATTGCAACTACTTGCATTTAGTGTTTTTTTTTTTTTTTTTTTTNATTGTCTTAACATAGCTGTACTTGCAAGATCCATTCTCGTTAGATAGGTGTTTTACTGTAGATGTATAAACATTTAAGCATGCCAAATATCAGTATGTTACACAAAGGTTCAAAAATGTTTTCCTGATGTTGCATTTGATTTAATTTAAAGGAAAAGGAGAAAATATTGCTTATTAAATAACTTCTTAGGACAAATAGAAATACTACTGCCATTAGGCAAAATGCAAAGCTGTGCACAATGATGTACTAAACCCATGGAATGCCATACCCTTTACACAAAAGGAACAAACTAAGTAGAGACTCGTCAGACACTCGAGAGGTACACCAGGAATCTGCACATAGGCCCAACACCACCATGGGCAGTGAAGCATGCCACCATTCCACCATTACACCAGGTAGTATACAATTAACCTTTTACCATAATATGAGACTGGCCAATAAACAGAAAAAGAAAACAAAATAAAAAATCATAACAAATAATATCTGGTTTTACATCTGGCAGTTATGCAGAGAAAAGACGAAAATAATGGGTATTCCAAAAATATAACAAACTCCAAACAATTTACCATGCACAGACAACAAGAATACTAACAAATTAAACAAATATGTACATCTATGCTGCAGGTTACACCCAGTCAAAAACTCTCTCTATGAAGTCTGTTTTAGAAAATTCTATGTAGAAAAATTTATATATGGTTGGCAATGCTGGATTAACTAAACTCTGGTGGTCAGCAACAAACAAATTACAAAATAAATAACCTTTAATGGACTTAATAATAATTAATAGCAGTGTAAAAATTATGTTAATTATAAGCATAAGTCTTCCATAAAAATATGAATTAAACATATATATTTGTTGATATGCAACTTATTACAAACCACACAATGTTGCAATGATACTGCCCTTATCCAAATGTATTACATCAGTGAAAGTTGAAGGCACTGGAATATTATAAAATAAATTTAAGGGTCAAGACAAATAAACAATGTTCAAAATGTAACACCACTAACTTCACATGGCAAACCACCAATGAGGTACGAGTTCATGAAACACTTTTGAATTAATGTTTAGTTAATATGCAAGGCATTATCTGATGACTGCCTACCATTAAGGTCACAATTAAATTTAAAAAATTAAAAAATTGTCAGAAACCTGAACTCCCCAGTGACGTATTTATCCCTGTCCTTGAACACAAGGATGGAGGTCTTGTATATCTTAATGGCTCTATCTTCACCCTCCTTGCCTGTTGCGTGGTACACATTTGCTTCCTTGCCCGTGGAGATGCAACCATTTATCTCACAGATTGTGCCCCTGTTGAGCAGTTTGAAGAGTATCATCCTAGTGCGTGGGTCCATCACTTGCTCTGCAGTTGCCCGGTCATGCTTGTCTTTCACCCTCATTCTGGAAACAGTATGCCAGTACGGATAGGACATTAGCAATACATAAGCTGACACTAGAAGATCTGCTCATCTGAAAACACAGATATAGTTTTGTTCATGTACAAAATAATGAGAGGAAGAAAAACGTAGGTGTAACCCTTCAGTGTACTGTAATAAGATGTATTATATATAAAAATATTAATTTAGTAAGCATTAGTGATTTCACAGACCTTAAATCATTTCATATAAATGCAGTAAACTTTGCTATTTTCCTTGCACTATGTAAATCAGTTATGGCACACCTGCAATGAATCACTTATGAACAATGATGGTAACGAATGCAACATTTAACTTTGGATTGTGTAACAACTAAAACAGGACCTTCAATTAACTTCTACATTAATTCCTCACATTAAATGGTAGAGAACCCTGTAACAACAATGCCAATGTTAATAAGATGCCATCACTTAGTCCTGAAACATATCTGTCAATAGGAAGTTGTATTATTATATGTACAATTTTCCCTTACACAAAGCAGACAATTTTTGATAAGTTCAAAACTGTTATAACACCAAGCTTGGTAAAACATCAACTATTTCTATTTCTTTATTAGGTTGCATAGATACGTACAACTTAATCGCAACAGACTTTTCTTTAGGGAAAAAATAGTTGCAATGAAAGTGGAACTGGCAAAAAGGGAGACAAGAAGACGTGGCCAAAGGAGTTGTGGTAATATTCCCTTAAATAGGTGTAATTCATTCACCATTGCATCAATCCATGTGTAATATTTGAATTTTAATTGTACAAATGTCAACTAAAATAATTTCACATCTTTTGGGTGTTTAGAAACTGAATAACATGCCATTCCTTTTTCCCCAAGATATAAAAATAATGCTGGGATTCTATTTTACCCCAGGTCACCGAAATTCTAAAAAGTAACCAAGAGTAACAAAAGAATTTCCCACTCACTGCAATAACAAATTATATTTCTGAACACCCAAACAAACATTACAAGACTCTCCATCAAAACCAAACAGGCTGAAAACTGGCACATTTTTCAAATAAAAAAAAACATATGAAATAGTAACAAACCCTCAACAAGATGCTACACGATTGCTACTGCGATGACCACACAAACACAACTTTACCTGTCTGCCTCCAGCTTCCTGTCAGTCTGTATGAGAGCATTTTCCGCATGGTTAGACAAATGCGGCCCCTCGTACTTTTCCATGTTTATTTTGTTGACATATCTGCGGAACAACTTGTCCGGTGGTTGGTAGCTGGACAACCTATCTGTGCTGATTCTGCATGTGGAGTCTGGGAGTGAAGAGTCAAGCTTATAAGTTCTGTTTTTCTGGCCTGCTGACCCTGTAGTGACATACCAACAAAATTAAGCACAACCCATTCCTGAATATACGAGTAAAAAGAACAGCTCCAAATATCACTCAGTTGAAGCCCTCCACACAGTTCAGATCTAAACATTTTCACTCCAATTGGATAAATAATGACAAGATTGATTACAAAACAAATGTACATTGGTAACATTTCTTCTGTTGCTAAGGAAATGGACATCTGTATCACTATCTCTGTGAGATATATATATATATATGTATATATACAGTGAACAAAAGCCTATCACTAACACCTTTTTCAAAAAAAAAAAAAAAGTTTTCCAATAGTCCTTTAGGCAGCTGATATAATAGGTAGACCAAAATATAAACCAAATATTGCATTGTTAAAACTGGATTTGTCACATTTTTTTCCCTGAATGATTTTTTAATTGTCTACATTCTTACAGTTTCAGAAATTTTAAATAATAGAAAAAATTGTATATACAAAAATATACACAAAAACACTTATAAATACATATATATGTATTTATACAAACACATACATAAATGTACATTGAAAAATACAATATACACACCACACATTCCCACCCACACATATACACAGGATAAGTCAATTGACAAATTGTTAGGATTATGCAACATTATGTAGAACATATATGAAACACTTCTGACCTTATGCGGATATGAAGAGAATAATAAAACCTTGAAAACTGAGATTTGAAATGATTTTGTACAAAACATCAGAAACTCTATGAGAACAAGCAAAAAGTAGAGAGGATAATGTTTTGACAAGAGCATTTCGAACCCTTAAAATTGTTGTTGGTAAAATTATCTCTGTTAATTAATCAAATAGGTGCTAGATTAATGACGGGTCAGTAGATATTTCAGGTTAGTAAACCCTATGTACCAAAACATCTGACTGATTACATCCAAAGTTGATGCACCGAATCGTACATCTGTAATACAGTTGGTTGCATGCTGGCTTATGGTACAAGGATTTCAGAATTTCAGTCTTGGGTCAGGCACCTGTGTATTTGTAATTGTATCTCTACTGTTTGCATATTTTTCTGGTTCCATCTATAATGATATTGCTGTCAATGAGATGTCAAGGCTCACCTACCATCTACGCTTTTAGATACTTCATTAAAAATTATTTGCACCCATGTGGAGGAAAGAAGGCAACTTCGATACAATAGCATACCTGGTTCTAAGTTGACAAGTTGGTGAATTGTTCGAGTAGCAAGTAAGTTGATAGGAATTTCTGACCTAATTGCAGCAATACAACTTAGTTGAATGTCGAACAATTTTACTGAAATATGTATGATCTTTCAATTTGTGGAACAGATTTTCTACTGTCAAAATGTCATTACCACAGGCAACTAATGCACTTCAGATCGCTTCACTAAAGCTCCCATCTATCAGCAGTTCCCTTGCCACAGACTGCTTCAAAATATGACCATGTGAAACAAACACTTCTTTTGATGAAAACCTACTTCAGAATAAATAAAAGTTCTTTTTATGGCAGTACTGTGTAGAGGTCCATCTAAAAATACATTTAGGATACTAACATTTGGGGTTTCTTTAACATGCTAATAATAAATTCCAATCATTCCCTAATAATAGCTGGTCCATGTTCCAAAAAGTGATAGTTGATACTGTATTGGACATTGTCTCTTCTCTCAATGTACATGTAAAATTCCTGCATCTAAAATTATCTATTTTCATGATGCCCCAAAATGATAGCTTTGGACAACTAAATTAAGTTTACATGAATAATTTTCTGACAAATCAATATGCAGCACTATTGTTTCAGCTGTAAAATTTTGTATGCACACTTTACATGCCTTTTTGGTTAAACACTTTGAAACTGTGCCCCAAACTTTTTCATTTCAGTTTCAACAAGGTATTATATATACTGAACTGTCTCGACTTTGTTTTTTGTTATTTTCACATAAAAATTAATTTTTTCACTATACAGTAAAACCTTGTTAATCCAGCCCTCGTTGATCCGGATCTTTTAATTTCATGTTCACATAGATAATATGTAATATGAAGTGGATTGACTCACCAGCTATAAATAGCTTTGACGACCTTGAATCCGGTACCTATCACTTCCCCCCTCAATCTCCTCAGTTTTCCTACTGTTTTCAAATGGCACTTGTCATTTTGTTTATTGTGTGTGGTTTAACAGGATATTGTTTTTGTTTTTTATCAAAGTGTTTGGGAGTGTATTGTAGTGTACATACAAGTTTAAAATGGCATTGAAGCGAAAGGACATGGTTTCAATGGATAAAAGTTTGATGCTATTAATTGAATTGATAAAGGAGAAGCATTGAAAAAAATAGCTGCTGAATTGGGAGTTGGAACTTCATCAGTGTCCAACTGGAAGAAGCAAAGAAAATAAATTAAAGATTTTTGTTGTAAAATTATATGTAAAAACAGTTTGGAAGGCAGAGGAACTGCAAAAAAAGCAAAAAATGAGGCATTAGACGACGCACCATTCATGTGGTACAGTGCTCAGCAAGAACGTGGTTTGCCTATATCTGAACCGATTTTGGCCCAAAAAACTTTGAGCTTAAACAAAATGTTACAGAATCCTGACCTAGAATTCACTGCTAGCCGGGGGTGGCTAGAGCGTTTTATAAACCGACATGGTATTCGCCAACTTACTCTGACTGGAAAGAGCTTGTCTAGTGATGTTGCTGCTGCTGAAAAATTTAAAAAGGACTTTGAACAATTTGTTTTATCTGAAGAATTGACACCCAATCAAGTTTATAATGCTGACAAAACTGGGCTTTTTTACCGGATGCTTCTGAGCAAAACATTAGCATCAAAGCTTGAAGATTCGGCTAAGGGCTACAAGAAAAGCAAAGATAGGCTAACTGCTATGGCTTGTAGCAATGCATCAGGAAACATAAGTTTCCTCTTGTCATTGTAGGGAAATCTAAGAATCCCCGAGCGCTAAAAAGTGTGAACCACAATACGTTGCCTGTGGTTTACCGACCACAAAAAAGTGCGTGGATGGACAGTTTTTTGTTTAAGAATTGATTTTTAGATTACTTTGTTCCTGAAGTTCAAAAATTCCTGAAAGAAAATAGTTTACCAGAAAAAGCTATTTTACTGATCGACAATGCTCCAACTCATCCGGGAGAACAAGAACTCGTGAGTGGAGGAATAAAAGTGAAATTTCTTCCACCAAACATAACCCCACTGCTGCAGCCTATGGACCAGGGAGTCCTTGAAAATATCAAACAAGTTTACCTAACAGAACTACTTGGTAAAATAATTGAAGAGGAAGGGGAAAAAAGTGTGATTTACTTGTTGAAATCAATCAATATCAAAGACGTTATTTACATGGTTTCTGACGCTTGGGATTGAATCACAAAAATCTCTTTGAAAAAGTCATGGAAAAAACTGTGGCCAGCTATTTGTGCTACAAACAAAATGGCAAGCGATGATTTGGTGTAATTGGCTGCAGACGACCTTTGCAAATGTTAGGAACAATAAGTGGGTGCCCAGATGTTGATATGGAAGACGTCAGTGAGTGGCTGAAAGACAACAATGACGGTGGCTACGGCACTACTATGACGGAAGAATAAACTGTACCGGCATGCACATCTACAGCAGATAGTGAGGAAGAAGATGATGTGGTCGAGGAGGGAGCGATCACACCGCAACAGCGGATGACACATGCAGATGCTGCAGACCAGCTGACAAACATCATGGCGTACTTGGAGCGTCAGCCCGACACTACTCCAGCTGAACTATTAATGATAAAGCGTTTGCTTGACCGTGCTTCATTCAAACGCCACACGTGTTTGAAACAGAAAACAGTGGACCAATTCTTTGTTAAGAAATGATGTGAAAAGTTATTTTAATATTTTTTAATGTCTTTTAAACAATTCTATGCAATTTTGTTACAAAACATAGTTCTTTTATCGTAATAAACAGTAAGTCTGCTTATTTAAGGATTTGTTTTGCTTATTACTCAGATTATCCGGGTTTTCGATTTTCCGGATTACCTGTGATCTCAGTTAGTCCGGATAAACTAGGTTTTACTGTACTTATATCTTTCTCTTTTTTCTATTACACTTTTTCGCTGCAACAAAGAAACTTCATTATTTTCATGTCTTTCTACAAAAAGTATTTTCTTTTCTTTACATTTCTTCATTTCTTTAGATCTAATGAACCATCACATAAATTTGCTGACATTTGTTTTTGTCGTCACTGTGGTGCACAAGGCATGGATGTCGTGACTATTAGAATTTTTTTTTAATAAACACCAGTGTATGGCTTGGCGGTAGTATTTATAGTGGGTTAAACATTGTGAAAATACAAATAATTAAGTGTGTACAATATATAACTTATATCAGTAATTTAAAACAGCTGAGTATTTTTGATTCCTTAAGTTGTAGATTCCTTAAATTGTAAAATAGCTCGAATTCATCTTGATTCATTCGCTCATTTTGTTTACTTGTTTCATGTCAGTTTTATTAATTAATCATCAGTGGTGTGTTGTAGAATAGACCTTACTACAATGTTTACAGGTGGCATAAATATGAGACAGATTAATAGTGACCTGAGATAAAGTTCAAGCATGAGGCAGACAGAATACTTCATTTCATATAAATTGGCCAGATTCTGACAGTCAGTGAGTGGCAAATTGACGTATACAAAACAAACAAAGTGCAATTTACAAAATCCTGTATCAGCTGATGCACGAACGAACAACAGTTAATATTACGTTGCCTATTCTGAGTGCACTGCAGACGCACATTATACAAGCAGAAAATACGCGATAAAGAGTTCCTAGGTTAATTAATACATTTTATTTTATGTGGTCATAAAACAGCGGTTTTTAGTGTTAGAAAAAAAACTTTGTGCTAAAGTAGAAATGTTTAGGTGTTCAAAATGAACGGCACATTAAAACGATCCGTATCCAAATGAAACGCAATTTCAAAACCTTTTATCATGTCTTATCACCCCTTTCCAACAATGATTTCCATATGTGCTTTATATTAATTCCAAAAGCATACAGAAATATTGCATAATATTGTTGAATTATTTTTTTTTTATAATTTGACTAAATATATTTTTAATTTGTGTCGTTCCGAGACAGTAATAGAAGAACAGTCAACATTAAAAAGCTGCTATCTATTGAACAAAGTAAGTGGCTCAGACCTCACTCTGGACATGTTTTGCGTGCTATCTACCCGATTTTTTCTGAAGCATTACCAGCCAGAAAAGAATAGTGTTTGTGTGCGACATATATAAATTTACGAACAGATATGGTCCATACCGTATAAGAAGGCCACTTTCTGACAGTCAGTGAGTGGCAACTTGACTTATACGAAACAAACAAAGCGCCATTTACAAAATCCTGTATCAGCTGATGCACGAACGAACAAAAGTTAAAATTACGTTGGCTATTCTGAGTGCACTGCCAATGCACATCAGACAAGCAGAAAATATGCGTATAAGAAAGAGTTCATAGATTTATTAATACATTTTATTTTACGAGGTCACAAAACAATGGTTGTTAGTGTTAAAAACTAAACTTCGTGATAATGTAGTTATGTTTACGTGATCAAAATGAAATTTACAATAGAACGATACGACGTGGAAAAGTTTTCTGAAGTTGTGCTAACTTCAGAAAGCNATGATTTCCATACGTGCTTTATATTAATTCCAAAAGCATACAGAAATATTGCATAATATTGTTGAATTATTTTTTTTTATAATTTGAGCAAATATATTTTTAATTTGTGTCGTTCCGAGACAGTAATAGAAGAACAGTCAACATTAAAAAGCTGCTATCTATTGAGCAAAGTAAGTGGCTCAGACCTCACTCTGGACATGTTTTGCGTGCTATCTACCCGATTTTTTCTGAAGCATTACCAGCCAGAAAAGAATAGTGTTCGTGTGCGACATATATAAATTTACGAACAGATATGGTCCATACCGTATAAGAAGGCCACTTTCTGACAGTCAGTGAGTGGCAACTTGACTTATACGAAACAAACAAAGTGCCATTTACAAAATCCTGTATCAGCTGATGCACGAACGAACAAAAGTTAAAATTACGTTGGCTATTCTGAGTGCACTGCCGATGCACATCAGAAAAGCAGAAAATATGCGTATAAGAAAGAGTTCGTAGATTTATTAATACATTTTATTTTATGAGGTCACAAAACAATGGTTGTTAGTGTTAAAAACTAAACTTCGTGATAATGTAGTTATGTTTACGTGATCAAAATGAAATTTACAATAGAACGATACGACGTGGAAAAGTTTTCTGAAGTTGTGCTAACTTCAGAAAGCTTTTTCACGTCGTATCATCCATCTCAAACCTTGCTTTCAACACGTCCATGATATTAATTCCAAAAGCATACAGAAATATTCCATAATATTGTTGCNAATTTTAGATGTATTTTCAGCCCGTAATATAAGAATTATCAATTTTAAAAAATATGCCATCTGTTGACCATAAAGAGAGTTACTCAAAACTTCGTTGTGACGTGCTGCGCGCTATCTATCGGATATTCTGCGAGCTATTACCAGCCAGAAATAAACCTCTCTCCTGCGCGATATATAACGAATTTACAAACAGATGTCAATAGTTATATTTTTCCACGAGCTCTGCATACTTTTTAAAGTAACATATATTTCATATACAACAATTTGGAGTACAAGTCATTTATATTCGGCCGGTAATCGTTTGTCTACGTAAATTATACGCCATATTGTTCTCTAGAAACCCATCTCCTTGAATCCGTAGACACGCGTGAATAGTTTTTAAGCAATTGTAACGTTATTCCACGTCACATATTTCCAACTCAAATATATTAGCTATAACGTCCAAAGTGTAATAATAGATACAACAGACCGTCTTGCAAATTTTAACCCAAATTCACTATCTCGGACAAATTAAAAAAGAGTTATCAAATATCTAACATTTTATATTTTTACTTTTGTACCCTACTTATATTTTTAGACAGATGTCAGTCTTAAAATATCTTAAAATTTGTTTAGCATTACAGTACAATGAGAAGTGGATTAGCTGACAGCGTGTTGATAAAAAATACAACCCCGACATGACGGACCAGCTGATGGCGGAAGGATACATAGTCAGATGTAAACAGTGGCGCTACTTTCGCTGAGCTGTCAAAAAGTGGCCTTCTTATATGGTACAGAATATACCAATAGTTTTATTTTTTACGAGCTCTGCATAATTTTTGAAGTAACATATATTTCGTGTACAGCGATTTTGAGTACTAGTAATTTCTATTCGACAGGTAATCATTCATCTACTTAAATTATACGCCATATTGTTCTCCGAAAACCCATGTGTTGTTTATGTAAAGTTAGCAATTTCAAAATCAAGTAGTTATTTCATGCTGAAAAAGTTAAAGTAATGAAATTAACATGATGCAATATTTTACTGTATTGTTAGGCTCGGTTAAAGTTATTTTATGTGAATTAAATCACATTTCACTTGGATTGATGTTGATTTGAAGAGAATATGTTGTACTATATCATCTGTTATATTTCCCCATTTTCAAACTGCATGTATAGGGTGCCTACACGTACACTTAAAATGGAGTATATCGTAAAGTTCATATTACTAAGAGAATGGGCAATATCAAAAACATGCTGAAAGACCTTGATGTTTAAAGTGGTTTCTTTAGCCTGCATGCACATTTTTTTTTGGTAGTTGATAAATTTATAATTATATTTTTATATTTTTTACATATAGCATAACTTTACTAAATAATAATTTTTGCTTCTTAACATAACAATTACTGATTAATGATTTATGTACACATTACTATTACTACAATCGCAGCTACGTATTTCTGAGTAGCAAGTTTGTCTACAACGTCCCACGAACAGTACATTGACAAGGGGATCGGCTGATAATGACAGCATGAAAATAAACAAAAAAAAAAGTATACATAGGTTCCTTCAGGCCAAGGTACAATATATGCAAACAAACTTAGTAACAACCAAGATAATATAAAATAATGAAATTTTATATTACAATTATTGAAGAGAGAAAAACAAAGTGTTGGAAGAGAGATGGACATTTTCTGTATTTTCAAAGTAAACTTTGTTTTAAAAACATTCAGTAATTATTGTAAATTAACATGGAAAGTATTTTAATTTCTTNAAGTTTGCCTAAAACGTCCCACAAACAGTACATTGACAAGGGGATCGGCTGATAATGACAGCATGAAAATAAACAAAAAAAAAGTATACATAGGTTCCTTCAGGCCAAGGTATAATATATGTAAACAAACTTAGTAACAACCAAGATAATATAAAATAATGAAATTTTATATTACAATTATTGAAGAGAGAAAAACAAAGTGTTGGAAGAGAGATGAACATTTTCAAAGTAAACTTTGTTTTAAAAACATTCAGTAATTATTGTAAATTAACATGGAAAGTATTTTAATTTCTTCAGTATTTCTCATTTTACAAACCTTTTTTTCAATTTTATAATTTACCAAATAAAACAATTTTTTCTTCATTACTTTAGCTGTGACATCAAATACGTATGTTTTTAAAAATGATCCAGTCACAAAAGTAAAAGGTTGAGAAAGACAGATTGCTACTTCTTATATAAGCCACATACAATTTTAAGATGGCAGTACAAAACATAGGCCTAGTCCACTTGTGCCATAATATTTAAAAATCTAGTTCAATTGTGATTTTGCATGAATCAAGTCTTGTGATATAGATGCTGTTTATGTTAAAAGGTGGCTAAGAACAAGTTATGAGCAAGCAAATAATGAGTAAAATTTCCAGTGTTCCCAATTTGTCGGCCCTCCCACCCAAACATGAGGTAGCAGAATTAATTTTGAACAGCACCTGAACAATTGTTTTGATTAACAATGTAGGCTACAAAAGACTGTATAACAAGTACTTCTAATGCGAGTTCTTAGGATACCAATGGCACTGTAACAAAACTATTTTTTATCTATTATTTTTATTTTATTAAATCTGTATGGAAAATTTGAGTTATATTGTTTGGTTGCAATAGTTAACGCCTGTTTTCTATGCTGCTTGTTAATCTCTATTTTTGTTACTGTAGTTGTAACCATTGTAANGTTTTCTATGCTGCTTGTTAATCTCTATTTTTGTTAGTGTAGTTGTAAACATTGTAATATTTATTGTTGTTTGAATAAAATAAAAAGTTCAGTGTTTTGTCAAGTTATTTGCCATTATCCAATGTTGTTTGCCCCAAAGTATTTTTGAAATGGTGTGTGTCCACATATTTTGCTAACCTGGTATACACTGGAAAACACAAAGTACACCACTTTGGACACACCCCACCCTAAACTGTCAAAACAAACCCCATTACAAATCTAACAATGTTATCTGTACATCTCTGGTAAACTCACATGTGCACGTTGAGTAGGCCTACACTGGTTCACTCAGGGAACATGGGCAGGTTCTTGATAACAATAAAATATACAAAAGTTACACTAGAAAAAACTACACCTCTCTGAAAAAACCCCACCTTAATCATGTTTCTGCCCAACCTTACTCCTGGACATAAGCCTGGATCAAAAAAACATCTTTCAAATGTATGTGACCGGTAGCAGAAGGTATGCGGTGAGATACCTGCAGCCCCATTTGGATGGCAGCTGGCGGAAGCAGCGTTCACATTCAGATAATTACCAATACTGACCTGGAATTTATTTTCGCTATAGGAACCTTCCACAATGCTTTGCTCTCTTCTATCAGCTATTACATGCTTAAAATAGGAACTTTAAGTGGAGCTGGACTATAGGGTTGGTACTGCAGGTTTGTGATCCCAGAACTTTAACACAATAGAACTATGAAAATAGTGACCCAATTTTGCAGTTATTATGTCTGCAAATTCCTCTTTAATTTTTGGATATTTTCCCTTGCAACTGTTCCCCTAATTGCATTCTCAGAAACCGTTGACAATACAAAGGTTTATTTACAAGGGCTACAGACACTCGTAAAAAAAACCCTGAAAAACAAAAATTCTATTCTTTATGTCGATACAACACTGGTTTTGCGTAGAAAATCAATACCAAGTATCATGGAACACAACAAATTCTGTAAACGTTGAAATTGAATTTTTTATGAAAAGGCATTAATTTAAATTTTCAAAATTGTGATGGCGTGTGACTTAACTAATATACATTAACTGCAAGAGGAAAGACTGTTATCTGAACTTTAGACAATCATCCCAACACTGTTGGGATAAAAGCATTCCAGTCAGTATCTGGTAGGTTTTTTAACTTTCTCCCATTGTGTGGCTTTCAATTCACAGGGCAGTTCCTACTGTTGTAGTGATGACAAGAAAATTACATATAGATAGCTGCTTCAAATTCTCAGCATCCTGTCCTTAAAAGAATCATATTCCACTAATTCTCCCAACAAGTGGTATGCCCAGAGGGAGCACTGATGGGGCTGGGCTCCCCTTTTTTAA
The DNA here is from genome assembly GCA_002778355.1 of Clitarchus hookeri. NCBI lineage: Eukaryota > Metazoa > Arthropoda > Insecta > Phasmatodea > Phasmatidae > Clitarchus > Clitarchus hookeri. Next base: position 161,816 of record NQII01004820.1, on the reverse strand, counting down.
GTTTTCAAAGTGAAAACCATTACTGAAAAACTTGGAAATTAATTTCNAAGGCATTCCAGTCAGTATCTGGTAGGTTTTTTAACTTTCTCCCATTGTGTGGCTTTCAATTCACAGGGCAGTTCCAACTGTTGTAGTGATGACAAGAAAATTACATATAGATAGCTGCTTCAAATTCTCAGCATCCTGTCCTTAAAAGAATCATATTCCACTAATTCTCCCAACAAGTGGTATGCCCAGAGGGAGGACTGATGGGGCTGGGCTCCCCTTTTTTAAGTTTTCAAAGTGAAAACCATTACTGAAAAACTTGGAAATTAATTTCNGACTGATGGGGCTGGGCTCCCCTTTTTTAAGTTTTCAAAGTGAAAACCATTACTGAAAAACTTGGAAATTAATTTCAAATTTTGCCCCACCATTTGCCACATATACTATAAATCAATTATTATACCCTTCTACCGCTATAAATTCTCAATCTTTGATTACGCATATCTAGATTGCTAACTAGTTACAGCAGCCATGCTGGGTTTTGAAAATTGGATCTCAAAGCCACTGTTGTAGTACAATTTGGCAGATTTCAGTCTTCTGGTGCAATGAAATCACGAAATAATTGGTTTTTAACTATGCACATTAACTTTTCATTATCATGAAAAAATTAAGAATTTATCAACCAATCAGTAAAATTTACTGATTACATAAAACCTAAATCATAGAATTCACTAAAAGATGAACTTCACCTGAGGTACATGAAGGTCACTGAACTGAATAAAAATACAGAGTCCAATAATTGAACAATGTTATTAATTTTTGTGACAGAAGTACTTTGTCAACTGTGTTTCAACTCCTAAAAGTGTGCGCAACCCTTCCAGTGACAACAAGCAGCGCTGAGAACTCATTCTCCACATTGAACAGGTTGAAAACATATATNTGTGCGCAACCCTTCCAGTGACAACAAGCAGCGCTGAGAACTCATTCTCCACATTGAACAGGTTGAAAACATATATCAAAAACAGCGTGTATATGTGTAAATATTTGCCCACTAGTTTTGTGCTCTATAAGGGCATTGCTACAGTGAAATAACTTAACATTAGAAGAAATATTTTGCATTTCTAAGTAATTACTGGCTTTATCAAACTATTATACACTAACACTTTCAAGGGAAAAGTTAAATAAATTGTAATATTTATAATTTGAAAGAATTTCATTCTTTCACACACTCTGCTTGGAATGATTAAACAAATGGGACTTAAATTTTACTTCATTTGGTTGGTTTTAACGTTTCCTCCTTTATGAATTGTGACACTTACTAGACAAAAGANGGACTTAAATTTTACTTCATTTGGTTGGTTTTAACGTTTCCTCCTTTATGAATTGTGACACTTACTAGACAAAAGATGGCTTATGAACTATATAATGTTTAAAACACATGCTGAGGTGGGGCTGCACCCCACAACCTCTGGTTTAGAGCAAGGTATGCTGACTACACACAGAAGTATACAGGACTTAAAATGATTGGTAATTGTTTAATAAGAAATTATAACAGTCATGTTTCTGTATTCTGGTACCTGGCTAATTTTTAACAATAAATTTATTGGGAAGGGGTGGGTTCCCATAAATGGGCTCCCTTCCTTGGTAAATTTCTAGGTGCACCCCTACCCCTGCTCCCAAAACCTTGCCTCTCAACACAATGCTTCCTACACAGGAGTACTTGATAGTGAAAATGAACAGCAATAATTCTTGACATCCTAGCACATGTAACTAAAATTCTTGCAGTAGATTGAGGCAGAGTTGATGCAAAGGGAATCCGTGCTAGCACACACAAAACAATTAGGTAACAAATCATGCCACCAAGCTGGGTGTGTCACTCTCTCATAAGCATCTTCCTTACTACAGTACAGTGAAATCACGCTATGAAAGCATCCAATAGCTGCCAGATACAACCAACAATAAAAACTAAAAAACAATCAAATAGGTACGGAATAACTTTTTGATGTGTTTGGTTAGGTCATATCATATATAGAAATCAGTATTATATAATTTCAAATGAATTTTATCTACTCAGAAGAATGTTACATACCTGACTTGATGTCATAGTCAAAATATTCATCCTCTGACCAGTCATTCTGACTGTCTTCTGAATCTTCTTCTATATACTTGGATGTGTCATAATCATTTTTTATATCTATCTTCTCAATTCCACATATCAAACTTGGATCTGCCACATGACATTCTGGAGAACTGAAAACAAATCCAACATTATTAGCATACAACAGATAAACGTTTAACAAATATAAGAGATTTTTCATTTTTAAAATTAATGTATATCATAGCAGTTATGAAATGTAAGAATAATACAAAAAAAAATTAACTATAAAGATAACACCAAAATTAAATTTTAATTACAGTACATAATTTATTTAACATGAAAATTTGCATATTGAAATATATAAGGTCATTAGTAAAGTCTAGAAGATATACATAATGAACCTTAATTTACCACTGTTTACAATGTGACCAGAGTAGAACACAAAAGTATGTTCTGGCACAATGTATTTTAAATGGGGCACGGAGCACCGGCGCCAGACGGCCACATGTTGTGATGACATGCAACCGCCATATTGTGTATGGGTGACCTTGACCTTACACCCATGACCTTGACCTTCCAAATTTAAACGCCATAAAATCCCAGAACATAACTTTAATTCTGGAAAAAATTGTATACTGAATTTGACAGACATTTTGGATCCCCATGAGCTTGACTTTGACATAGGGTGACCTTGACCTTATCGCCATGTACCCATACATAATCAAAAAATCTAAAAAATCACAAAACTTCATAAAATTTTTAAAAATCTGGTAAAATTAAATAAATGAGCATGACCGTCAAGTTTTATTAATGCAACCTTAACCTTTAGTTAACCTTAAATATGAAAAAGGAGAAAAATCCCAAAGATTTGTAAAATATGATAAAATTTGGAAGATAAATTACATTACATGCCCCAACGGCCATGTTGGATATCCATGNAAAGATTTGTAAAATATGATAAAATTTGGAAGATAAATTACATTACATGCCCCAACGGCCATGTTGGATATCCATGACTAACATTAACTTAGGAGACAACAAAAACCCTAAGAACTAAGGGAAAAAAAAAGATAAAATCTTAACAGAGGAAAATTACATTTCTGTCCACGACCACTATCTTAGATATCCATGACATTGACCCTAATCCCAAGCAAACATAAACCCCAAAAAAATCAAGAAAATTAAAAAAAAAATCTGGAAACATTTCTAAAAATTAATAATAGTTGTGACATATAAGAAATTATGTAAATCACTTTTCTAANAAAAAAAATCTGGAAACATTTCTAAAAATTAATAATAGTTGTGACATATAAGAAATTATGTAAATCACTTTTCTAACACTTACATGCAGGAGGTCCAGGGTTTTAAACAAAGATCACAAAGCACACATCATCTTGGCATGACAAGCAGATAACTGATCCCCACCACAAACCCTTCCAAATTTTTATGTGTTACTTAATCAACCCCTTCCACAACATCACTATAAGCAATTGATTTGTCTTTTGTGGTACCATCATTGGCTTCAGCTGGACTGCCAACATTGTCGTCGACGCTATTTGCAAACTGTTAGGGTAAAACCCTTGAAACTTGGAATGTATGAGCCCAACTCGGGTAATAGACAGTCTTATCTTCTGTGCTCTTCTCAACTATCAATCCACAATTCCATTAATATTTCAATAATTTAATCAATATCAGCCAACGAGCATACAAGCCAACCCACCAAATACCCAAGTCAACGGAACATACCAAATAGCCAGATGTAATATACCTCTAAAATCATACCTCAGAAAGTTGACGCGTGGTGAGTACATAGGATAGGAATTGCGCTATATTCACACCCTGAGAAATAATCCACGGGAAAGTCCTGAGGTATAAGGACACGCGGGGGAAGAACCGAAGCGAGAGAAAAACAGGGAAAGTCCCGAAAATTAGCTGATATAAGCNTATAAGGACACGCGGGGGAAGAACCGAAGCGAGAGAAAAACAGGGAAAGTCCCGAAAATTAGCTGATATAAGCCCTTTACGAAGGAAACAGGGTAACCCCCGCCGAGATTAGTGCCGACCCAGCTGCCAGGAACCCCCGAGATGCTTGCAGCACCCCTCTCTCCATCCTAGTTTGAGCGAGCGAGCGAGCAAGCCGCTGACGAGACACGAAATCCTATACAAAAAAAACGCTCGAGTTACATGGGGGAAGTCACTATTTCTCTCGACACAATCTGCTGACAGCAAATTTGAATATATAGGGAGACGAGTTAAATTCGGGAGCAGCAAAGAAACGAGGGAGTTGTGATAATTCAGTTGTCGTCAGACAGTCGTGGACAAGGAGTTGTTCGGCAGCCGCGATGCGAGACAGAGAAGGCAGTTAGGCGAGAGGCAGTAGTATCACCGGGCCGGAGTTCGGGCCCGGCCCAGGCAGTAATGTACAATCAGTTGTTCGCAGTCAGTTGTTCAACCGAGACGGGAGTTGTTCGGCGGTACAGCCGCAAGACGAGATAGATGCAGCCAAAATAGAAGAAGCCGAATCAGACATGGGAGTAATCAGTTGTGTGACAAGAACAGTGTCGAGAATATGAGTAAATTCCCGGAAACGAGTGGTAGCCCCAGTTCGAGTGGCACCATTCCCCGAGAAGGCGTAGTCGTGCGCCGTATGGCGACGAGGCGAGCAGTCATAGTCAGTTGTTCACCGTCGGTCGATCAGCGCGAAGCAGAGAGGACGGGGACGCGGGCCAAGGTCGCAGAGAAAGCACAAGTTCCGGGAAACCAGTCCTGGACTTCCGAGAGAGAGTCAGTCAAAGCCGCAGGAAGGAGCCAGCTGAGTACAGCACGCCAACGAGAGCCAGTCCGAGGGCCTGAGAAATAGGGCCACCCAACTCGCCATGCCTCGCTACTAACGAAGACAACTCACCAAAAGCCGCAGTCAGAGATAAGTAGAGAAACGTCTCCCTTCAACAACCTTCCCCGACGCATAGTATTCAGCCCACCAGCCCTTCAGGCTTACGACTAGAGGGGGGATCAGTCTCGCCAGTGTGTGTAAATAACTATGTGCCCTTCTGATAAATAAAATCCTGGTGTGTTAAATAACGGAGAATACGAGTATTTGTTTACCCCTAATGCAACCTCAGGTGCCCTTAGTCTGCACCACAATAATTTAACTAAATGAATTACTGGCCACCACCCTGTATAACTCAGGTGGCCTAGTAGCGACAAAGTATAGCTCAAAAAGTATACTTCAAAAATCATTCATTCCTCAAAAATATCCCTCTTTAACCCCAAAGCATTATCAGGATTGGATACGAAAAATAGAATAATTTTAAAGAATTGTATAGATCTAGTCTGTTTTACCCTACACCACATATTCAATTCTTTATTTGAAACTGGCATATTTCTTGATCAGCTGAAACTCATAATTGTGAAACCTTTACATAAAAAGAATGAAAAAAGCTCACCATCTAATTATTGATCCCATTCCTCTTACTNAAGCATTATCAGGATTGGATACGAAAAATAGAATAATTTTAAAGAATTGTATAGATCTAGTCTGTTTTACCCTACACCACATATTTAATTCTTTATTTGAAACTGGCATATTTCTTGATCAGCTGAAACTCATAATTGTGAAACCTTTACATAAAAAGAATNCAATTCTTTATTTGAAACTGGCATATTTCTTGATCAGCTGAAACTCATAATTGTGAAACCTTTACATAAAAAGAATGAAAAAAGCTCACCATCTAATTATTGATCCCATTCCTCTTACTTAAACTTTTGGGAAAATTCTGGAAAAACTTGTGCATAATAGACTCTTGCACTATTTAGAACATAACTTAGTTCTCACTAATTCTCAATTTGGTTTTCGAAAGGGAAACATCTGTTGATGAAACTGTATTTAATTTATAGACATATATTCTTAAGCCACGTCAACACTTGTATCAGCTATTTGTATCACAATGTGATATGTGCTCATGATACAGCCATCTGATATGGCAGCCCAATCTGCATCACTTACCTCTATATTCTATGCATAGCAGTGAGTTCATCTGATACACGAGTGTAGTGACAATGTCTCACCAGCTGCAGTTGGGTGCTGCTAGCTGCTATATTTTCATTGTTACGCATTAAGAAATAAGTTGAGGTCATGGAAATGGTGGATGCAAAGTGTGTTTGTAAACAGTGAAAGTTGTGGAGTTTCAAGTTTATTGCACGACTTAAAGCTTACAGTCACAAATATACTTTCTGGGATGTTGCAACAGACCAATTTTTGTGCAGGACTGTACAAGTATCAGTATAATGCTCTGTCATATGTTGAGGCAAATAAAAATATGTGTGTTTGAAGTTAATGACAGCAGTTGTTTATGAGACTACAGATAATAATGANTATGTTGAGGCAAATAAAAATATGTGTGTTTGAAGTTAATGACAGCAGTTGTTTATGAGACTACAGATAATAATGAATGATATCTCTCATCATATGAGGGACATGCCCTACAGGAGACTGCTCTCTGCTGTGAACAGTGTAGAATGTAGACCATTAAATCCACTTCCTGTGCGATGGTCCTACATATAAGACACTGACTAAATGGGTTAAACTTCCAGCCTGTTATTTGCAATATCTTCACACATTTTGAATTAAACTTTTGAAAAGTCACCCCATGTATGATGTATTTGGTTGCTTCTTACATATGCCACGTATCACAAACGTTTCATACTTTTCTTGGCTTAAAATACCTTAATTTTGTTTCATTGAAGTTTTAATTATATTTTCTATAAAATGTAAAGAATTGATTTATTTTTAATATGAATAAAAACAGAGAGAAAATAGGTGTGTTGGTAATACTCAATTAGAAATAATTCTCATGCAAAATATAATTAAACTGAGTACACACAAATATGGTTCATTGTCCTTTTGGTGTAATTTTCTAGAATTGGTTGAGCTTTGTTTGCATGAGGCAGAGGAATAACCTGAAAGTATAACTTCAGTAAGGCTTCAGAAAAGTTGGGAGTAACCATGAATGGAGTATATAAAAACTTCACCTGCTTGTCACATAAGGTCCTATTCTGTGGTAACATCATACACTCTGGAGCAAGCAGTGTGGTGCAGTGTTGCCATTTTGCTGTTGCGGGTGTTGACCCTGCTACTTTCAGTTGCAGTCACTACAGAGATGCACAACATGCAGGTGTCACAGCGACAAAGTCGCAGCAACTGTTAAATATAACCCACCCTCATACCAAGAGTAAAAGTGAGTAACATTTCAAGAAGAGACACAACCTTGTCCATTTAAGCATCGTCTACAATGGGCTTGGTCCAGGGATACGTCTGTGGACACCTAATGCTGATTGGTGCGCATGACCCTCTGACTTCGCAGCATTTGGCCCCACTATCCAAAGGTCCAAAGTCCTAAGTTTAGTACAAAATTTGAACTTTGTTTCCAGATCATGCCCAAAAGTTTGTGTTCTTGTTATATAAAGAAAAATAAATCATGTTCCTATATGATTTTTCATGCACAAAAGGCATGGAGTAAATAAACAAATGTCTAAAAAACTAACCAATTAAAAAGAGTACAATGTGACATAAATAATAATACTACCAGAAAATAACTAAAAATAATTTTACATTGCATATCAAAACATTGTAACCTACAAAAGATTGAAATTTGAAAATAATCAGTGCAACAAATGACTGCAGAGATATGCTTATGACTGTGTTTATTTGTGTGTTTCAATGTTGTTTAGTTTAAATTTCATAAATATTGAGTGCTTTTCGGCAATGATTCATTGCTGAAATAAATTTGTAGCATTCTGATTGTAATAAGTTGCAATGCCTTTTAAACGAACAGAGCCAATGTTTTCATCTTTTCACGTGGGCAGACATGTTATGTCACACTCCACAAGAGATTTTATTCCCAGTCATAATTAGACTTGGGTTATTTTATTTGCTGTGGAAGAAACAAATCAAGAAATAGAAATGTCTTCAAAGAAAAGGGATGTTTTAAATATTAAATAAATAAGTTTCTTTTGTGTGAGTTGAGTTATCAGCTACGGTAAGTGATGTGTTTTCATTGGTGCACATAATGTTAAACTAACACATTGAATTGAAATTTTATAAACTTAGTATGTTAGATATTTATATTGAACTTTGTAATATTCTCTGTTGTGTTTTTCCTCTGCTTTACACAAATATGTTAATTTTTTCAATGATAGGATTTATCAATATCTATTGATTGTAGAAATATATTACGATCTTCCATGTTTAAAAAGGAGCATTTCAGAATTTTAGTAACATTTACAGCTTGAATTATATGAATTAAATTTTGAAAGATGAAAATTAATTAGGTAATTGAGCAATCATAAATATGAGAAAGAGATCATGTACAAACATAGTCTTCAAGATATTTGAGTTCTTGTCTTCTTCTTTCTGACCTTATTTGAGAGTTTATTTGAGGTATATTTTGTGGTTCTGAGATCGCAATCTCATCCTCTGGACGCACCCTGGGAAACAACGCAAGAATTTTAATTCCTGTGTTGTTTCCCACAGTGTTTTAATAGATCTAATATAGTTATTAGTTTCTTATTAAAATAAATTTCAGCAGATACGAGGGGGGGACCCAAAGGTAACGGGAATTGGGCTGCGGAGGGGAGAGAGTGGGGGAACCCATTGTTTGACCAGGTGACCGTCAGGGACACGTCTCCTGAGTTAGTGTGCGAAGTTCTGTCGCTGTGAGTGCATTGGTTCGCCCGTGGGAATTTTTTTAGTGAAACAACTTTTTCCATTTCGTCAAAAACGTGATGGCCGATTGCCGAGAGCAACGCACGGCTGTGAAAGTTTGTTTCCTGTTGGGGAAATCGGCAGCGGAAACTATTGTAATGCTTAAGACTGCTTATGGGGATGCTGCCCTAAGTAAAACCAGAGTCTACGAGTGGTTTTCACGTTTAAAAAATGGAGAAATGTCAATTGAAGACCAACCCCGTTCAGGACGCCCCTCAAAGTCAAGAAGTGACGAAAACATCGACAAAATCAATGCTCTCGTTCGTGAAGACCATCGCCGAACCATTGATCAACTGTGTGAGGTATCTGGAATATCATGGAGTTTAATTCAGAGGATTTTATCCAAATATTTGCACATGAGAAGAGTTGCAGCCAAATTTGTCCCTCGCCTTCTCACAGGCGAGCAAAGGGAGCGTTGACTTCAGGCATGTTTTGAACTTCAAAATAAGCTCAAAGAGGACGCTGAACTTTTTTCCAAGGTGATTACTGGTGATGAATCGTGGTGCTATGGATACGACCCCGAAACAAAGCAGCAATCAAGCCAGTGGAAGACACCTGGCTCTCCTCATCCTAAAAAAGCTCGCCAAGTGAAGTCAAACATCAAGACAATGCTCATTTGTTTCTTCGATTGCAGAGGTGTTGTACACGCGGAGTTCGTTCCCCCGGGTCAAACTGTCAACCAGAAGTTCTACTTGGAGGTTTTGAAAAGATTGAGGGAGAGTATCCGGAGGAAAAGGGCACATCTTTGGCGCACATGCGACTGGTTCTTCCATCATGACAATGCGCCGGCCCACACCGCTCTCTCCGTAGAGCAGTTTTTGACCAAAAACAGCATGACACCAATTGTCCACCCCCCTACTCACCGGATCTAGTCCCCGGTGATTTCTTTTTGTTCCCCAGACTCAAAAGCGACATGAAAGGAAAGTGTTTTGCCACTGAGGAGAAGGTAAAACAAAATTCGCTGGAAGGCCTAAAGAACATCCTGATAAGTGAATTTAAAAAGTGTTTTAAACAATGGAAGGATCATTTGCAGAGGTGCATTATGGTCAAGGGAGAATACTTTGAAGGTGATCAAAATTTGGTGTAAAAATATTAAGAAATAAAGAAGTTATGACGAAATTCATGTTTTTTTGGGGTCCCCCCTCGTAATTTTCTGCATATCAAGGGTGTTGACCTGTATAGAAAAAAAAATTTCCTGCATTCTAAGGCTGTAGATATAATTGTGATGATTTCATGGCTTTCAACTTTTGTTTTAGAGTTTGAATGATTCATTCAGCAATCCCATTTGTTTCCGGATGACCTGATTTTGTTTTTTAATATGGCTGCATTATCTGAGATCAAAATTCTGGGTGATCCGTGGACTGCAAATATTTTCCTTAGATGTTGAATGTTGTATTCAGAGATGGGTGCCTGTTTTGAAATTTCTACTTCTACCCATATTGATTTTGCATCAACCAAGACCAGGAAGTGGTGGTCTTTGTAAGATCCAGCATAGTCAATATAAACCCTTCCGAAGTTTTCTGTAGGCTCCCTCCAAGACTGGATTTGACAAGATTTGACTAATTTATCAATATCACAATCAAAGTTTCTCCAGTAAACATATTTTTGACACAGCTGTTTCATTTTTACGATTCCTGGGTGGGAGATATGTAATTAATTTAACACGAAAGGTGAGGTGACGACGAAAGGTGACGTGCCGATGAAAGGTGAGGTGCTGACGAAAGTTGAGGTCCAATGAAACTTAAGGTACCAACGAAAGTTGAGGTGGTAACGAAGAATGAACAAGGTGCTGACCAAGGTTGAGCGAGATGATAATGAAGAAGGTAGTCAACAAAGGACGAGGTACTGATTTTTTATATGATAAAATATTGAAACAATATTGTAAGCTATATGCAGCAACATATTGAAAACATGATTTTGAAGGGAGTGAAAAATAGTTTACCTGGTATATCAGTGTGGAGTTATAGTAAGATAATTTGTTGCTTTATACAGAACACTTCATTTTACCTTCTGTAACTATCCATTTGCTGTTTACTTTATAACTGCTTTACCCTTGTTGCCAATTTGTTGTGTTTTTATTGATACATATAATATTAAATTAACACAATCAATTAAAATTTTATAAACTTATGTCAAATATTTTAAATTGAAATTCTTAATATTATCTTTTGTTTTAGCTTACCTAGTTGATATTGAAGCGGCCATAGTGTTAAAATAAGTAGAACATATTTAAAAAAACTTGCGAAATATGTTTGTTTGTGTCTATTAACGTCAGAGGAATTATACCAGCCCCCTACCTAGGTGAGTCAATTTACATTCTTTTGGTGTGTTTTACGGTTCCTTTAAATTCCTGCAATCCTACATTCGTATTTTAGTGTAAAACCCAAACATCCTAGGTTAGTATAAAACCCAAACATCCTAGGTTAGTGTAAAACCCTACTATCCTAGGTTAGTTTAAAACCCTAACATCATAGGTTAGTGTAAAACCCAACAATCCTAGGTTAGTTTAAAAATGTAAAATAGTGATTCGCCCATCGTGGGGTTAGGTTTTGTTAGGTTAGGTGGGCACATATTACGAAATTAGTCGGACGTTAATGCCCCTAGTATATTCGTGTTCTGCATCATTAGTAGAGTAGAAATATATCATAATTTTAAATTTTTATTGTGTTTTTCAGAAAAGCCCCTAAACTAGATAATTACCCACTTGACTGCATACAGTTTAACTATTCAACACTACACTTCGGTCGGACGTTAATGCCCCTAGTATATTCGTGTTCTGCATCATTAGTAGAGTAGAAATATATCATAATTTTAAATTTTTATTGTGTTTTTCAGAAAAGCCCCTAAACTAGATAATTACCCACTTGACTGCATACAGTTTAACTATTCAACACTACACCTCGGTGTTTGTACAAAACTCATTAGTAGTGTTCTCAATATTAGTTTAATTGTATCTGTTAGATTAGGTATTTTCTGAGGTTGGGACACAAAAGAGATATTCACTAAAATGTATTAACAGCATTAGGTAGTCAACCACTCCATACGTGAAAAACAAAATAATTAGAGATTACAGATGGGACATACTTACACGAACTCTTCCTCAGCATCACTAAACTGGCCTTCCACTGGTTTAAAGGAAAAACTCATGCTAAAAATTTATGTTTAGAATTTTGTTTTTTAAAAGGAGGTATAATGGCTTAAGGGGAGCGCCCACGGCCAACACACGTGATTCCAAACGAAACACAAAAATTCGACAAAATCTTCACAAGACAAAATATCCAAAAACTGAAGGTACAACTAACTCACAAAAACGGTCAAAACAGCACAAACACAAAATGACGCCGCTACCACAACGTTACAATCCAAATAATCTGAACCGCACCCGACAGCGATTTCACAACAATTGAAATGTTTGAGGTTAAGTAACAGGTTTGGCCGGGACAACACAGCCAACGTTGCAGACTTCTCTTCACACAGATTTAGTTGGCCTTTGCTTTTATCACAGCCATAAGCGAGTATAACAAGAAAAACAAAGAATTTGTTAATTTTTTATTTTATTTGACGTATCTGTACAAATACATAGTTATGATGATGGGGTGGATTGTGGCAGGTGACAGGAGGGTGGGGAGTAATATTTGTAAGTTGGTTCTACCATTAAACACAGGATAATTGTAATAATAATAATTCAAATATAAAATAATTAATTAAATTCTCTCTTCTTAATTATTGACGTCAATTAAAATTAAAATTAAAACTTACTTTTTAGAAAATCGCTCCCTTATCGGCGGAAATTTTAACTATGCCAAACTCTCACATAAGAATTCACATATTGTTCCTAACCTGGGCAGAATAAACCTTGAAGTAAGGTGTGGTAATTAGTCTGAAGCTAAAAATGTCCAGTACAAGACACTCCTTTTATTTATCATGACGAAAATTGGAAACTAATTTCATTACCACAATCTCGGCGAACTGTGTGGAAAAAATTGGTATAATTGTGGTTCCTTACTGCTTTTTATCATGCACTTCACAACACTTTGCGGACACGCACAGCCCGAAAACACACATACAGCATCCTCTAACGCGACTCATACTTACACCCTGTCAGGGCAGCTCATGTCAGTGTACTGGCAGACAGATTTCGCCCCACTCTGTCATCAGGAATTCAGGCCGAGTTGCACAGAAGAGAGGTCAGGACTAAGTTTTGGGGGTTTTAGCCTTAAGTCAGTTTTAATAAATAAAAACGAAAAACGTAAAGATATTCAGAAATTAAAGAAAAACTATAAAAATTCTTAAAATTAGAGATTCATGGCTGCAAGGCCGGTTTTATAGGTTTAAGGACAAGCTACAAATGATACCCTTTGGGAGGCTGTTGTAGATAAACCAACTACGCTGGTTAAACCTATTTTTAACCAGGCCTGGTACATAGGGTGCCAGAAAAATGTACTAATAGCATGCAACTTTTTACACATGTGCCACACGATGAAATGATCAGAGTATGAGAGCTAGGCCGGACCCTGACTTGTAGAACTGTAAGGGCTGATGATGAACAAGCTGGGTTGTTGATGAGCAGTGACTCGGGTTGTAGGGACTCGCCGATGCACTACACGCATTCTTAAATAAAGAGGATACTGACTCCCAAGATTAAAATAATTATTGCATACGATTTCAAGATATGACATTACCTAAATTCAAGTTGTAAATACAATTTCCCGCCATAAAAAAAACTGCNATTGCATACGATTTCAAGATATGACATTACCTAAATTCAAGTTGTAAATACAATTTCCCGCCATAAAAAAAACTGCTGTTGTCCTCCTTATGTCTACTTTATCTTGATTTGTACTTAAGAACGATATCTTAAAGTAGGTTCACGATTGTATACAGAAGAATTAAGACTTGAACTTATAACTCGTTAAGTACACGGAAAATAAGTTTTGCAGTTTATGATTGATCTAGCAACTTTTAAGTCTAGCCAATCAGAACCGTTGGAGACGAAAGCAGCCGATGTAACATGGATAAATGGACAAGAATGAAGATTATATACATATATTTAATTATTTGCAGACATTGATTGTGTAATCGTTTTAACATTACCTGAGCGGTCGGGGATAGTAATGCGGACGTCGTCCGGCAACTATGTTAAGAAAAGTCAGAATACTACACAATATTCCTATTTCTAATAGAATGGGTGCCAGCTCACCGAGTGAGCACGAAATCTTAGTTCTCAGGGAGGTGGGCTAAACGACCACACACGTTACAAATTTACAAGAAAACATCATATATAGCTGGGGTATCCAGGCTCCCCAGCACGCCATAGTAATACATGTTACCGTATAAAAACTATAGCGATAGGGAATAAACGAGAGAAATAACTATTTTTAAAAACAAAATCCGAAAAGAATTACACATAGTCCCCTAACATAAAATAAAAATGTATAAAACTAAATTTCGATTGGGAAGTCGTATTAATATAACTTAGTTTACTCCATAAAACGTCGATAGTGTATCGAAACCTATCGTATATTCTTTCTGTACGCAAGATGTCGCATGTGTTTCATTTGTCATTGCGAGAGTGGCATTTATATATCCCCTCCCTTTTTCGTACTCCGTCTATGCTCATTGGTTACAACCTCTATGAACTATTGTATGTTATTAAACAATAATGACGCATGTGCACCGTGTTGTGTTTTTAGGTTAAATGGAAGTTGATTCGGCTTACTTTGATTGTGAAGTTTTAGGACTGTTACAGTANACCGTGTTGTGTTTTTAGGTTAAATGGAAGTTGATTCGGCTTACTTTGATTGTGAAGTTTTAGGACTGTTACAGTATGACAGCGAATCCTAAGAGAACGGTTTATGTCGGTGAGTTTCATTGAAATTATGATAGTTGTATATTTGACTCATAATTTGGTTTNATCCTAAGAGAACGGTTTATGTCGGTGAGTTTCATTGAAATTATGATAGTTGTATATTTGACTCATAATTTGGTTTTAGGGGCTATTGTTGAATGCAGGGGTGAGCAACTTGCAGAATAACATTGATCTGATACTGTTGTAGACTGAGAGGAAGATGAAAATCAATGTATGAGGGACTAATAGTTTGGTTTATGAGAAATAGGGTGAAAAGTAGGGACATTTACAGCAGGGAGGGACAGGAAATAGAGGAAGTATTGAACTATAAATACATAGGGGTAGTATTGCAGGGAGATCTTGGGTGGAAATAGCAGGTAGAAAGAGAGCTTTGGGAATGCTGGGAAGTGCATTGGTAGGAATAAGTAGTTAGGTGAAGGACAATACTTATGACACGATGTTACGGTCGATGATGAGGATAATGATATTTATTTACCTTTAAACAGTATACATTGCAATAGGTTTCGTCATTTTACAATTGCCCATATATGGTATTGGGAAGTACACTTGAACCCACCCGCCTAAATATACTACCCGATAATATGACTGCAAACACTCTTTGACACTACAGATCCCTAACCTAACACGACTTCCATTATTACACCCTTCAAAGTAATTAATGATACTATCCTCTGCAATCAGAGTCTATTAAAAATAGCAAATACTCGTTGCCACTATACGTACTTTAACATTAGCTAGCTACGTCATCATTTATTACACACTTTCAAAATATTATACACAATCATCACCTGCAAACTGTTTGTTATTTACAACTGGCAAACACTTCTTGACACTACAGATACCTAACCTAACATTACCGACCTACCTACAACACTGTTTATTACACTTTCCAAACCATTAAAAGGAAATTATCAAGTTAAATAACTTTTCTGTAAAAAAAATAATAACCCCGTAAAATGGTATATTTCCCCTCTACTAATGACGCAGAACACGAATATACTATGGGGCATTAACGTCCAACTAATTTCGTAATATGTGTCCACCTAACCTAACAGAACCTAACCCCATTATGGGTGAATCACTATTTTACATTAGGTAATTATTAAGTTGAGGGGCTTTTCTGTAAAAAAAAAAAAATTTACGGAAAATGATATATTTACACTCTACTAATGATGCAGAACACGAATATACGAGGGGCATTAAAGTACGACTAATTTCTTAATATGTGCCCACCTAACCTAACAGAACCTAACCCCACGATGGGTGAATCACTATTTTACATTTTTAAACTAACCTAGGATTGTAGGATTTTAAACTAATCTAGGATTTTAGGGTTTTAAACTAACCTAGGATTTTAGGGTTTTACACTAACCTACGATTGTAGGGTTTTACACTAAACTACGAATTTAGGATTTTAGGGATTTAAAGGAACCGTAAAACACACCAAAAGAATATCAATTTACTCACCTAGAAGTCAGCTGGTACAATTCCTCTGTCAACGGCCAATTGAACCTTACCTCACTCGACGGAACACAGTGTTCCACAAATCCGGCACATACGCAAATATAACGCACTGAATCACTTATTTTCAGCAGAATATAACGCAATGAAACTCATTTACAGTAAAATATAACGCACAGAAGCACTCGTTATTTTTGAATCCATCGGATTGGGACGATACAACTAGACCCAGCAAAGACGCTATTACGACTGATATGTTTTAAATTGACCGTTAAAATGCCCATAATGACATCCGTGGCTGCTAGGTAGCGTGGAATCAGCAATGCACTGCCATTATTAATAGCGGTAGACGTTAATAGACGTAAACAAACAAATTCAGCAATTTTTTTTAATATGTTCTACTTATTTTAACATTATGCCCTCTTGATTATGAACAAGGTAAGCTGTGCAGAACCTATTAATGCAACTTTTGTTGGTCTAGGACATTTCGTTCAGAAATGTAAACAAACTGACTAAACAGTCATTTCGCAATTTTGTTGAATTTTTTAAAATATGTTGTACTTATTTTAAAGCTACACCCCTAGTATATTTGTGTTCTGCATGATTAGTAGAGTAGAAATATATCATAATTTTGAATTTTTTTTTGTGTTTTTCAGAAAAGCCTTTAAACTTAATAATTACCGGGTCTTAAACTAACCTAGGATTGTAGGGTTTTACACATACCTAGGATTGTAGGGTTGTACACTAACCTAGGATTTTAGGAGTTTACACTAACCTGGGATTGTAGGGTTTTACACACATAGGATTGTAGGGTTTTACACTGACGTAGGATTTTAGGGTTTTAAACTAACCTACGAAATTAGGATTTCAGGGAATTAAAGGAACCGTAAAACACACCCGAAGAATATCAATTAACTCACCTAGGTAGGCGGCGTGTCCTCTGCCAATTCAACCTTACCTCGCTCGACGAAACACCATGATCTACTAAAACCCCACATAGGTGAATATTACGCACTGACGCACTCGTTCATAGCCGAATATTATGCACTGAAGCACTCGTTCATAGGCGAATATAACACACAGAAGAAGCACTTGTTCATAGGCGAATATAACGCACAGAAGAAGCACTTGTTCTTGCTTTCTCCGTTTTTAAATCTGCCGGATTGGGACGTCACAACTCACCCCGGCAACAACACAACTGCTACTGAGCTGTTCAAAAATTTCCGTTAAAATCACATGTGATGCGTCACCGTGACATAACAATACCCACAAGCCAATAAGGTGACGGCAGGAATCATGACGTCACCAAAAATCATGGCATCCGATGTAAACAAAATTGTGAACTGCTCGTACTTTAAACTACTTAATTTAATATGTTCTACTTATTTTAACATGACGCCCTCCTGAATATTAACNGCCAATTCAACCTTACCTCGCTCGACGAAACACCATGATCTACTAAAACCCCACATAGGTGAATATTACGCACTGAAGCACTCGTTCATAGCCGAATAGTATGCACTGAAGCACTCGTTCATAGGCGAATATAACGCACAGAAGAAGCACTCATTCTTGCTTTCTCCGTTTTTAAATCCGCCAGATTGGGACGTCACAACTCACCCCAGCAACAACACAACAGCTACTGAGCTGTTCAAAAATTTCCGTTAAAATCACATGTGACGCGTCACTGTGACATAACAATACCCACAAGCAAATAAGGTGACTGCAGGAATCATGACGTCACCAAAAATCATGGCATCCGATGTAAACAAAATGGCGAACTGCTCGTACTTTAAACTACTTAATTTAATATGTTCTACTTATTTTAACATGACGCCCTCCTGAATATTAACAAGGTAAGCTGTGCAGAATCCATTAATTCTACTTTCGTTTATCTAGGACGTTTCCTTCAGAAAAGTCACTAAATTTTATAATTACCATTTTTTACAGTGTAACATTGTGTAAATGCTACTGCCAAACCATATGCACATGCTTATTAAAACCAAAATTATAATAGCAACAGTAAATCCATACCTTTGTGGCCATGTATACTACAATGGCGACAAAAATTAATAACAGAGAATGGCCAACGTAACAAAATAGCGTCGTTTCTTGTTACTAAACGTGATCTCTACTTTTTTTCTTCTATTGTTCATTTCCGACACATACTTTGGGCTGATTCTGATACCTACCACTCATTCTCATTTTTTTTACTACTACCAACCTAATCAACTATACTGCCAACGTCGTGGCGTCATTAACTACGTCACAAATATAAACAAACCTGTGGTATCGAGATTTACACTTGACCCGCTCCTGTTTGTTGCAAGCTGCATTAATTTTGTTTTGTCTAAATTGATTGCTGTAAACAATGAAGTCAGCTTATTAAAACTATTCTTTTCTACTTGTAAGGATTCCTATATTGATTTCCCAGCACATAGCAGGCTGTCGTCATGTGCAAAAAGTACACGCACTAGAAACCACTTGTGAAATCACTTTATAAAAATAATTCCAGCTTACAGCATGTTTTGATTAGTTTAAAAGCTAGTAGGTCATTAAAACAAATCTCTCGAGAATTTATAATAACTTACTAATTTATTTTACATCNGTTAGTTTAAAAGCTAGTAGGTCATTAAAACAAATCTCTCGAGAATTTATAATAACTTACTAATTTATTTTACATCATCACATTTTCCAGATAAGTACGACACAATTTTTAAGCAGCAGTTTACTGTAGTGCCAAATCTCAACCAAGAAATAATGCTGGACATGGAAATCATTTCACCCATAAAGTGTCACCGTGTTGCAATAAAATCAAGACCATATACATCACTAATTGCACAAGGCAAATTGTTTAAAGTAGGTACTGTCTTGTCGTNGTTGCAATAAAATCAAGACCATATACATCACTAATTGCACAAGGCAAATTGTTTAAAGTAGGTACTGTCTTGTCGTGTTGTGTAGGTACCAGCGACTTTGGCAGGCTGCTGCAGTGGATAAAGTGATGTTGCAGAAACGTCACTGCAATGTGCGATACCTATAAGGGGTGCTTGTGGCCAGTACGCAGTACTTAAAAGAGTCATACAACAGACTGGAAAGACAGAAGTCTGCGTGTTAAGATGCATATCAGTATGCCACTGCATCGTGCTCGCGAAGAATATCACCACCCAGACCCACTTTAGCAGGGTCATATTGTCAGACTGACCAAAGCCAGATGGCCGGCTCATTGTATAGCCATTCATCTTGACCGTGCAGTCACCACTGTGACACACTGTGTATAGGCATGGATATGTACAGGTCGTATTTTATGTAGAGTGGTTACTGATCCTGTCAGACCACTACAGATAGAGGAGATTATTGTATCTGCCGACGTGCAGTAGCAGAACGTGGGACCCCATCCAGAGAGCTCCTGCAGTCTGTGGAGCCTGCACTGCATATAGGTTATGATGGGGCAACATTTTCACCACTGTCAACCACCTGCAGAAACACTGGCTGATCGATGTGTGTGTGCAGGTGTAGGAAGCATAGTGGTATGCGTCTCAGTAAACTATCCACCACTTGTATGAGGGGATGCCTCGTCGTATCACTCACTGCCTGTGTAGCCGTGAGGAGACTATATCCCATATTGAATGTGAGCTTTGCAGATGCTAAATAACATTCCCTCTTTGCTTGAAAGAATAATCGCTACTCATTTGCATGCTGTTTATGGTAAAGTGAGCACTTTTTAAAACCATACTTAAAAATTCCTTTCCTCTTATTTGTATCCTTTTGCCAGTTGTTAATATAAAAATTACTGTGTGACAAACACAGTTAGGCCAATTCATTTTATAATTTTTTTTGCTATTGTTCCTACTGGGTGGGCTTTTAAAAATGCTCACTTTTCAGTGAATCACCTATACTATCATATTTTACTGCAATGGTTTAATAAAGTTTCACCAAGTAGAGGGTGTAGCGATTTACATGTATAGTGTATTTACTGACATTTTTAAAAGTCTTGTGATTAGATGAATCTGTGTGACATCATAGTATTCACAACATTCCTCCATGCTCTTCAAGGTTGACTGTATATTATTGCATAGTTAGCAGTAAATTTTACATTTTTGTCAAGCAATTTAATATTTTTTTATAGTTTGTAACATTGGTATGTTTTTGTTGTAATGGTTCTGCATGTTCTGTAGACCCCAGAATTACTAAACTTGATAATTACTGGTGATGTTAAAATTACTGTAGTCCAGTTAGCTTGCTGACCTCTCACCATGACAATCCGAGCTTGATTCTTGGTGGAGTCACTCCAGATTTTCAAATGTAGGAAGTGTAGGTGTATAATACAAACTTTTGTGTTTGGAGTGTGTTCTGTTGTTGGCAGTTTTCAAACATTTGGAAATATATGCTTACATTTCACATTACAGGTGGGCTGGCCGAAGAAGTAGATGACAAAGTGCTTCATGCTGCATTCATCCCATTTGGGGACATTTTAGACATACAGATACCTCTTGATTATGAAAGTGAGAAACACAGAGGATTTGCATTTGTGGAGTTTGAGGCTGCAGAGGACGCAGCAGCTGCCATTGACAACATGGTAATTTTCTTTGAGCCAGTAAAATGTATAGTAATTATTTCTTTCAAATAAATTAGAAAAATTACGCTCCACTGGTGGCATCTTCTTTTCTTGAAACACCCAAAAACTAATAAATATTTAATTTAGCACTTTGAACCTCTTTAAAAATTGCCTTTGTGCCATGCCATAATATACTCCCTCTTGGACCAATGGCCAAAAAAAAAAATATGTTGATGCAGCAATAAGGTAATTAATACTACGAGCTCGAACATAGCATCGGGGTGCTGCAAAAGCCGGACTGGTGATGCCAAGACGTACAGAGAAAGAAAAATTGAAATCTTAGGTAGAGGTAGAATGATCACTAGTTTAAAGGTTGTAAGGAAAAATTTACCAAACATTACATTTTTATTTAGGGTGACTTGCATTGAGGAAAATCTGGAAAAATCAGGGGAAATTATATGAGGTCAGATAATTTCAATAAAACGTCAAGAAAAATATTTAATAAGAAAATAAATATTTGTTTCCTAACATTTTTGCTACATGTCATCTCATGAATTGTACTGTCCATTAGTTTTGTTTATTTCACCATCGTAGGATGATTTAAAATCTTGTGGAGCCATTTGGTCGCTTATGTATAGTAATAACTATTATTATTCATATTTTCTTTGCTGAATTTTCTTTGTTGTTTCATCAAATATAGACTTAGGTGCCAGCTTAAGATTTTGCAAATAAATTGGTACTAAAGTAATTCAAAATTCTTCTTGTGGTTCTTAGTGAATTGCTACTCGTATAATGCCTTGTTTGTTTATTGTGATTATATAACTAGTAGGTTTGTTCCATTCAACCTTCTTTTTGCTCCTTGGGAGTTGTGAGAATTGAGGTCAAAGTGGCCAAGGTCAAAAAGGGTTGCTAACGCCTTTGAAGCAAATGGAACACCTTCAGATGCTTTCGTTTATAAAAAGTAAAATGGTGAATGTAGCAGATGCCTTGTAACAGACATTGAACTTATTTTTGTAGTGGTTTGTGTTCATAAATTAACTTTTCCCTAATAAANTGCCTTGTAACAGACATTGAACTTATTTTTGTAGTGGTTTGTGTTCATAAATTAACTTTTCCCTAATAAATGTTATATTAGAATACATTTCATCATACATAACATTTTTAATTCAGTGCCTAACCCCGTTGCACATAATGAAATAAAACAATGTAAGAAAATTAATTTAAGTGCAATAAAATTCAGAAAAATTATTAGAAAGGGATGGCAGCCCTATTTATGATTAAAATAAAATATCTAAGTTTTAACACTAAATTACAAGCATTTTGAAAATAACTGTTGTATTTTTTCTGTGTATCTATTTCAGCACAGACAATTTCAGCTAAGAATCTATAATTTTTCTTTGGATTTTGCAAACACTTTAATCCACATTACTTTGCTGTGCCAAATACAGTGTTTCTATTTTAATTTTATTAAAATACTCTAGGGGTTACGATGGTGTAGTGGTTAGACTGCTCAGTTCTAATCTAGGCAAACCGGGTTCAATTCACTGTGGGGGTTGCTCCCGGATTTTCGCATGTGGGAATCGTGCCGGATGATGCCGCTGGTCGACGGGATTTCTCGGGAATCTCCCGTTTTCCCTGCCCTTGCATTCCGGCGCTGCTTCATGCTCACTTCACTCTCGTCTGCTCTCAAGACATGTTTGTTAAGAGCCACCCAAACCTCTCCACTCCATTAAACTATAAGCTGTTCTCAGAAAATGAGCACTTTCGAAATCAACCTTGGAAAAATGTCACTGCCTGTACCTGCATATGATTTAACAGCCACAGTGACCGGCATGCACCCAGTAAAGTTGGTAATGACGGGGAGGAAAATTAGTTCCATGTATTAACGCTGAATTAGAGGTGTTTGGTTAAATATTTGCGAACACAGAAACAATTTATGTTGCTTTCAGGTTTTTTAATACGTAATAGGTGTAATAATTAGCACATTTGTAAAATACTAACTTTTTTTAAATAATTTTACAGTTTTACTTGGTTGATGCATGAATATAGTGATCATGCTTATGGCAATGTTAATTTTACATATATAGTGGAAAAATACAAAATACGTACACAACTAGGTCTTAAGCAAGGCGTTCTAAAGTGCTCAGTTTATCGTGAACAGCATTTTAATGTAAGTGAAAATACTTTTATTTGAGAATTTGGAATGTTTTTCGATGATTGAAAAATTTTCAGCATAATTTTTACATTTTGGAATAAATTTTTATTTGTATACTTTATAATAGATTGTGTACTTCTGCCAAAGGGAATATGTTTACAAAGTAAGTAATTCTTTATTTTGGTCAGGTGGCAATTATTAACACAAACACTAATACATTTCTTACTAATTCACAACTTGCCAATTCTGTGGTATTTAAAGCGTAGTGTTTACATTTGGGGACATTACTTTCTGTTTATTTTAGGCATTAGAAAGTAAGAATTTTCATAACAGTTACATATTTAGCCTACATACAAATATACACATACATACAAATATCACAGGATGCTCTAGAAAATGCATAAGAACCACACCACTTGTATCCTGAGGAAAATTGGAGACGAAAATGTTAGTGGCGAAATGTTGTACAATTACATTTTCCGTGCACAATGTGGCAACACAGCACGGAGAGTTAGTCCCCTCATTTGTACGATGGTCGCCACGTTATGTGAACTACACATTGAACAAATGTTGCGACTGGGTGGGATTTGAACCAGCGCCCATAATATGATGGCCAGGTCCGTGGTAGTAAGATATCAGTGGAGCACAAGAGGCAACTAACTCCATGCTGTGTTGCCACATTGCACACGAAAGATGTCATCATACAACATTTTTCCACGTGTGTGTTTATATATATAATAACACCGCTGTCACATTTTGTTTGACTGTCCATGTGAACAAAATGTGGATGAAGAAGCCATTCTTTGCTTGTTAGGATGTAGTCCTACAAAAAGCACACTAATTATTTCTGTTCATCTGAGGGGCATTCAACATACACCAGTGTGGCAAACGTTACGTTTAATGGCTTATCCTTTTCATAATCAGCTGGTGCAACATCTTCACACAGGAGATGAAGCTGGACAATTGGAATTTTGTCTGTGGTTAAAATAGCTGATTAATTACATTTATACTGTTCAGCAATGAAGCTACTTTCCCTTGTGACTATCAACAACATTAACAACTCACATCAGTGGTCTGACGAAAATCCATGTGCCATTGTTGAAACACATTGTCAACATTTCTTCTTTGTAAATGTGTGGTACAGTGTAATCGACTGTACCAGTCTCACGAAGGTTGTTGAACACACGAGTAAACGTTCTTGAATCCAGTATTGTGTAGTTAGGAAACGTCTACGGTATTCTTGACAAGCAGCAAGAGCATTTCCATCACAAAACCCATAAACGAATACCATATCAGCATATTCAGCATGTGGAAAGGTGTATGACATGGTTCGACACATTTATTGTACGTAACAGAGTAAGTTGAACTACAACTGCTTGACTGTAACATTACAACTGCAGTCATATTTCATTACATCCTGAGAACCTACCTGCTCTAGCCTTGCACATGCAGCGGAAGTGTATTTGCCAACTTCAAACAGCTGTAACTTTATACCTGCTGACATTTGGACACATGCTTACATAACCCGTTTTGCTCGGAATATTCTATACTATCGTATTTACTATTCCTCCTAAAACATATTGGGTGTGTGTGTGTCTATGTCTATACTAACAGGATCTGTGAAAATAAAATACCTAAATTGCGGGAGGTGATTCTTTATGAAAAATAAAGTTGAAAATATATAGGACACCTTATACCTAAACTGAATATTAAGGGAGATATGAACCTGTGAAAATTGGGTTTTGAAAACGTAGTTTCTCTGAATGCCTTGTACTTTCTGTCAGCAGTATGGATGGTGGCTATTTACCCACAGTACGTTCCACACAGTTGAATGGGACATGCCTATTTGGCGTGCTATGGAGCGTGTACTAGTGGAGGGCATGTCATTGATGTGCTGATGTATCACTTCCGCAAGCTGAACAGTGCCCACAGACCGAGGGCGGCCAGCATTACACATGCGTGTCTGCAACATGGAAAGCATAAGTCACCTTTTTGCTGCGGACGTTTTACAAGGCATTCTGCAAAAATACATTTTGAAAACCAAATTTT
>NQII01004820.1:119407-136201 GCA_002778355.1 Clitarchus hookeri | reverse complement strand
TAATTTGGCTACTCGTATTAACTGGGGTGACTTCGTGGTGGAGGGGGGCTTCTCTGGGCGGCGACTTGATACTTAACTACTCTGCTGTTGGTGCTGGTATGCTGTCAGCTGGGGATGAGCTCCGGTGAAGTGGGCGGCCTTTGGAAAAGACCCGCATTTGGTGTCGTCTCACTGGACTGCTGTTCTGGGCTCGTGCACACGTCCTCTCGCTATTCCTTGACGCAACTCTTCCCTCTGCGCTGTGATAATGAACTGACTCCCTCTTCTCGCCAAAATTTGCTTATATGCTCTCCAGTTTCTCTCCCTAAGTCTCGGCACATGCGTCTCTTATTGAGGGAAGGGGGGAGGTGGTTGCCTTCAGTACAAAGCCATTCAGCCACGTGCCATGGTTCGTGAAGGTTCGGGGGCGGGAGAAGTGGTGATCTGCCCCTTGAATTTACCATCTCTGCTTATTTTTCCGCGGTTTGGCTACAAGAGTGGTAGGCGTGAGGAGTATTCGTGGCCCCTCACTTTCATTTGGTCAGCCGTTTTCTCAGGCGTGAAGCTAGAGGTGCTCTTGCTTGGCTCTGCAATTTCTCCCGCTTTCCTACGTATGTACGTAGCCTTGACAAGTGTAACTGCGATCCGTTCTGGCTGTCCACGTGACACGTGTCAACTGGTAGGCGCTCGCGAAGGGGGTCAGCGAGGCTTCTACTCAAAAGGCGTTACACGACACCCACTTGGCTGCAGCTTATATAATGGAATGTTGCGTACTGATATTTCTGTATAATAATTTAGGGTTGACTTATTTTCAAGTTCAGTATTAAGAGGTAATAAATTTTTGAGTAGTTCCTAAATGATGGGAAGTGAGACTTCAGGATAGTTCCAGGTCAAAAGTTTCAAGCACTTTAATTTTCTGTACTGACTGTACTGTAATTTCTGGTAGTTGAATTGGACAGCCACGTTGTCTTGTATTCTCGTGTACGCGGTTCAGAACCGGCCCTGTCGCATGGCACAAAGTCAGCTGTTTGCGCAAGGTGACAGCTTTGCGTAGCACGTGGCAGTCCTGCCTTGCATACCGATGGGAGGCATGAACCCACTTGGAGCGGCTGGAGAGGTGCACATGTGCATGGAAACTGCCACCTCCCCTGCATAGTGTGGAAGGGGGGGATGTGCTGGCAAACTGACTGCGTTCTTCTCCTGATCAAGAAACCGCCCTGACTGAAGGGGTGGTAGCTGCACGCACTCGGCGTGTTCCCACAGCGCTCGCTGTTGGAGAGGTGGTGGGAGGTGGCGATGTGACGCGCAACTCTCACAAAATTGTGGCGCTGCTCTATAATCTGCTGAGCGGTGACATCACAGTGCCTGCGCCATGAAGACCCGTAGAATGATGATGGTAGAAGGAAAAGTGTTGGGCTTTTACAGGCAGGCAAAATGACTGGAAATGTTGCGATTTTTGGGCAGATTGGCCAAAAAGGAAGGAAGTTTGACATAATAAAATTTAGGATATAGGACACATGCACGGGTCATGGATGTGAAATGTAGACGGCTCACAAGAGGTCACCAGCCTGCAAGTGTTGATGAATTCCCATTGTCAGTCATTGTTATGTGACGTAGAAGACCGGCCTGAACTGTCATGCCACCAAAAGTTACTTCTTGGGGACATGAAGGCAGGACAGCTGCTTCACCCTGGTGGTGGAATGGCTGGCCAGCAGGGTGCATTCCTACACGCCGTGCTGGTTGTGGCATAGTTTACGGCAGCCGTCCCCAGTAGAGGGTATGTTGTACCTGTACAGTAACTGCGGGACAAATGGATGATAAGGCAGGGGGATGCATATTGCTTCATAATTGTGTAGTAATCCTATATTTAGGTTTTAAAAAATGACTTATAAAGGAGTAAAAACATTCTATATTTAAGTAACAATATCCAGTATTTGAGTAAAAGTGTCTTATATTTAAGTAAAAATTTCTACATTCAAGTACAAATGTAAGTGATGCATGAAAACTCACTAAAATAAAATATTTAATAATAAATACAACCCAAAATCATATTCACAGTGCCAGGTTGCAAAAATTTGCATCTACTGCTACTTCTAATTTTATTATCCTGTGCATCCAGGAAAATTTAGTGCTGGAAAACTTTTCACATGGAAGTGCCACTAAAATATTTTTTTTCCTGCATGGACAAACATTTTTACATTTTTCTTTGAATATCACACACATTTGGGAAAATTTTCCTATGATTATTTATTTTGTGCATTGCATAAATAGATAAGGATTGCCTAATCTGGAAATGAATGTTTAATGAGGTATTCTGGGCTGCTAAACTATGACTTTTCTTTGTAAAAATGCTTTTAAATTATGTTAATATAGTATGTGTTATATTTTTGATTAAACTGAAAGTCACTCAAGGCCCACTTTGAGTCAATAAATTTACCTACAGCCAACATACGTGATGCAAATGATAATTAAATTCTTTCCTTAGTGCTTACTTTACATTCATTGACTATAGCATTATTCTTCTGTATGTATTCTCTCTTCAATTTTTTAAGGCTTTGTTAAAGCCATCTTTTTGTTAATTTGCCTTCAGGTTCTCCAAATCAAGTGATTATGTATCATGAAAAATCTTGACAAGCCATTTGAATCTTTTCGCAATATTCTTGTTTTTCACTATATCCTTGTTTTATCACTACTGTTAGAATGTCCAAAAATATCTTGTACTGCTTGTTTACAACATTGGTAGGATATAAAAGGCTATAACAGAATAATTTGATACATTCTGTACATGCATTGCTTTATTATTAAGAGTCCTTTATTACAAATATTTGTTTCTCACATCTATTTGTTTCTTACATCTATAATATTATACACAAGTGCTATTTTATAATACTGTTCACTGCAGCTTACATCCTCCAGTTACACAATGCCAGGTCCATCCAAAATACTTAAGTGTATGCTTTTTTTCTTTGTACAGAATGATTCAGAATTATTTGGAAGAACCATTCGTGTGAACTTGGCGAAACCACAGAAGATCAAGGAGGGCTCATCGAAGCCAGTTTGGTCAGATGACACATGGCTGCAGCAGCACGCAGGAGAAACTCTGGATAAAGACAAAGACCAAGAAACTGCCACCAAAAGGACGGGAGAAACTACGGAAACGGTTAGCCAATTTGTGATGCAACTTATGATTATGTTCTATTGAAATTTTACTTTTCTACCGCATTGCAAGTGAAGAGAACAGGGTTTGCATGTATGCACAATGTAAAATTATTCAGTTATTAATTGAATGTCTTTTCATTTCTGGCTCAAGTTATTAGTATTTTAATAGGACTCTGAATACAGTTCAATAGCCAAAATACACATAAGAAAGCATATCGTTAGTAGTCTACAAATTAGTTTGTTGTAAAAATGTTTTAAAACCTCCTGTTTTTAAGCAGCATTTAACATTTACTAATTAAATAATTCAATTTATTTTATTTTTGTTTACAAGTAGGCCTATAATATTGTTATTATTGTTTAATGTCCTCAGATATAGTGTTACATGATTGCACTTTCTTGCAAAAGATATGTAAGGTAACTTGGTGAAGCTGTCAGCTTCTAGAATATTTTGTTGGGTTTCTTCATGCTGAAAAGCATCACCCTAAGTTGCAATGCTTCACACTTTTATGAGTGCACAGTATACTGGCAAGAGTATGCAGCACTTGTAATGATTAAAGAGTTGTATTTTCTAGTACCATAATATACTTTAAAGATGCGTTGAATGTTTTCATCATGTCTGGATGGTGCAGTCATACACTATTTGTGCAGTTAACAAAGTTTGAGCAAAGCCACATACAGTGTCTCCATGGGACTAGAAGGTCTTCCCGGAGAAGTGCAACACATTAGTGTATTGGTGTTGGTGTTTGTAGGAAGGTGCACATGCCTTTGCACCATGTTATAGACAGCAGTAACATATGTATACCAAGACTGTTGCATTGAACAAGATGCCATAGTAGACCAAACAGCAATGACAGAGCAGAATTACGGTAGTGTTGCACTAGAGGTGTTGGCTAGGACCATCCGCAACCATTTGCTTGAAAGATGGCCTGCAATCACTGGTGCTGTTAGGCAGTCTTAAACTGACACCTCACCACTGTACAGCCCACCTCCAATGGTGTTATAGGGATATAAGAATTGCCATTTGTTTACATTTCACATTGACATTTCTATTGGTAAATATTATGAGTTAATTTCAATGTTTACATCTGTCAGTTTAATATTTTCTTGTTTGTTTACATTCAGGATGATAGTAGAATTTTACAATGATTTTATTTTAATTATCTGTCCCTAATTTTTGTAATTTTTAATTAATTAAACATTTTAATGTCACAGATTTATATAATTACAGTTTCTTAATTTGTGTGATTTCTCCTTGTCAAACCATATCATTGTATACTTATAAGCTAAATTCGTAGGATGTACTTATGTTAATTTCTTTGTAGATAAGATTTCCTTGTCAGGAAGCTGTTGAATCCTTGATTTTGTTAAGCAGGATAGGGTTACACTTTTGTAAGCCCAGGGACTCTCTCTCTCTAGTCTTGATAACGGTCAGGTCATGTAAGACTAGCTCCTGAAAATTGTATTTAAATTTTATAAGACCGCCCATTGTAAGGCAGGGGGTGAT
This sequence comes from Clitarchus hookeri, assembly GCA_002778355.1. Classification (NCBI taxonomy): domain Eukaryota; kingdom Metazoa; phylum Arthropoda; class Insecta; order Phasmatodea; family Phasmatidae; genus Clitarchus; species Clitarchus hookeri. The sequence goes on along the minus strand of NQII01004820.1, from coordinate 131,559 downwards.
GGAAGAGAGCCATCACCAGTGTTATAAATGTGCGCAGGCGAAGTAAGAGGCCTACAAAGCACCAGTTTTCATTTATTAGTGTATTTCAAGTCTTTAAGAAGATGTCCAAAGGGACCCTTGTGACTACATTGCTGTGAGACCTTCAGAGAGTAAGCTCTTGCTCTACTGACTAGCTAGCCGGGCAAATTTTATATATACTTTTACTTTGTTCCATTCTTCTGAAGAGCATTCAAGAGTAAATAACGTGATGCAAATTAATGAACTATTTACAAGTTTGAAGGAATTTTCTATTACAGTTCTAGCTTGCCCCTTTTCCCCTTAATCAAATTTAGTTAGGAATGATGTGGATATTTCAAAAATGTTTCATTTCTTTAGACTGAATTAAATGAGCAGCATCATAACTTCATTTTATTCACAATTATTTTGTGTTCACTGCATTGTAAATCGCTTTGAATTAAAATAGTTACTTTTTCTTCTTGTTTTATTCCAAATAGAATATTGCTTATTTTAAAGGGTGTTAGTAGTATTTGTCCTTTGAGTGTTTGAGGGTCTTGTGTATTGATAGCATTTTAGAGGATTTATAATGTTTGTACTGTCCTATACGTCACGTTACGCAATGTCTGCTCTTGACGCCCACGTATAATTTTAATTTAAATTAACTTTTTTTTTTACACTTCTAGTACTTTTATTTAACAAAGGAACCTTTTTTAAAGTGTTAAGAAAAGAGTACCAGGAAATGTGAACATTATAGCATCATATTCAAAAACGAGACCAAATTCTTTCACAGTGCTATTGAGAGTTGTTTACAGGTGTTGTTTTGACCTGGTGAGCGACATCTTTTTCAGTGTATAAGTGGAGTGTGGAGTTGAGTGGAGAGATTTGGGCAGCTGTTAACATTGGGGTCTTGAGAGCTGATGAGGGTGAAGTGAGGTGAGTGTGGAACAGCACTGGAATGCAAGGGCGGTGGAAACTGGAGATAAGACATCACACAGAATCAACACCTGAAATCATGGTGTAGGAAGCCATAGTTTACGATGTCCATTTGCCTCTCCCATTGAGCAAATGTGGGACTGGATTGGGTCTCACCTGATCTGGTCTTTTTAACTCAACCTTTCCCAAGTGTGCCACCAGCTGGAAGATGCATGGTACTCCATTCCACAGAATTATATTGGTCATGTTTGTCATTGTTTTCGTGCAAGAGTTGCAGCCTGCTTTACTGTTAGATTAGTGTACACAAAATACTGGAATAGAATTCAAACTCGCTTAGCAAGCTCTAAATACACAATTACAGCCTCATGTGATGACAGTGTACAATATGTATACTGCCTGTACTGTGTCTAAATAAAAGGGACAAGGGCTCCATGGTGTTAATTTTTCATTTTTGTGTTATGTACAGCCGGTTTTCACTGCAGGGAGGACAGTGTTTAAATGATTTGGTTTAAGTCCTGAGAATTGAAACAGAATTTAAGCTCTCCATATTTCTTTAGTATGTACTAAAATGATGCAGAATTTACATAATATTTGCATTGCTTCCTTGAGCTCATGAGATTCATTTGCTTGTTGAACACTCATTGTTCTTCCAGAAATGGATGTCTGAACAGTCTGTGATGGCAAATGTTACAGGATAGCTGCTCCAAGCAGCAAACATATTAAGTGTTCACTTAATATTTATGGGAAGTTATGATACAGCTTGTCCTCTAGAATGTGCAGGTGGGTGTTCTCATGACAGTTCGGCCGCAGTTGTGTAATGTTCAGACTACTCACCTCCCACCAAGGTGAACCGGGTTTGATTCTGGGTGGAGTCGCACCTGAATTTTGTATGCAGAAACCGTGCCTGACTATGCTGCTGGTCGGCTGGTTTTCTCGGGGATTTTCCATTTCTTCCACTCCTGCATTCCGGTCCCACTTCATACTCACCTCATTTCACCCTCATTGGCTCTCAAGACCTCAATGTTAAGAGTCGCCCATATCTCTCTACTTCACTCATGACAGTCCACCACAAAAATCGTGATTGCCTCAAGATTATTGCTTGTCCAAATGTTTGGGCAGAAGGAAGTCTATATTTTCAATTTCTGCAAATATAATGATAGCAAAATCTGCTCTTTATTTAGTATCCTGGTTGAAGTTTCTGCATGTACTGTTGTTTCATTGTGTTAGTTACAGTTGGTCTACTTAGCCAAAATCTGGTCTGTGTGAACGAAATTTTGCAGTGGTCAGAGTCCATCAGAACTATTGATTCCCTTTACACAAATGTAGTGATAATGTGTGGGCGGCAGCTGCCTCACTAGAGGTGCTTTGACCTGAACATCTTGTTTGCTTCCTCTTCTATGTTTGAGGCTGTAGTTTCTTCTTCCATGAAAGCCCTTATGTGCTGCCATGCCAGTTGAGCCTGGCACCTTTGTTTTTTCTTATCTCTATTAACTGCTTTGGGCAATCTGGCTGATAGTCTTTTGTCTTATAGTTCAAGCATTGCATCTTCACCGTATAGGCAGGTCCAACATCACTTGTTTCTTCTACCTTCCATGTACAAGGGGAGGGTCTTGTGAATTAAAAGTTATTTTAGGATCCTTCTTTGTAGGTCTTGTTCAGTGCATTGCATTCATGTTACAACTTCATAATGAATTAAGCTGAAGAGTTCCAAGAAAGGTTCAGATTATTAGGTACAAGAACTCCATGATATGTACCAGCTTGCTGGAGACGGACTGCTCTGGCTGAATGTGCAAGCCACTGTAACATAGCCCTTTGGTGGATAAAAATTTCTTCTGTCTTTTTCAACCCATTCAGGCTTGATTGTACGATTCCTTGCTTAGCATGACCACTAAATCAGTTGCCTCAAGATGATATTGTAGCCAGGGGATTGATTCATCCAAATTCTAGATGAATGTTGTGTTTTTACCACCAGGGCCTCTGCTATACACTGAGGGTGGGGGGATTACGACACTTTACACTGTCTGGGTTTTCTCCACCTGCTTCTGTTGCTGCCGTCAGGACCGGGCTAAAGGCCAGGGCCCGAGGGGCTCTTATGACAATACATTGTGTGTCCTATCCCAAATGGTTTCCAGTGTAGAGCTATTTTAATGATGACCATTTGCAGTGATAATTGTGCAACAGTTTAAATTAATTTTTGAAAATTCCTCCTTCTAATGCAATGCATAGTTCTGGCACTTCTGAAGACTGTGTGTTGCTTGCTGGAGTGCTTTTGCACATTACTTTAGTTGAGCGACAGCATTCATAATGCGAGCTAGCAGTTTGTCACGTTTAGCAACCTTTAGTTTTTACACTTCACTCTTCATCCAATTCCATAAACTAAAGTGTAAGGGGGTTCAGTTTGATGATTGTGGTGGCAGTTAATGGGGCCACTATTACCAATCCACCAATTAGGAAGCATACAGTTGATATGTTGCTCCACAAGACTGGTAGATTGCAGATTAGCCTCATCTTGCTGAAAGTACAAATCTGTCCAAGTGGCTAAAGAAACATCTTCAAGTTGTTCCTGTAATGTACACTGCAATAATTGACAATAACTGTCTCCTGTTATTTAGTGATTTAAAATAACAGTACCAAACATGCCATTAATCATACTGCACCACACATTGATGGAGAAACAACTTGGAAATTGGTTTCCTCTGTAGCATTGGATTCTTTTGCAATCATCAATGACTACTGTTATGCATATTGTTGATGCCACCCCAGGTAAATGTGACTATCAGTAAACCACAATGTAGGAAACACTTCACAATTTCCAATCAACTAGTGACAGAATTCAAGGCTTACTAGCATTGTGAGAATGTTGCACAGATTGTGGGTGAAAACTGTACAAGCCCTCATTATGCAGTGTTCTCCATACATATGTTCATGAAACACTGAGATGTGGAGGAAGTCTGCACGTGCTAGTTGTGGGCCTATGCTATACCATGTCAAAAATGTGTTTGGCATGCTGCATATTGTGCTGATGGCCTCATTGTGATGCCAAATAAGCACTGGGAACTTAACTACTTTCACATATTGTATTGTACAATATGGAACTCTGTGTGTAGGAAAGCACTGACATTATTCTTCAACAGTAGCAGGCACATTANGTATTGTATTGTACAATATGGAACTCTGTGTGTAGGAAAGCACTGACATTATTCTTCAACAGTAGCAGGCACATTACTATCTCAGAAGCCGTAAGCACACAACATATCTGCATAGTCAGCGTGCGAATATATGTATGACATTTTTAGCAAACAAATCTATGTTTAAGATGGACAACTATATCACTTATGAATGATACATTACACTACTAGCAACTGACATTCAAACCATGCAGCATGATGGGAAGGGGGGACGTATTGTGTGCCGTATGAAAGAAAAAAGTAATCTAATGAGGATACCAAAAATTGCACACCAATCTCAAAACACTCGTAACTTAAACTAGCTCTANTTCTCCACCTGCTTCTGTTGCTGTCGTCGGGACCGGGCTAAAGGCCAGGGCCCGAGGGGCTCCGATGACAATACATTGTGTGTCCTATCCCAAATGGTTTCCAGTGTAGAGCTATTTTCATGATGACCATTTGCAGTGATAATTGTGCAACAGTTTAAATTAATTTTCTAAAATTCCTCCTTCTAATGCAATGCATAGTTCTGGCACTTCTGAAAACTGTGTGTTGCTTGCTGGAGTGCATTTGCACATTACTTTAGTTGAGCGACAGCATTCATAATGCGAGCTAGCAGTTCGTCACGTTTAGCAACCTTTAGTTTTTACACTTCACTCTTCATCCAATTCCATAAACTAAAGTGTAACTGGGTTCAGTTTGGAGATTGTGGTAGCAGTTAATGGGGCCACTATGACCAATTAGGAAGCATACAGTTGATATATTGCTCCACAAGATTGCAGATTAGCCTCATCTTGCTGAAAGTACATAGCTGTCCAAGTGGCTAAAGAAACATCCTTAAGTTGTTCCTGTAATGTACACTGCAATAATTGAAAATAACTGTGTCCTGTTATTTAGTGATTTAAAATAACAGTACAAAATGTGCCATTAATCATACTGCACCACACATTGATGGAGAAACAACTTGGAAATTGGTTTCCTCTGTAGCATTGGATTCTTTTGCAATCATCAATGACTACTGTTATGCGTATTGTTGATGCCACCCCAGGTAAATGTGACTATCAGTAAACTACAATGTAGGAAACACTTCACAATTTCCAATCAACTAGTGACAGAATTCAAGGCTTAATAGCATTGTGGGAATGTTGCACATATTGTGGGTGAAAACTGTACAAGCCCTCATTATGCAGTGTTCTCCATACATATGTTCATGAAACACTGAGATGTGCAGGAAGTCTACACATGCTAGTTGTGGGCCTATGCTAAACCATGTCAAAAATGTATTTGGCATGCTGCATATTGTGTTGATGGCCTCATTGTGATGCCAAATAAGCACTGGGAACTTAACTACTTTCACGTATTGTATTGTACAATATGGAACTCTGTGTGTAGGAAAGCACTGACATTATTCTTCAACAGTAGCAGGCACATTACTATCTCAGAAGCCGTAAGCACACAACATATCTGCATAGTCAGCGTGCGAATATATGTATGACATTTTTAGCAAACAAATCTATGTTTAAGATGGACAACTATATCACTTATGAATGATACATTACACTACTAGCAACTGACATTCAAACCATGCAGCATGATGGGAAGGGGGGACGTATTGTGTGCCGTATGAAAGAAAAAAGTAATCTAATGAGGATACCAAAAATTGCACACCAATCTCAAAACACTCGTAACTTAAACTAGCTCTACTTGGGAAACAATTTTGGATAGAACACACATGTATGTAAACTATTTTGCTTAAAATGACCTCTTCTTTCACCTCCCTGAATAATGACCTTCCCTCCTGGTGCATTCTGTATATGCTGCTGACGAGTAGTTGGAGGCCTGGGGTTTGCTAGGTTTCACATGGTCTTACATATAATTGCCATGCTGTGTGATCTTGCAGCACTGGCTCTACTTCTATTGCCTTATATCCTTTGCTATAGCCATCACACAATGAATTACAACTGTCCACAGTTCCTAAACCCTGACTTGTGGGTTCTTTGGTACTGGAGTGGCAGCACAGCATGCAACGTTAATAGGCAAACATCATTGTACTATATCATGAGCATCTTCTTGTAGAACATGGTTGGCTAAATGTACATTTTATTTTAAAAATTTGTAGTTTTTTTTTTTTNTAGTTATTTTTTTTTTCAAAGAATTCTCACAGATGTTCACATTATTCACTTTATTATATACAGTGTTTACTTCTGCTTATGTATTCCTGTTTTTCAAAAATTCTGAAAACTTGTTGAATATTAAAATTGGTCTATAGCTGTTAGCATAAATTTAGCACTTTTTATTTTAGCTTCTTTCCACTAGAGGGATGATTATTATAGGTGAGGCTATTGGTTAGAAATATGCTATAATATTGGTGCATGTACAGTGACACAACCCTTACAAGGGCCAAATGATAATTAGAGTCAAGCAATTTTGAGTTCCAGAGAAATTAACTGTTGTAATTGTGATATGTAAATGTCACTGCTGAGAAATGATGGAATGCAAGAGCTTTTTAGGAGATTATTAATTTGGCATGTCTGTTACACACAATAGCAAAGTGATGACGTAATTCATCAGCCACCATTTTTGAGGTGATTGGTTATTTCGGCATTAATAATTAATATCAAATTTTATAAATTGCTCCATAAGTTTTTTTGTATTTTTTAAATTTTATATATAATTTTGTACTTGGACAGTAGTTTTTCTGTAGTTTTATTAAGTTTTTAATTTACTTCTGTACAGTAAAAAGTTTCAAAAACTATCTTCAATGTTTATTTTGTGTATCATTGATGTGGTTTTAATTTTTATTGATAAATTCTTACATTAATGTCAATAAACATAAGGAAACTTTTCTTTTCGTTATGTTTTCAGGAAAGTGAACCAGAGGCAAAGAAGTCAAAAAAGAACCCACAGGTATACTTTGATATCAAGATTGGCAAGAACAGCATAGGAAGAATAATTATTATGCTGAGGGCAGATGTGGTACCACAGACAGCAGAGAACTTCCGTTGTCTTTGCACCCATGAGAAGGGCTACGGTTATCAGGGTAGCACTTTCCACAGAATAATTCCAGACTTTGTATCCTTTGCTGAAAATCTAATTTATGAAAAGCATAGAAAATTTTTAATTTTAATAACAATGTAATTTGACATAACACAAAGCCTTCATCTCACTGGTGGTACCCCAGCTAAAACCTTTGTTAACCCCTATTAAGGACTTGGTGTTGCCTGAACCTGTGAACTGTGATACATGGAATTGTGGTGCACAAAGTTTTGGATGTAGACAAGATAAAAACTAGTTAACAACTTCTCCGATAACTATGTTCACCTAGAGAGTTAGCTCAGTTCACAATACACTCTGTATTTAAAACAAGGTATGCTATCCATTCAAACGTAAAATGAATCTCTTTCTCTGACAGATCAACCAGAGCCATTTTACCATCACTGTAAACTTTTTCACACATCAGCTAAGTGCTTGTAACGTTCTTCTACCTACATGAGAGGATGGTTCAAGCCCAGAGACAAACACTGTAGTGATGGACACAGGCTGCAGCACATGCCACCTTGCTGGATTCAGGCTCACACCGACCACCAGAACTGCAAACCTCACTTGTGTTGTCGAGTCAGGGAAGGGGGAGGTATTGTCCACACCATTGACCTTCGTGAGTTGTGACAAACTAAATTACAAGAATAGTTACATTGTAAAAGTGATTAAAAACAATAGGTACCTTTTTTTTTTTTTTATTAAATGAGTACTTTTCGTATATTTACATGTATTGTATTTAATATGGTTCATGACACATTAATAAATTATCACTGTAGCTAAAGTATTGTAATAAACAATTCAGTATAGTGTGTTTCACTGTAATATTTTTCAGGGCAATGCTAAGTTTATATAATAAGCCTTGGCTTGCAGCATTTAAGTTGTGACTGCTTATTCCTATTTTCTTGTGTCATTGATTGACATATCTATAAAACTCTNTTGGCTTGCAGCATTTAAGTTGTGACTGCTTATTCCTATTTTCTTGTGTCATTGATTGACATATCTATAAAACTCTATCAGTTTCAGGGTATTCACATTTTTTTCAATGGAAGGTATTTTTATTTTTTGATTGCTTTTCTAGTTTCTCCCTTTTGGTACGCCATTATCTGACACATTTCAGATGTTCTTGTTTTCTATTTTGAGGGTCAAAATTAATTACTGTTTAATTTGAACTCGACAGTAGCTACTGCACCTTTTTTCCGCCTATCATTTTTTCTAGTGTTACCATTGTATCTCACTCATACAAGAAAGCAAGTCGACTTGTGCAGTGTAGTTGTAGTATGGCAACACTGTTGAAAAGGCTGTCACTGCCCACCAGCCAAAGCCAACCAAAGTACTCACTAGCTATAGTCATTCCATGCCCACTTCTCCTCACATTTACTGTGCATTTCCCCCCTCCCCCTCCTGATATATAAGTGTCAAAAGGCTTAAAATCTTTTCATCATACTTCCATGTAAATAATTACTTCAATGCAAATTTTGCAAGATACATCTAGACATTTAGCTTTCACTCGTTAGCATGAGCCTGTAGATATACATTGCTCATCGGTCAATAAATACAAGCAGTCCATGGGTGTGGTCTGTAGGTGCCATGCAAGTGGTATTGATCGCATGCACAACCTAGCTGTTGAAGGGTGGCAAGTGGGCCGCCCTCCCCAGACCAGAGCAAGAGTGGCCACGCGTGCTACGTCATGGCACCCAACCCTCTCAACCCTTACTTTGCAGGTATGTAAGGCCTGCGAGACCTGTGTAATAGACCTCTAATAATAAGTTCATGTTTGAATAATAAATCCTCTGAATTTCCTGCATGAAATTAATGAAAATGGACTTCGCACTTGTTAAAAGTTGCATGTTGCGCAATGTTCAGGCTATTTTTGGTGACAAGGGGAGGTACGATATCTCTTTCTAGGATATCATTTTTTTTTCAGAAAATGTCTGCGTATTAAAATAAATTTATATTTAAGTAACAAACTTGTTATTTTCACATCAGAGATGGTTAAACTTGAACTTCTCGGTTAAACATGAACTATCATTTTGATGTATATGGGTTAGGGGTGTGTCAAAATCATTCAAGAATTTTCCAATATTTCTACTGCAACCACCCCTAACCAATGACTCTATTCCTGGAAACTGTGAGGGGTTGTAAGGTTGTATCAGTCTATTTCTAGTGTAGATGCTAAAAATCTATGGATGTGTTTATTACAGAAACCTAGTACATCAGTCTGTCAATTCTTCAGTTTGACTAGAAATATCCATAATGTTTACTACCATCACCATATTTTTATTGTATTGTTACATGCTTATGCTATGCATCGCTTCTTTTGCCCCGTCCACTTGAGTGAACGAAGGAGTGTGCCAAGACCAGGCGAGCAATAATGCGAGAAGTACGCAGCTATTTACAAAGGAGAGCAGCCTCGTCTGCTAAATAAGCCTATCGGGACTTGTGCGCTCCTGACCTTCAGCATATTGAATTTATGGGGTCATCGCCCTGCCTCTCAGCGTGGCTCGGGGTGTGGAGAACCTTCTAGATCGGACCAGCAAGACTACTAATATTTAAGCTGTGACAGGCCTCCGATCCAACAATTTAAGAGTTTAAAGGATTGTGCAACCTGAAGCGCCAGGTGTGCAAAGACAGTGAAGCAACAAGTCAGCAAAGTGTCGAGTGGTGGGGAGAGTGACCAGCGGGAGTGAAGTCTGCGGACTGCAAGCATCGGCACTGTGGAGACAGGACTGACAGGTGAGGCTATTGAACTGTATGCTTGAGTGACAGACGTTTGGAATGATGGCAATAGATTGAATGTGTGTAAATAATGAATGTGAATTAACTGACTGTAACCAATATAGACACATTGATAAGGACTTTTATTAGAATTGAGATAGACATTAAATATTGCGCTCACTGAGAATAGCAAGAGGATGGAGATAGGTAGTTTAAAGTAGTAAATAATAGCNGATAGACATTAAATATTGCGCTCACTGAGAATAGCAAGAGGATGGAGATAGGTAGTTTAAAGTAGTAAATAATAGCTGTGTTAATAAATTAAAAATTTGTATTTAATTTATTTTACTTTTATTAATACCACCATCCCTCACAAACTCTGATACGCCCCTGGTATCTTCTAATACTGGTGTCAGTGGGATGGAGGCAATTATTGATTAATCAATTGTAAATCAAGTTAGGCAATAGGCTCGGCTCCACTAGTAATTAGTGATATTAAGAAAATCTAGTTAGTTGTAATATTTGTATGCAGAAATATTAAAACTGTTTTCTGCAAGCATCAAAGTGAATGATAACGAGAAAAGTGTCTGCAGACCGGGAAGCACTGCAAGCATTAATTGAGGGATTAGGTAGCCAAGTGAGTGCAAGTGTTGATAGCCAAAATTAGTAGTATGAACAAAACGTAAATACCCAAATTAGTAGCGTAATATAAAGTGTTGAGAAGACTGTAAATAGTCCGATAACTAATGTGAGTGAGTTAGTAGATAAGAAAATAGAGACAGTAAATGAAAATTTAGAAAGGAAAATAGATACAGTAAATGAAAATGTAGACAGAAAAAAAAAGTTAGTGAATGCGAGAATTGACTGNATTTAGAAAGGAAAATAGATACAGTAAATGAAAATGTAGACAGAAAAAAAAAGTTAGTGAATGCGAGAATTGACTGTGCGGACAAGAAAATTGACAATGAAAATGAAAGAATGGACAGTGTCAGTGGTAGAGCGGACAGTGTGGAGAATGANGTGCGGACAAGAAAATTGACAATGAAAATGAAAGAATGGACAGTGTCAGTGGTAGAGCGGACAGTGTGGAGAATGAGATGAGTGCATTGAAGAAAGAAAGGCAGGAATTTCTTCAGCCGGAGGGGCCTTGGTGGCTGAGTGGTTAGACTGCCCACCTCGTACCAAGGTGATCCGGGTTCAATCCCCAACCGGGTCACTCCAGGATTTTTGCAAGTGGGAATCATGCTGGTTGGCAGGTTTTCTTTGGGATCTCCCATTTCCCCACCCTTGCATTCTGGCACTGCTCAATTCTCACCTCATTTCACTCTCATTTGCTCTCAAGACTTCGTTGTTAAGAGTTGCCCAAATCTCTCAACTCAACTCATTCAGCAGCAAAGTTTCACTATTATCGCAACAGCAGCTGAGAAAAGTTGGGAAGTAGTGCAATTCGTAACCAGTCAGCAAACTTTGAGGATAGCCAGCATCTCTGCAGCATTGTTGTTATGCATCCTGGAGTAGGAAAGGGGTTTGCAATCAAGCCCACCCCCTTATGATGTTTTCAGACTTCTTGGCAGTAGTACTAACGCCAGTTTGAAATAGTCACCACACTTAATGGCTGGTCAGACGAACAGCTGGCATACTAACTTGCTGCTGTACTGAGAGGCCCCGCACTGAGTATACTACATACAAACTCTGCCAGAGGGAGATCGACTGGAGTACCCCACACTGGTATGTGTCTTGAAGCTACTTTTTGGTGATTGATACTTGCGACATGCCCAACTGCGAAGCCACACCCAGTGACCAGGGGAGCCACTGCAGGATCTATGGCAAGACATTATGAGGCTGTCCCACCTATCTCTGGAGGGGTGTCTTGAAGATGTGCCCAACATCATCACAGTCTGCTTCTTCATCAATGCCATCACTGACACAACAATGCACGGCAAGTGGTACACCTAGCTACACCTCATACCATGTAGCATGCCCTGGCACGAGAGGAAATACCCCAAACAAGCGACCACCAGACATCACTTGCCCGAGGGTAGTCACATATTAATACACAACCATCCTTTAAGCCGAGCTAGTGAGAAATTCTGTGCGGGATTTGCGCCTAAGTGGCAGGGGCCGTATATAATAGTCGAGAGGCAGGGGAATGTATATTGGGCAGAGGACGAGAGGGGGAATATGCATAAGGTGCCACGGAACCAGATGCGCCCTATACCCGAACCCTACCCCAATAGTCCCCCAGGAAGTACAAATAACAGCCCAGGAGAATCCCGCAGTGTGTCACTAGGTCACCGAATG
>NQII01004820.1:90503-117175 GCA_002778355.1 Clitarchus hookeri | reverse complement strand
GGCCAAACCTTCAGAAACCAGGACACGTGTTTGGAAAGGCATTGTTCTGCGTTCTACCACTCCACCCCCCTCACCTCCTCCCCCCACAAGGCGCCACGTGCCGACAATTAAGACTGAAGGCTGGCAAGCATAAAAAGCCAGTTTCGAGAGTAGTGGGGTGACAGTTGATTATCACCGCGCTGAGGGAAGAGTTGTGTGAAGGAATCACGAGAAGACGTGAGCACGAGTCCGAACCGCAGTCCTGGGAGACTGCAGCACCTGCGGACCTTCTTCCAAGGCCTACCACTTCGCCGGAGCTCATTCCCAGATGACAGCCTACCAACACTCACCGCTGAGTTAAGTATAAAAATCGTCGCCCAGAGAAGCCCCACTCAACCACGAAGTCGCCCAGTGAATACGAGTAGTCAAATTAGGTACCACACCTCGGAAGGGCTGATGTATGTAGTACTTGTGTAAACTCAAGACAATATATTCGTCCTTAATAAATGAAACAGTAAAAGGCTTCATTATTACAATACCCTCAACCTCCAAGCACATTAATCAGACACGGACCTCCGATTAACCAAGACACTATAAGCCACACTGTCTTCCACAGTGGCGGTATAGCGTCAAGCACCAGGTGTGTGGAGACAGCGAAGAGACGAGCCAGCAAAGCATTGAGTGGCGGCAAGAGTGACCAGCGGGAGTGAAGTCTGTTGACTGCGAGCATGAGTACAGTGGTAGGAGAGGGACTGACTGGCATGACTATTGAACTGGATGCGTGAGTGAAAGACATTTTGAATGATGGCAGTAGATATGTGTAAATAATGAGTGAGAATTAAGTGACTAACCAATATAGACACATTGATAAGGACTTTAATTATAATTGAATTAGACATTAAATATTGCACTCACTGATCATAACAAGAGTACTAGTAGAGATATGTAGTTAAATGTAAATAATAGTTGTGTGAACAAATTTAAAAAATCTAATTTAATTCTTTTAATTCTATTAAGACCTTCATCCCTCATAAACTTGGATACGCCTCTGGCGTATTGTAACAGTATGATAATTGTAGCTCTGTTGCAGCTATATAGAATGTGATTTGGATGTCTCCCACAATGCAGTTGTATCATATGCACAAAGATGTAAAAATCTTTAGACATGTGACAAAACTNTGATTTGGATGTCTCCCACAATGCAGTTGTATCATATGCACAAAGATGTAAAAATCTTTAGACATGTGACAAAACTGAAGGATGTCATTGATACTAAGATGATGAATATTCATATCTTAATAAGGTTCAAAGAAATCATAGGAAAAAAACTTTTCCTTATTGTGTTCATTGTTGCTTAACATATTTTTATTGTTCCTATTTCATGGTTGTGTGACAAACAATTAAGCTGAAATTAGACCTTAACAGTTAATTTAGATGTGTCAAGGAGGAGATTTCACCAACCATAATGGTACTGGTGGCAGGTCAATCTATGGTAAAAAGTTTGAAGATGAGAACTTCATCCTCAAACATACTGGGGCCGGTGTGCTGTCCATGGCCAACTCGGGTCCCAACACAAATGGCTCACAGTTCTTCCTTTGCACCACACGCACAGATTGGTACGTAATTACTGCAAACATTGTGCCTTTTAACTATTGGTATAAAAATGGATGAAAGGTACCCTAAAAATCATATTTATGGGTTAATATAACACCCAAAAAGAGTTCCCACCATAAGTAAAATGTATGATTAAAAACCTCAAATATATATAGTTTTTATTTTAAAGTATAAATTAATTTATATAAAAAATTGATTCTTTAGCAACAGTAACTGCAGATAAGTTAACAATAAAATCATTATCTTATGAGTAATTAGCTGAAGCTATTATGAGACAGTAACACTTGGTACTATTATTTTGTTGCTTAAAAATATTGACTGCAATCATATTGTACGTAGAAAAATGATCNGACAGTAACACTTGGTACTATTATTTTGTTGCTTAAAAATATTGACTGCAATCATATTGTACGTAGAAAAATGATCAAAGTGTATGTACAGAATGTTTCATAAATCCTACACTTCTACCTGCATGTACTACAAGAGCTGCTCGATTGGTGACCATTGCGATTGTTGCTCACATAGTATCTGTGAAGCATGTTCCCGTACACACACACAATAATACCTGGTGTGTGCTGAATCTCTTCAGCCACAGCTACATGTGCAAGCAGATCTTCTCCGATGCTACAGGGGTCTCGCACAAAAAAGTTGAGGGGAATTAAATCATGCCATTGTGGCAGCCAAGCAATCGTTCCACCCTGACCTATCCACCTTTCCCAGAATGTTCAGTCAAGATGTTGTCGGGCGGCACATGAAAAGTGTGCGGGACGTCATCATATTTGAACCACGTTGTGATTGCAGTTCATCATATTAGTTACATTTAATGTATGATAGGCAACTTAATTGGTAATGTTCATTTATACTGCTTGATATATATCATTTTTACCATCATTTTGTCAGCCAACAGAATATTGCATTATTTTTAATACTGTCAGGGATTTTGGTAAGTATACTCCATGCAGTTAAAAGTCATATGTCAAAACAGGCCCCAGTTGACATCCTTCTCTTTATATATTTATTATTATTATNCTCCATGCAGTTAAAAGTCATATGTCAAAACAGGCCCCAGTTGACATCCTTCTCTTTATATATTTATTATTATTATATATATGTATACACTCTCTCTCTCTCTCTCTCTCTCTCTTTATATTTATATTTATATAAAATTATAAAAAAATTACAAATCATTTTTATGGTAAAATTTTACTTCCTTTTATTTTTTTTGTTCAGATGATGAACCAAAAATAGTAGCCATTGCTAAAATTTAAATGGCGTATGAAAGGATTAAATATCAAGCAAATGTTACCTATTACCATGAAGGGATTGACTGGCCACTTCCGACACATGTATTGCTCAGGCAGCCAGCGAGGTTTCACCCCTCTACATGTCCTCTCTTTTTCTCCCAGTCACCTATCGTGTGGGGAGGGATTTTGCAAATTATATCTCAGGATAAGTAACCATAAAAATTTGTTATATAAATGCAGACATTAAGTATGGTTTAATGGAATCCAGAACAACTTTATTGTAAATGAATTAGATGGCAGTAAATATGTTTTGAGTATCAACAAACTTATGTAACATTCCCGAGGCATGGAACAAGTAAGTGACGTATGGAGGGGAGCATCACCCTGCTGTGGAGAGGAAGAGGTGATTTTCCTGTCCCTAAGCAGGAATCAGAGGTTTTCTTCTGCAGGATAGGGCACTTGTGTTACAGACATGGTAGGTGGTGGCACAGGCCTTCTTGAGGAGTCTGGGAGGTCATGTTACAACAGTCGTTGCAAAGCACTAGGACAATTAGATATTCATCATGATACGGTGTACAGCGGTGCAAACAAACCACCTTCAAAAAGTGAGTGGTTGTCGCAGACCACAGCCATAGGCTACTAGCAAATACTCATTCACAATTCTAAAAGCAAGCATACCCAATCATGCGTGGGTTCACAATTACAAGGCAATATGGAACGAATAAGACTTAGTACCTGTTTATTAAAAAGTGGATAACTAGATAGCTAAGGCATAACACATATAAGCAATAGATATTGTAATAATTAATCACCCGTATTGCTTATCCGGTAGGAACTGAGAGCTATGACCAGAAGAGACACAACAAGCTTGGCACTTAACTCCAGACTTTGTATCTTTTTGCCATGAGTGAAATCTTCCTCGTGAATGTTCACTGACACATTTTGCAAGAATGCCACAGTACTTGCAGGAATTTCAATTATGTGGTACCTGTTAGGCAGTATGGAAGAATGTATCCCAAGCACAGAACCATCAGTGATACCTTTCTATACATTGATTCCAGACTGTTGCTGAAATCCGTGGGAATGTGTAGTACGAGGGTTTTCATCATCTCAAATGGGGCTGTTTCGACAGTTGAAAACATCTTCCCTGGTGAAATGTGCTTTATCTGTGAAAATAATATGCCGTGGAAACTCGGGCATGTCCATACAGTGGTGTTAGAACCACGTAGAAGAGTTGACATATAGCACATAATCAGCTTAGTGTGAAACTGTAAGGTGCGGCAACCCTGAACTTAGCATTAGCTAAGGCGTACAAATACTCTTCCACGCGACCGCGGCAGACCACTCCGGGTGGGACTGATTCGCATCCACCTGTTCTTGAAGTCTTGCTGGCTGTATTTTTATTTCGCTGTAACTAAAACTCCATATCCCTAATGGGTGGCTTAAATTAATCTGAGAATAAGAATTTTGAATTACAAATTGTTAAATGATAATGACAAAAGTTATTGAAATGATAAAGTACAACATTAAACTACTCCCATCGCCAATAATTACAAAAGAATTAAACTAATGCTGAAAGTTACAATAAGGTTATTACAACTCAATGCTGAAAAATATAGATCTAATGAAATTATAAATTTCACGATCAGTCTTAAAAGTCAGTGCATAATTTGTCGATGTCTGTTAGGATGGAATAGGATTAGCATTTGGTACGTAGGAGGGTATGAATTAATTTTATTATAATATTAAAAATAAGTAAAACAGAAGAACAAAAGTTGTGCCACGGCGTGAGACCTCCTATATACCAAATGTGGGAATGGTGTATGGAGTCTTACGCTAACTTAAAGCTAACATAATAAGCATAGTAAAAATTCATAATTACTGTATAGCATTAACACATTATTCAAAATAAAATTTGACAATTAATTTATAGTATTTACATATTTTTGTGTTAAATTCATAATATCCGTTCAATGCCGTGTTTGTAAAGTTTAGTAATCTCTATAGTATAGTATTTTTTAAAATTATTATGAAGGTATCTATCGTATTACATTTTCTGTAACATATTGAATGTTTGCGGATAAGTCATAAAATCATACAATAATCAAACTTAGTTTTAATGAAACTATAACTATTATAAATATTTTATCATAATCATCAGTTTGTAGAAAATTATTAAGTTTTATTTTTCTGATCGTATTTGATAGGTCTATGTAAAATGTATTGAATAAGTTTGATAACTATGTAATATATGTTCGGAGTACTCCGGTCTAAATATAAGGGCTTAGTTTTTTTTTTATGATGACAATATATTCTTTAAACTGTAAGTCATAAAAATATATAAGAAGCAGCTCTGTTTTATATTATCTGTGATTACTTATTTCAAATTTTTTTTGTAACATTGAATAATAATGGAATTTATTAACAAAGATATAAAAGTACGATGCACTCAATCTACTGATATGTTTTGTGTTTAAGTGCAAACTATAGTAAAGTGGAGTGGTGGTGGTGTATATGTGTAAAAGAGCTTAAGTGTGTGTGTAATACCGGCCGATTGTGATTGTGTTGAAGGTGTGTCGGTGTTGTTTACCTTATTACTTACTGAGTAGTGGCACGCGCAGAGAAGGAATTTTCTGATCGTTGCCATTGCGCCACCTACGGCGGGAAATGCAGTGTAGCGCGGCACTTAGTGTTTCGTCACTGCTGAATTGAACACTCCGTGAGGCTCCAGCTATGTCCTGTGTTCATGGCTGTGCTTTCAACTCATAAAAATACAGTTTATTAGTACAATGTCATCCTAAAATGATAACATACTTGTGGGCAAATTGTATATCTAAAACAGGGCTCTAAACATTATAAATTACATTAGTGATTTTTTTTTAATAGTGCATTGAAAAGTAAAAATTTTCAAAACTTTCTTTGTAATTATTTTTTATCTCATTTATTTCTAATTGGAAAGACACTGAGCAAGAATTGACAAAATTATGGTTAAAATTTCATGTAGTAATTCAGCCACTTCAAATAATTTTATGTACTACTTTTGTATAAGTAATTCTGCGATTTCACCTCTCTATTACTTTCATCTCAAACTTGTAATTCTCTCTGTGTGCGCGGAAATGCAAAGAAAGAGTTGTGATTTAATTATGAATTCATGCATATTTACGCATATTTCTGACTATTTTTGAGAAACTCAATCAACGGAAATATTACTGTTGAACTTATAATAATACGACTTGGATCAAGTAGCATACTAGAAATTGAATATGTTATTTAATTTGGTCACATCAAGTCCCTGGAGCAGTTAAATTAAAGAATATGAGACTTTTTGCATGGGCACCGTTGATTGTGAGCTATAGTAATGTATTCTGTAAAAACAAATTATGACACTGGTACTACATAATTACGGTTAGGGTCGTTAATTTGTTCTATGAAAATATCCTTGGCAGAACGAAAAATCATTTTAGTTTAAGAATTGCATACCCATTAAAAGCTTGCCTACTCTGCAACAAGTTGAGACACTTCACTGCTTTTTGTAAACTCAGTGAAATTATACTACAATCACAGCCAATAATGCGGCACTCATGAACTCACCAAGGTCAAACTAAGTTGCGTCCCATATCTCTGAGCTAGTGCTGCCTGGCCCCCTATATTTAGGTCAGCTAGCTTCCAAACGCGACAAAAAGGCCTCTCTAGTGGANGCTGCCTGGCCCCCTATATTTAGGTCAGCTAGTTTTCAAACGCGATAAAAAGGCCTCTCTAGCGGGTCACCACTCTTCCAGAGACCCAAAGTGCTCCTTGCCTCCACGCGAGAAACCAAATTCGACCCAATGGTGAGCGACTTCTATCTACTATATGCACCAAGTGGGTGTGACTCTAGCAACCCTCCCATTTTGTTACAACCCTTCTAGTAACACACAGTGATTCCCTCATATGCTTTAAATCAAGAAGGCTGTGCACCCTGTTAAATAAGGGCTGGTGGACTACTGATGCTTGCAGATGGTCGAACCAGAGGGTTGGCTAAACCCTGAACACAATTCCTGCTTTACCCACAGACTTACATTCTGGCTATGTGCAGTATTTATATCCCAACAAAACTTTAGAAGGAAACAGTGACAAGCAAACAGAGATAGTAGAAGAAAATAGGAAAATTGCAGAGGAGCAAGCAGTATAGGAAATATAAATCATTAAACTACAGGCCTAGGGAACATGTAAGCTTTGCAAGTTGCTTGCACCTTTCAAAACGTGTTCTGTATGTATGCAAGAGTGCTGATGTGCACTTGCACAGAACTGTCGGCACAGCGTTTCCGAACGCCTGTGCCTGCGACCTTGCATGTGTTGAGTACCCATATGACAGCGAGTTAATGAACACTGGGTCAACTAATTTCATGTAAAAATATCTTGAGACAACTAACGGGAAAATATTGTATTTCACGATTGCTTAGTGAAGAGACTTATTACTGTAGGATGTTCAGATATTATTAATCAGGTAAATGGCAGAATACTGCTTTATTTAAACAAGTAAATGGCTAGAAACTCGGGATCATTAAAAAATGTATTGACTTATATGCTTAAGTAATGGAAAACCTTTAACTTACTCAGTTGTGGACATTGAATTATTAAACTATGTTAATAAATTAATTTGAACTTAATATCCAACGCACACAGACTATGAAATAAAGCACCATTTAGTTACCAGGTTGCTGTCACTCTATCAGATAGCTGAGAACATTGTTTTATAATTTAATAAACTGGGAATATTTTAAGAGGGATTACATGAAAATTGAGTGTTTAGAAAAGGAAAATACATGGCTTTAGCTTTTAATTATTGTATTAATATGGAACGTGAAGTAAAGATATCTTATTTTGTAAAATAATTACTGTCAAAAGAAAGTGAGGGTGGGTGGGGAATTTATTGAAATGGGGGTGGATGGTAGGGAAGTTGACGCAAGGCAGCATGAGGGTAGGGAGGAACCAAGCCTCCACCATTGTTACGTTTCTAATTTTTTGTGCTTGTGTCTAGGGACTATGGAAGGTTTATACTATTATGAGGGAAGAACTGAAGTTAATTATGAAGACTGAACAGATATTTTATACACTTTTTAGGAGTTACAGTAATTATAAGCTATTGGCGATGGAGGTCCTAATCAATTACAGGATATGACTAACCTGAATGATACCATCGCCGTAGGCTGAGTGGTGTGTCGGAAAGCGACAAGCGGCATGCCAAGCTGCATCTTGATGGCTTCATCTCGGCGTGGGTCCGCAGATAGACAGGCTGACAGACCGCGCGTGCAAAGTGTTGCCGTATTATATCGTTTCTGGTGGCATAATTGTCCCAAATACCTTGCCGCCGGGAGGGAAGCTCCGCTGGCGCTTCGCTGATGTGGCTTATAAACTATTATTGCTGTAATGTGTTTGGGATTCTTCGCCTGGCCTGGATACCAATTGCTGTAATGTGTTTGGGATTCTTCGCCTGGCCTGGATACCAATTGCTGTAATGTGTTTGGGATTCTTCGCCTGGCCTGGATACCAATTGCTGTAATGTGTTTGGGATTCTTCGCCTGGCCTGGATACCAATTGCTGTAATGTGTTTGGGATTCTTCGCCTGGCCTGGATACCAATTGCTGTAATGTGTTTGGGATTCTTCGCCTGGCCTGGATACCAATTGCTGTAATGTGTTTGGGATTCTTCGCCTGGCCTGGATACCAATTGCTGTAATGTGTTTGGGATTCTTCGCCTGGCCTGGATACCAATTGCTGTAATGTGTTTGGGATTCTTCGCCTGGCCTGGATACCAATGCTTTGCTGCTGTTCGCTATGCCTGTCTGCCTTTACTGAATCATAACATTGTGTTTCAAACGAAAGTTTCCATATTGGCCTGGTAACTTCGCATTATCTTTATGAAGGTCATCCATCTCTCCAGAGGCCAGTTTATGTTGTGTTTCGCACCTTGTTTTAAGCCCCAACACCAAAAGGGCTATGGACTAGAGGTGAAGTTACTACTGCGTAAACATCCATATAGAGGATTAAGGAGAAACAAACAGGGTCATATCCAGGGTGAATAGGGCTTGGCGTCACCCTTTTTAATGAAATTCTTTATTTTCGTGTCATAATTTTGGATTTGTTTCAGAGTAATTACTGATAATATACAATTTTAGTAATTTACAATTTATGAGTTGTTTAACATTTGTGGGCTTAATTTTACTTGTGTGTTATCTGCTAGTTGTAAGATGTCAGGAACATATTTATATTTTATCAATAAGTTCCTGTTTTTTTGCAATAACACACACTGAAAATTAGGTACAAAAGTATTAAACAACTAGAAAATTGTAAATTTTCGATAATCAAACATTTCTAATAACACCTCTGAAACTGAAATTATGACACAAAAACGAAGAATTTCTGCATAATAGTGTGAAGCCAAACCTTAATGAAGTGGAAGGACTCGAAAAGATAAAGAAAATGAAGCAAATTGGAAAATTCAGGAAATTGCATAAAGAGCCAAGCAGTTTTCATCATAATATTAAGAGATTTTTTTTGGAGAATCAAGTGTCATGAATCATTAGAAATCATTGAATATGAATGGTAGAGTACAATTATTCATTGTCTCTACATCAGGTTTATAATGCAGCATTGTGAACTGACAGTACATTCATAAGTGTTTCCGTTACGTTATTCCCTTCGCAAAGAATGCAAAGGAATCGAATTTTGGTCGCCGCCAACTGATAATCGATTATTTTCGAAAGCTTTTTGTGGAGACCAAGAGATGGCAGCACATTAGCGTTGGTTCTTCAGTGCCAAATGTTAGCCGTGACTCGTCTTTCCGCCGTATAGTGTTGTTTTTATGTTGCAGTGAAGAAGCACGACAGTTCTTGATGGAACAGAGATGTACCTACACCACAGGTTTCAAAATTAAAGTGATTTTGTTCGCTGAAGAGTTTGGAAATCAAGCCGCGGGCCGTGAATTCGTAGTAAATGAAACGTTAGTGCGGGGCTGGAGGAATTTTTCTCACTTATAAGTCGCACCCCAAGTTTTCAATAAATTTTTTTTTTAATAAAATGTGCCACTTATATGCGATAAAATACGGTACCATTTATCACAGTGAAATCTTTAACCTGAGTGCTACTTCCAAAAGTTTATTATGTAAAATTTAACTTTTTCCTTACAGCAAATATGTAAATAAATCTTAATACAATAAGTAAACTTTAATTAAATTATATAATTAACAGTTCCGATATATACTTCAATCTACCTTTTTGTATGTATTACAACATTTCGCTAAATTGATTAGCATTTTTTAGACATTTAGAGAATTTTATTAAAGTATATGACAGTTGAGATTACATGGCATTGTTTCTCTTCAAAAATAAATTTTGGTAGTTCCCACATGGACACTGTTAATAAAACGTTTGACAGGTGTCACATGGCAATGTTTTGTTTACATACTGCGGAAGGATACATAATCGGCTCCCTGAAAGTAGATATTTAGCAGGGTTTCAGAAAATCTTGAAGTTACTGTGAATACATTATATAACTGAATAACTTCAAACTGTGCAGATGGAACAGACAGGAGGCTGCACCCATGGAGTTTACAATAATGGTGAATAAACAATGAACAAGATATTGTGTGCCAAGTTTTTGTTGTGGTAGCTAATTAGATGTGTATTCTGTTATGTGGATTAAGGAGAGGAGAGGCAGGTAAGTCTGAAAAGTTTATAAAATTGTTTTTATAACTACCCTGTTGCAGTGCAGTCCTGCTTGCACAAGCNAGGCAGGTAAGTCTGAAAAGTTTATAAAATTGTTTTTATAACTACCCTGTTGCAGTGCAGTCCTGCTTGCACAAGCAGTCAATTTTGGAGATAATGCAGCAGTTAGTTATTGGTCACCAGAGCATGAAATCTAAATGTTTAGTTAGTGACATTTGTTGTTAGGTGTCATGAGGTTGATTGTAAATGCTTGGGATTTACATTGTAGTTTCTGTAGGAAAAGCTGTATAGTAGTGTAGGTGCCGTGAAAACGGACATGCCCATNGCTTGGGATTTACATTGTAGTTTCTGTAGGAAAAGCTGTATAGTAGTGTAGGTGCCGTGAAAACGGACATGCCCATATCAGACCAATTTATTTTGCCATTGCGTAATATCTTTGAAGCCCTAAAGTTAGTAGGAATCTGCTAATATTCAAATTCTACAAATTATTCACAGATTATTAATATTTTATTCAAAATCTGTATTCAAATTAGTTTAAAAAAAAATTTTAACTGAAAAAAAAACGACATACTGGTACCTACCACACTTTTTCATCATGCTATATCTCCAAACAACATTTAAAAACTAAAACATTGGATGTATGATAAAACAGACCCCCGATTTTTGAAGTGCCACAGTTCCCAAGAATGACTTAAAAATTGAAACTGACCATTATCAGCCCCCAATAAACCCAAAATTTAGTTTGAAGTGAGTTTTTTTTCCCAGTTTGAGTATGTAATAAATAGTTATTAATGTAAAAATAATATGATTTTTAAATTAATTACTAACTTAATTCTATAGGCAGACACACCTACCAAATAAAGTGATACCCCAGACGTGTATTCTTGACCCATTATCAAACATGTTAAAACATTGTACAGCACTTAAGTTTCAGTGAGCATAAAGTCTATTTTCAGTGGCTTCTTGCGGAAAAATTGGATGATCTTTATTTGAAGTATTAATTTATTTTAATAGATACATGTCTTCTGAATAAACTGGTAACATGGAAGGCTATATATGACACCTCTTTGTTGAAAAAGAATGCCTCACTGAACCCGAGTGCTGTGTTAACTCACGGCGAGCTGAAGTGCAATCTTACAGGAAAACTTAGAGGATATGGTTTTCAATCATTAATTATTGAGTGTCATAGAGAAACAAATCTTAGTGACTATTTATTCGTCTTTGTCTCAAAAATTACAAACTTTTTAAATGAAATATTAAATGCTCAAAAGGTCTGCCAAACCAACTGGTGGCGGGCTAGTGGCATCCCTGCAAATGGCTTGGAGTTGGCGGGATAAGCTTAGGTTGTCCCCAGGTGAATTTGTTTCCTCTCCTACATAGGCGGCAAGTCATGCAAATGCGAGATGGTTGCCTAGCAACCAGAGTGGCATCCTTGAATCCTCCCTCTTGTGACCAACTGAGGAGGGGAAAAGAGTCTGTGTAGGGATGGCAAGCTGTTTTAGCATGTCCTCTCCTTACAAGAATTGCGTACATACCTTTTTATGATGGTGTCCACTACAAACAGCAAGCAAGTTTTTCATACTAAGTCATACCATTCAGGAGCCACTGCCATTATAGCACATATATTTTATCACTTGTGGACATATTAAATAGATTTTGATCACTACTTCTTGCATATTGCCACTACTTTTTTTTTCCTCCTCTAACAAGGTTACGTCAGACACTGAGTATGTGACTGTAGTCTGGTATGGCACTGTGCCGTTATTATTTCCAGCTATATCCGAAGCTACAGAAATTTCATTAAGTTTATGGTCTCTCAAAATAGTTTTATCAACGATGTATTTCAAAGCAAATGGTTTCACCTGAAAATGTAATAAATAGGAACTAGTTATTAATTTTTTTCAAAGTTATTTTTTTTTTAATTGAAGCTGTGAATGTTCTGTTCATCTGTAACAATTCTCTTGGCATGGCCTTGTAGCGTGATTTATCAAATTTAGATCTGCATTGCGCTTCCGAACAAAAAGCAGGGAAGGTAACGTTAACGTTGAACAAGTTTAGGAGTGGGCTAATGTGGAACACGTGTTACGTTTTTAAGTGTCACCATGTGCATTTAGTGGTCAAGATAACTGAACATGATATGCTATTTTAACATTTTCCTAAATGCTATAATGCTATTACAGGTGACAACGGGAACTGCATTCCTTTTTATATTTGTTTGTTACACACTTCACTTTCCCTGCTGGAGTGATACCATGTTAGTACACCCACACACTTCCCCTTCATGCAGTCTCTTCGTTCACCTCTCCCACCCATTCAATCTCCGCCTTATATGCATCGAGAACACACTGCCCGATTAACAACCTTTCCACATGCTCTCAGCTGATCGAGTGTGTGCGGAACTTCAGAAATTTGTCTTGCATTCAATGTCATTATTTTAGTTTGGAGAGGGTTTAGAACTTTGCGGTCTGCTGGCAATCAGTGTCGGCTTACAATCAATTATATATGGTAAATATATTTTTGTTAGTTTATCTAAGACTGTTTACATAATTTTCTTGAAAATTGTATGAAATGCAATACATTATTTTTTTGTAAATATGTTGAAATTAAAATATTACATTACCATAAATTTAAAAAAATAGTATACACTATTCACGGTGAAGTGAGCACTTAAGTCCTCTCATATAAAATAATAGTCAATAAATAAATTTTATTTTATCCCTACTCGTTAACTTCCAAGTGTGGTGGTATATACACACTGTGTTTATTACTTACATGGCAATGTTTATTTTAAAAAGTGGTTAAAGGATAAAAAATGGCTGAAAGGGAAAAGTAACTAGGGTCTGAGAAGTGCTCACTTCATCGTGAACAGCCTGCTTTTTTGTAATTTCGTGACTGAGAAATTGTTGATTTACTACAGATTCAGAAATTGTTGTTTTCATAAGGCTGCANAATGTTTATTTTAAAAAGTGGTTAAAGGATAAAAAATGGCTGAAAGGGAAAAGTAACTAGGGTCTCAGAAGTGCTCACTTCATCGTGAACAGCCTGCTTTTTTGTAATTTCATGACTGAGAAATTGTTGATTTACTACAGATTCAGAAATTGTTGTTTTCACAGGGCTGCGGTTCGCGATAAACATTCTCTTACATGGTGCTGTACATCATATCGTCATGACAAATATTTATTTTACTGAACATGTAACACCGGCCATGACCACAGTACCTCCCTCACTCCTTAGAGATGGCTGTGCCACCGTCCACCGTGACCAATTGCACAAGTGCCCCTCTATACTGCCAACGAAAAACCTTTGATCTTTGCTTTGATACGGGAGGATAACCTCACGCTTTCCAGGGTGGGTCAATGCTCCCCTCCATGTGTTACTTAGTTGTTCAGTGCTCCGGGAATGTTGCTTGGGCCTGCAAATACTTGATACACATTTATTGTCGTTGAATTGCATTTACAATAAACATGTTCCAGATTACATTAAAATAATGGTTACACTTATATTATGAATTAAGTACTACAGTTACATTTCCTTAGTTCTAATTTGTAAAACAAAATCCTCCCTCAATGGCAGATGGTCAGGAGCAAGAGTCTCCCTCTCTCGCTGTCTGAACCACAGTTGTGGTGGAAATGGTTAGCCGCTTCCTTCAGCTGTACCAGTTGTTTGATTCATGACAGAATCTTGTAATGAATACACTTGATACAATATGAAAACTAATCCAATATTCTGACAGGTGGCAAGATGACGAAAATGATATCACACAACAAGCACTTAAAATGAGCATTATCAAATAAGGTGACTGCCATACATTAAACATACCTTATAACAACGTAGGGTCATCACAAAACACTCAAAAGTTATTGTGTCAGCAGAGATAACTGCAAACATAAAAACTTTAAGCCACCATTAATTATTATTTTCTTCCCAAATCCCTATCAATACAAACAAATACAATATTTCTAACAGTATTATCGTTTTAATGCAGGCTTCTATCTAATTGTAGTTATGGTTCCTAAATATTAAGATGCTGTTACAAAAAGCTTATATTTCACCACTTATTTTGTCTCCAACACAAAACCTACCTCACATTAAATTATTACGATAAATGTAAAATGTTATTAAAAAATTATCTTAAACATGCTATGCTAAATTTACACAATAGATTCCTAAATTCATCATTAAAATTGATTTAAAAACATCTGTTTCCTTAATTTTTTTGCCATGCCCTATAAGTTACAAAACGTAATAAGATGTCGTAAAATTAAGATTTTTTCCATTATATATTATCTAATGACCACACTGATATTACATAACGATAGCATTTTTGTTTTCTTTTGTACATTAGCGGCAACATATGTTGTATCCTGGTTTTTCTGAGCCCTTCAACTGAGTTTTTCCCATCACACTTCCATTCCCTACCTAACCACGTAACTAAAGCTGAAACCCTATCTGGTATATTATTTTTTCCGAACTGAAGGAGCCTGTGGACATTTGACAAACTTTTTAACTGCTGCCTTCAACAGTTCAAGAAAAAATGTTCCAGGGTGTCTTTCCTTTTAAAGATTCTCTTGCCTCCACTGCTTGTCCCTTTTCTTAACAATAGAAACTGACCCTCGGCCTACATCTGGATGGTGTCCCAAACCATTCTTACAGGCCCATTTCTCACGGTCATGACACTCCCGGTATGGCTGTCTTCTACCCTCAAAGGGGCCGCGGTGGCTGAGTGGTTAGCCTGCTCACCTCCCACCAAGGCAAACCAGGGTCACTCCCGGATTTTCGCATTTGGGAATCGTGCCGGACGATGCCGCTGGTCGACGGGTTTTCTTTGGTACCTCCTGTTTCCCCCGCCCTTTCATTCCAGCGCAGCTCCATACTCACCTCAATCACACTCATTGGCTCTCAAGAGCTCGCTGTTAAGAGCCATCCAAATCTCTTCACTCACTCACTCACTATCTCATTCTACCCTTCGGGTTGCAATCTGGCCCTGATACTAGATTCCTTTTATAGAATTTCTCCTAACTCATGTATTTGTCTCCTTTATGCTTACAGTATTAACCTCTAACTACTTTCATAATACCACATCTTTTCCCATGTCTGTGACCCCTTGGCTATCTATTTTTCTCTCAACACAATGTTTCCTTTGTTGCAACTAGGCTATGTCATTACTCACCTTTTACCCCTTCTACTGTGTGCACCTTAATGTGTGCTCCTTAGTCAAATTCGCGAATTTCAGACTCAATTACTTTTCCATCGGCTCCATTTGTATTTTAAAGACTGAAGTGATTTGCTTCATAAGCCACTGGAATTTACCGCGTAGTGCCGATTGCAGAATAGATACTCCAGTGAATGGACTACTGTCTGCCGTGCCCTATCATTTTATGTTGATTGCCTCAGGTAAAGAAAGGTTTCCCAAACATCTGCATTGCCTCTTACCTTTTTTCGGTTTTCCTCGACATTCTCATGCTGTATAGGTACACCGCAGTTAAGGTGTCTAATAAAATGAGACCTGCAATCTGCTATACAGCCCAATTGTAGTTGATGAAAACAACAAATAACTCCAGTGATATCTTTGTGTTTTGCATTTTGTATTATTGTTTGTAAAGTATATTAAAGTAATTGAGATGTCTATTATTTTCAGGCTAGATGGCAAGCATGTTGTATTTGGGCATGTCATCAGTGGGATGGACGTTGTTAGGAAGATGGAGGTATGCTGAATCATTCTTACATATGTATATTCTATACAGAGTAAGCATTGTAACCACAGTTTTGTGTTTTTGACATGCCTTACAAGTATTTTCCATATGATGTACCATCACTTAAACTAACATAAACAATCTTCCCTTTTAGCCATTTTTTTTTCTTTTCTGCCCCCTGATCTTGTGCTTCCTCCATTTTAGACATTTATTCTGTGTGTACGAAATCCTTTGAAGGGAAAAGATTACAGAGCAGATATTTTTTAGGTATATTGTAACATTTTCATGTGCCATTTCAAGAACTGTTGTGATTACATGAGTGAAAGTTGACACATGCTCCACCTCATTTTTCTACAGCCAGTATATGCAGAACATGCTGAAATCATGTTTTAATTGCAAAGTTTTAACCATTGCAAATTTCTGGAAATTTTGATCTTGTGTTCAGACTTTAAACATGGAATTTAGTGGAATTAAAAGGGAATCAGTATTTTCATCTTCCAGCGATATGTATTTTATGTTGAAGAGTTAAAATAAAATTCCAGTCATCATAATTTTCTAATCTGCCTCCTTCCATTAACAATTTTCCATCTTTAATTTTACACCATTTTGATAAATATCGCTTTGGGAACTTAGGTTATTTTGTCCATGCCGTGTTTCCCTAAGTAGAAAATTTTCAGCTTGCATTTCACTTTAACATTATGTGTATGACCCTCTACATTTCATTAGCAAATCATTGATGATTAAGTCATACGTATATACTACTTGCCTTGTCCCAAAATCCCTTGCCTCAAATATTGGCTTAAGTTGTTTTGAGTGTAATTGTGTACGCACACACACACACACACACATATATATATATATATATATATAATGTTTGTTTCTGAATTCTACTTGGCACTTGAACCATGTTTAAAATCCAGTTTTTTTTTTTAAGGAAACCAGTACACATGTTCCCAAATACTTTTCTATGNGAGAGAGAGAGAGAGAGAGAGAGAGAGAGAGAGAGAGAGAGAGAGAAAAAAAAATAATGTTTGGTATGTTCATTAGACAATGCAAATAATGTTTCTGAATTCTACTTGGCACTTGAACCATGTTTAAAATCCAGTTTTTTTTTTTTTAAGGAAACCAGTACACATGTTCCCAAATACTTTCCTATGAAAAGAAAACTTCAGACCACTCTTCTATGGTACTTTCAGGACATCACGCACATTGGAAACATTATTTTAATGCCTTCCAACGTGGCTGGAAATGTGTTTTTCAGACTGCTGTTTCTCGAAATATACTAACAGGACTCACACTAAACTATGATAAGAGGAGTGCATTGGACTTTGCTACATCGTCACGTCCAATAAAATAATAGTCACTGCTTTAAGTCCCACATTTCCAGTGGTATAATGGGAACACTGTACACGAGTTCACAACTTTGTGCGTAGAAACAATATCGCTTTACATGTGCCGGTTGATGTCCCCTGTAGCACTTCATACATTTTTACCTCACACACACACTAGGCAGCAGCCTAGAAAATGTTCCAGTTTATCAGCTAACATTGATGCAAATTATATTCANTACCTCACACACACACTAGGCAGCAGCCTAGAAAATGTTCCAGTTTATCAGCTAACATTGATGCAAATTATATTCATTAAGAGTAAAGAATGATACCAGAATTGTTTTTAAAAAATTTTAATTCTTTGGTATATTTAGGAAACAACCAAACACGTAAAACATAGAATGATTTTTTAACAGTTTGATTCAAAAAGTGTAAAGAAACCATGAATAGACTATACCTACACAAGTGAAAAGAATATCACCTAAATTAACACTTGAATTTATATAATTTTATCTCAGTTTCCTAAAATAAGAGGTGGACCTGAAGTTTATAATAATCAAAACCAGCTACAGGGACTTAACAATTATTTAGTCTAAAAATAAATTTAATTAGTNACAATTATTTAGTCTAAAAATAAATTTAATTAGTAATGGGAAAAAAAGACATCCCAGAAATAATTTAAAATAATAGAAAAGTAAACATGCTGTAGTCACATGAACAAAAATTGTGTGACTTTTTTTCCTTACAATTTGGCAAGTTATTGGTAATATACATACATACATATAGGAATGCTCATTCAGAACCTCTTAAATATGGTTGTATACAATTGTCTACACTCACATCACATTATAAAATAACACAAACTGCATAATATTTTCATGGTCCATCAGATACAAAGCTTTAAAAACTGTTAGGTATTGGCAGTACAGTACAGTATCTGGTTTGGCTTACACAGCAGTAATCATTCAAGAATGCCAATGTACCCTGTTTTCCATGGATCTTACCACTGAATGAATCTTTTGTATATATAATTTAACTTCATTTCCTAATGGACAGCTCTCCATACATACATTGAAAGATGCTTTCCCTTGGTTGATTATTTATAGAGATGTTATTTTTTTAAAAATAATATTAACATTCTTAACATTTCTAATAAGTTCCCATAATTTTGTTTGTTTGTTTATTTTGTTAGACCATATTTATGAGCACACACTGTAAAGAATGATCAAGACATGCAATTTATTATTCTTTTCTTTAGTATGCTTGACAGATATTTTCAAAGGAAATTTTGTCAATGTCAAGTGGAATATATCACAATTTTTTATTTTTTTAATAAGTTTATTGTTGTTTTTAGTCTATATTAGTTGTACTGTTTGTAACTGACTTTTTTGTGAAAAGATTTTCCGTATATGTTGGGTCACTTTTATTAATAATGTTATGAGCAATTGTGTATGTGTACAAATTAAGTAAAAAAAATTAATTGAACACTGTTATTGTTTTAGAAATATGGCACAAAATCAGGCTCACCTACAGAGAAGATAGTCATTGGAACATGTGGAGAGATGGTCTAAACTCTCTGAAATGTTGGCCACTATACAATGACAACTGCTAGTTGTGTAGTTTCTAACAACTTACACATTGATGAAAAATTCTTCTTTTGGCAGAATGAACATTGTTCAGGCTGATATTCAGGATCTGGACAGAATTATGTTACTAACAGGATAAGAGTAAACATGTACATTGTAGTATGTGAGAAATGTTTTTTTTTTAATGAGATTTTAAAATAAATTCTGTTTTAAAGTTAAAAACAAATTATAAGAAATTTAGTACTATCACAAGAGCTTAAATTGTATAACTATTGACTGTATATCTGCAGGCTTTGCAGTATGATATTTTAATTTTACACTATATTACTTATGTTATTAATGAAGACATTCTGGGAGCAGTGTTACCAGATTAACTTCTACAGTCGACCCCTAATTTAGCGACTGCCCATGGTTTCTGGGAATACTGTTGCAAAATCAAAACCAACCAATTTCAACCCCTACAATTTTAAAAAGAAATTATGGTTTATGTGCATTTTTAATGTAAAGTTCGTCTTTAATCAACTCTGGTGTAAAATCATTATCTATTTTGAATGAAATATTGATTTAATTTGATAGGCAGACGTCTTCCTAATAAAATGATATCCCACACGTATGTACTTGACCTCCTCTTGTCAAAAAATGTTTAAATATTGTGCAACACTTAAGTTTTACCAAGCGTGAAGTCCATTTTCAGTGGCTTCTTGTGGGAATATTACAGAATTTCTTATTGAACAATTAGTTTATTTTAAAAAAGGCACATCTGAATAAAGAGATGTCCTGGACGGTCCTATTAGACATCCCTTCGTCACTAAATAATGAGTGAGCACCAAGCTCGAGCGCCACATAAATCACAGCAAGTGCGGAGAAATCAGAGAATGGGGTTTTTAATTATTAATGACTGAAGGTCATAAAGAAACAAAAATGACCAAATTTATTTGCCTCTGTCCCAAAAAGCATAAGTTTTGGAATTAAATATTTCATCTGTCCTCAGGTGAACTTGAATCAGTCAAGCGCAACCTTGTTTCCTCCCTTTACATGGTAAACAAGGTGGGAGGTGATTGCTTGGCAACCAGTGAGGCATCTGTGCACCCTCCCTCTTGTAGCCGACCAGGTGGAGGTGAAAGAAGCCTGTAGAGGGGAGGTCACTGTCTGGGCTATTTCAGCATGTTCCCTCCTCTATGCATATTGCTCTCCAAACCACGGTATGTAACATGTAACCAATTTTCGCCAAGTTTTTTTTTTAGTTTTCATATTGTGGTGTACCAGTTAGTGGCAATAATATAATATTTTTAATAGTGAACACATTTTTTAAAAATAGTTTCTTGTATTTTTACCAAGATTTTTCTATTTTTTCTAAATTTTTTGGGAATTTTTTATGGTTACCGAGTATGACCACATAAAATCTATACTCGCGATACTTACTGTTACTATGCATGCAGCATCAAGCGTAGCTGCACACTGATAGGTTTGCATAACGACGAAGAGAGGCCTGCAGNTACTGTTACTATGCATGCAGCATCAAGCGTAGCTGCACACTGATAGGTTTGCATAACGACGAAGAGAGGCCTGCAGCCTAACTGAGTGCAGCTTGTCGGAAGTAAGAGTTTCTGCTCAATGCGTAGCATGCAATCACGGCTGGGTGCCCTGGGACTACATCTGCACCTCTACTTCCATCTACCACCTTACGAATTACAGTAGATAACACTTGTTGGAGTGGACTTTTCAAAATTTCAATACAAAGTATACAATTGATGTAACATAGACATTAACTTTCATTTCAATTCAAGGATAGGATATAATAATAGTAATAATAAAACTAAAAACACTAGTCACAATTACAAAACATTTAAGTAAATATTAAATACACCTAATACTATTCATACATGAGTAACATATTACAGTGGAGTCAACATTTGTAGAAAATGATGAAATAAACATTGTTGCAAGAATGCCTGAGGGGCATATCAGAGTTTGTAAGGGATGGAGGTCTTAATAAAAATAAAATAACTAAATTCAATAATTGCAGTGGAACCGCGTTATAACGATAGTCGACAATGACAAAATAAATTATCGCTATAGCAAGTTATCATTAAAACAATATTTACCATGCCCCATAATTTTTTTGTTAATGTATTTGCTCCTGTAGATCATGTGTTTAATGAATGCCGTAAACTACGCGTATACAGCGACAAGTAAATACAAAGAATTGAGACATCTGACAGCGGCATTGTGTAACGACTGGCAGGCGCGACCTTGCTTCCTCCTCCATTCTTCTTCCCCTCCACCAAGTTTGTGGAAGAGGTGTGAGGGAGCTGGTTGCGCCTACCTATCAGTGCTCTTCTTCTCCCCCCCCCTTCTCTCTCTCTCACACACACACACACACCCAAAGCCTGGAGATCACAACGTCCCTCCCTACTTCTCTTGCCCCTTTACATTCTACTCCTGTCTCTTGCCCCTCTGACAAGAGAGCAGGGCAGAATCAGTCAAACCGTTACCAGAGTTACGTAGGACGAGTAGTTTCACCACGCCGGGATGCGAGTCAGTCAGTCAGTCAGTCAGTCAGTCACCAGTCAGTCAGTTAGTTACAATAACGCACCGAAAAGACGGAGTCGAGTGGTGACCTTCAACAAGGAGCGCCATGTTTGAGAGAGTGGGAGTAGTCCAGTGCAGCCCCACGCTGAGAACACAGAGGCTGGGGTGGGGACCCGTAAGGGGTCCCTCGCCAGGACGTGGTAGGGAAGTAAGCAGTCAGTTATAACCCTATGCCACGAACGGGAGTGAGTGGTGAGCTTCAACGAGAAGCGCCATGTCGAGAGGAAGCCAGCTGAGTGCAGCACACCGACAAGAACTAGTCCGAGGGCCGGTAATATGGCCACACAACTCACCAGAACACAAGTTACCATCACCAGAACAGGACCGTAACATGGCCATCCAATTCACCAGATCTCCTCTACTGCCGGAACAACTACCCCGCAACAAGTTCAGATAAGTAACAACGTCGTCACTCAGGGACGTGTCCTGTCACCTGATGCCCCCACAGCATCGGAAACGTTAGCCAGACAATAGTAATCAACCCTTCAGGCCAAGAACTCGTAAGGTTGAAACGTATGAATAAATTCCCGGCGCAAGGTGCTGGGAAAGTATGTATAAACTTCCGGAAAAGTTCCGGGAATGTNGATAAGTAACAACGTCGTCACTCAGGGACGTGTCCT
Source organism: Clitarchus hookeri (assembly GCA_002778355.1). Lineage (NCBI taxonomy): Eukaryota > Metazoa > Arthropoda > Insecta > Phasmatodea > Phasmatidae > Clitarchus > Clitarchus hookeri. The sequence continues at coordinate 94,810 of NQII01004820.1, read as the reverse complement.
GTCACCTAATGCCCCCACAGCATCGGAAACGTTAGCCAGACAATAGTAATCAACCCTTCAGGCCAAGAACTCGTAAGGTCGAAACGTATGAATAAATTCCCGGCGCAAGGTGCTGGGAAAGTATGTATAAACTTCCGGAAAAGTTCCGGGAATGTATGAATGAATTCCCGTTAAATAAACCGGTTCAAAACCAAGTCGTGATGAAGTCATTGTTTGATACCCTCAACCTTCAAGGCACTAACATTAACTGAGGACCGTACGAACCACCCTGTATACCACAGGTGGGGAGTAGCGTCAAACAAAATTAAGTACCTTTCAAATGATAGGGCAAATGACTCTGCATTTAAAAACTATCGCAATGGCGGACGTGACGTAGGCCATACTCGCAATAACGTGATTCCACTGTATATTTATTATCAGTACTACAAACAGTCAAATATCTGTTATTTACCAGTCTGAGCATCCTATTAACTTTTATTATGCTTCTTGAGGGTAATATTTAATTACTATCTCCATTTCAATTCAAGTCTTCATCACAGTCTTCACTCCTGCTAATGTCCCTTAAACTGCTTCAATTATTTATACACGTTTAGTTAAAACTGTCTATTTCCATCGTCCTGAATGTCTTTTCATTCACACATCCAGTCCATAGTCCTGCAGATCAGTCCCACTCTTCACTGCACACAAGCTTGCTGACACACTTTCGCAGATTGCTGCAGTCGTACCTNGTCCTGCAGATCAGTCCCACTCTTCACTGCACACAAGCTTGCTGACACACTTTCGCAGATCGCTGCAGTCGTACCTTGCCACTCGGGAATCGCCCAACTGTCGTTAAGGTCGCACGAGACCCCAAACTCTCTGCTCGTAATCACTCTCTCCTCAGATACCCGCACATGTTATTTATACTTGAGGTAGGTGCCATCTAGAACATTTTGTGTATTCTAACTCGTTCTGGGAAAGGCAGTGGAGATGACATTCCTACGTAATAAATGGAGAAATATGAGCTTCTCAGGGTCAGCGAANGAAAGGCAGTGGAGATGACATTCCTACGTAATAAATGGAGAAATATGAGCTTCTCAGGGTCAGCGAAGCACGAGCTGCAATAAGTTTACTGTTGTGTGGGGCTGCGTCCTTTATGATAGGCCGTTCGCTTCGTCTAATGTTACTAACTTGACCTCCAGCTCTCTGTGCCTTCCCACGCGAAGGAAACACTGGGCAGCGGCTTGCAACAATACATTACGTTAAGCAGAAATAAGCATGTTAGAATATATTTACAGTATAGTTTAAAATAAAAGTATGCACAAAACTTATAAACTAAAATAATTATTCAAAGAATATGGAGCAAGTTCCATTAAAAACCCTTTTTAATAATTTTTGAAGACACTTTGACTCTTACTTATTAGCATTTTGTTTAGCTTCTTCGGTATGCTGTGTATTAGATTTAATCCCATAAGGTAAGGATTGATTTAGTATTTACTGGTTGAATGTAAAAGGGTGTGAATTATCCAAGTGTTTCTGATCAGGTGATCATGAACCTCATGGTTTTATTTATAGTGAATATTTTGAAGTTAAATAGAATGGTGCAATGAATGTATATGCCAAGAACCATCAGTATTTTTATATGTCTGCAGAAGTCATTTCTTTATTATACTATAACGTTGGACACTCCAGTTACAGCCGGCTATAAGTTGCTGACTTGCACTCGACTATCTCAAGACGGAGGAACACGAGACTCTGTACAATGGACGCCAATTAATTATGAAATGAAGTAAAGTTCCGGTGTATTTTGTTCCATACTTTTATTTACTATTTACGTGACACAGTTCACATATGAAGTTCATATATGCAGAGTACGAACCATTCACAGGTAAAGAGACTATTGCAGAACAGAGCCACAGTCGTTTACGACTTATTCACGTTATGAAACTTGCCCGATGAAATAACCAATGCAGCGACCTCCCACACCAGCGGAGAAATAATCTAGTAAGGTTTAGAGTACCGGTGTGGGGGTTAGCGCTAAGTCCGATGCGGCCTAGGCGAGCACTACTTCAAACGAGCTATTTGAGACAACTGACTTCCAACTGACCTGAAGGGCGACAGGCACACGTGTACTTGTGCTGCCTATCACCCCCCTCTCCTGAGATAAGGGCCTGGCGTGGACTGCCACGCATGCTCTTCCTTTGTTATCGAAACTGCGTTGTACAAAACTAAAACTGTCAATGCAGTCTGAATTTTCTAAATAATGCTGACACTTAACAAAAACTGAAAAATACGACGTTCAAAACGGTAAACGGACACCTGATAAACGTAAAACAGCAAAGGTATGCCCGATAAACATACCATCACCATAAAATGAACCACCGCGTCTTTAATTTCAAATCCTGATAAAAATATTACGAAGCTAGGAAAAATGAACGAAATGAAACACGTGTCCCGAAAATTAAGAATACTGCGTCATTACATTACCTTAAAAAAATTTTTTGCACCTTGAAAATTATTTTTTAGTTAGTTACTTATAATTTCCCCAGAAAATGATTCCAAAAGTAAACTTTTATTTAGAAAAGATTTTGAAATTATTTTGTAATGAACATCTGGTAAGAAACAGTGAAATGAAATGGGTAAATAAAATACAGTGTTCTGGTTTTTATGAGTGGTATTAAACATCAATAAATCTAAATTAAACTACTTTATTTATTACTAGTGAACAGGCTTGGCTTCGCCTGTGTACAATTGAGTTTTACAGTGATACACTAATAAATAAATTGGGAAAAAACAATTAATTTATGTAAAAACAGAATTATAAAATTTTACTACGTTGGCCTAGGTTTTTAACTGATTACGGCAACCCAAAAGAAAGGATCTTTTTTTACCCAATAGTCGAGAAGTAGGGTATTTTTTTTGGAGTGTATCTGTGTAACTATCACGTAGTTGCCACATTTCCGTTTTCCAGCATCAATGTATGGAAATCAAAGCGTGAGTTACATCAAGTTGTAGTTTTAGAAATAAGTATACCTAGGTACTACTTTTTGTGCTTGGCTGAGGGATCTTAATCGATCACCAAAGTTAAGCAACGTTCCCAGTGGCACACATTTGGATGGGTGACCATTTAGTGGCATAACATCTGAGCGCTTCCGGGCTTCGGAGGGCACGTTAAATATTCTGTCCTGGTTGTTATCGATGATAGCAGTCGTTAAACCATTTCAGATGTCCTTGGGAGGGTTGCTAAACTCTGACACCAGAGGAAAACAATATTTCGGTCACGTTCCCAGCAATTGCAGAATTACATTTTGTTTTATTCCACAGTAACCGTATAATATTCCGGGATAAAAAGTATCTTATGTCCTATTCCAGGACCTAAAGTACCTACATACCATATTTCATCAAAATCCATTCAGCCGTTAAGGAGCCAAGTGGTAACAAACATACACACACAGACTTTCGCATATAATGTTAACTAGGATTCAAAACATATAACAATGACTTANAAGTGGTAACAAACATACACACACAGACTTTCGCATATAATGTTAACTAGGATTCAAAACATATAACAATGACTTAAAGTGTTTCCCTGAAAAATATGAGATTTCAAGGTTAAAAAGCTTACTATTTAAACATTCTTAAATAAATTGTGATTCCAGATATAGCAGACTGGAGGGATGCAGTGTTCTAATTCTACTATCACAAAAATTTATACCACTTTAAATATTTTATATGTTTTTTAATAACACTAATTGAGAATGGAACATACACAATTTATGCACACATTTATTATGTTCGTAAGTAAACATAAATTTAATGTTTTATAAAAATTAAAACTTGTGCAAAAAAAGGTATGTATAATTTTGTACTACAGAATTATTGTTTAGGTTTTTTTTTTTTTTTTTTTTTTTTTTTTTTTTTTTTTTTTTTTTTTAGAATAAAGTTGAATTTTACTTAGTGTTAAAATGAGATAAATAATCATTAGACAAATATTTTAAATTTAAACATACTTTTATTTTTTACATTTCAATATTTTGCATGAAGTCATTTGTTGATTTTTTCTTTTTCTAATGTAAAGACATATATTTTATCGCAGGGCCTCTTTGTACACAACATTTCTCGTTTTTTTATTTTGCGCAAGTACATACAAATTGCTACTACAACTGGCACACAAAAATATAATTGGCCTTGTGAAAAGAATGGCTGTTGGAGGTCAACTCCAGCAACTTTCAGGGTTTGGCCTTGTGAATTATTTATAGTGATAGCAAAACAAACCCTGATCGGAAATTGGAGACGCTTAAACCCCTTCTCCGCACTCATTTCCC
>NQII01004820.1:50697-88687 GCA_002778355.1 Clitarchus hookeri | reverse complement strand
TGCATTTCGGCGCCCGAGCAGGTTTGTGGAGAAGGGCCTCATGGCCTGGCACCTAAGGAGTAGGGAGATTCCGCGTGGCTCGGCGCACCTATCCCCGACTTTCGTCGTCGCCCCTCTCACAACTCTCGTCGTTCCGCCCCGACTCTCGTCGTCGCCACTCCCCCGACACACGTCTTCGCACTGACCCCGACTCGTCGTTTCCCCTTCCTCGACTGGCTACCTGGTCAGACTTGACAGAAAGACTGTCAAGGTGCACCAGGATGACCCTGCGCCTAACACCAGGTGAAGTTGACAACGATGCCTCACCAGATGCCCCATGACGGCGACCCCGATGTCGAGGTCCGCCGAACTACCAAGCAGGAGGAATGTGCGTCACACCTCCCCGGAGGAGTATCTAGAAGGCCCCGCAAGCCTGACGATAACCAGCGTCGAGGCGGGAGCCCAATCATCGCGGATGGCGCAGCGCCACCCGGCATCGCCATCCCTGCGCCAATGCCATCTCAGGTGTACCACCAGCACGAGCAAGAGGAAGCAGCACCATGGTCTGCCTGCGCCACGATGACTGGCGTCGAGGCGCCCACCTCGATGGGCCCTCCACTCCCCTCTACCAGCCAGCTACAGGTAACACCACAGGACCTCATGACGCACTGTCGTTGGTGTCAGGACAGCTACCTGATGTGTCCATTGCTGGCGAGGGGGTTATGCACTGGGGTAATGCCACAGCAGGAATGCCGCCGCCAGTGGAGGGGTCACTCCTAGCCTGGGTCGCTACCTGCGGCAGTGGGGTCGGCGAAGCAGCAGGAGCATTGATGGCAGCAGCGAGGCACTCAGCTCGCCGCCTTTCATGCAGGAGACGTACACCAGCAGGTGTGTGCTTGACCTGTGGTGATGTCACCACGTTCCACACCGCAGCAGGTCACCCACCAGTAGCAGCCGCACCAGCACCATTCAGGCCACCCAAGGGCCCCATATACCCTGCGGCTCTGATGTCGTGGGACTACAGCCTGTCCTTGTGGCACCCTGTCCTTGTGGCACGGTCCGCAAAAAGTCTCAACCGGAGGGTGGCAATTGACGCAGGACAACTACCTGCCTTCCACGCCGCACTTCCACCGCATTAACCGGCACCAGTGTGCCCTCAGTGTACAGTGCAGTTCTGCATGCAGTGCAGTGTGAGAGCAGGCGAGTGCAGAGTAGTGCCACACAACTTCATACTATCCCACCCCCCTCTTCAAAGCGTGAGCGAGGTGGTGAATTATGATGAACTTGGCACACATTAATTATAGGGCAGTATAAGATCAAATAATTAAAAGCAAAAGAAAGAGACACAAGGCATGTCGATGCTCAAAGACACCCCTATAAGCGTTGTTCTTTAACTATGTTTATTTGAAAATTCACACATTTTTTACCTCAGTTGTTTCAACCTCATTTCATATCATTCATATTTAAATTGTATTTATTCTTGTGCAGTGTAATGTTATGTCTTTATTTATCCATGATTTATGCAGGGGTTCGTGTCAATTTAGTTGTGCAAGTGTTTCAGTTCAACAGAAAGTAGTGCAGGGCGAGCTGTGTGCCGCCATAGTCCGCGTCTCTAAAGTTTGCCAGATTCAGTCGCCGTTGAGTGTCTCAAGCGGTCAGCATGCGCCGCATCACGCTCCGGATGCTTTCACATTTTCTCGCTAGTCATCTTTAGCTGCAATAGTCTGAAGTAACTTACTGGATCCTGTTTTGTTCTGCACCTGGAAATGCCACCACTTCTTCCCCGAGAATAGCATCGCCTTGGGAAGGTTACACCAATAATTCATTGTTGTGCACACCTGTGTACTTTCGCAGTTTTGCCTATCTCGTCGGCTGCAGGACACAACCTGTGTAAAGTTTTCATCGATAGTCATGTAAAGTTTTGTGAAAGGTCAATTACACGCAAGTTTTCAGACTTTGTGTTTATCATTTCAAGCACTGCCTTTTGGTGTTTCGGGGTCCGGGTCCCCTACAACCTGTTTGCATCGTAATTTCACATAATCTACCTTAATAAGTGGCATCCTCAACACCGAGCTTTTACAGTTTAAGGTGTGTGGGTCAGCCTTCATTCTGGCTTAAGTATCATGNTAAGTGGCATCCTCAACACCGAGCTTTTACAGTTTAAGGTGTGTGGGTCAGCCTTCATTCTGGCTTAAGTATCATGCATAGGGAACGCCTGTGGTTTTCCTGCCCAGAGGGGCTCATCCAACAATTTCACCAAGGGACTAATGCATATCCGGNCATAGGGAACGCCTGTGGTTTTCCTGCCCAGAGGGGCTCATCCAACAATTTCACCAAGGGACTAATGCATATCCGGGTGAATGGCCCGCCATACCCTGAGATCATCATCATCATCAATCAACAACACCTGCCGATAGTGCCTGGCACCTAGTGAGATATCCAACTCCAAACCCACCTAACAATGTTTTTCACTGCTCCTCAAAACTTCCATTAATACAACACCACCAGCCACAGCCGTTAACTGCAGTCCCAATTTTTTCTTTGTTGAAGAAAGGAAAGTCCTGCGAATGAAAGAATTGCGTTTTAAGAACTGAAAACGATTTTCCTGAGTGAACATGTCTTCCATCACCCTGTTCAGTGTAGAGAATTTTATTGTATTCAGTCGCTTCAGCATATGCGCTAGGCGTGAAGCTAGCACAGTTAGACGAGTAGGACATCGGAAAAACAGTTTCCATGTGTCCAGTCGTGCACTGAACCGCGCAGAATGAAACTACACTGTCATGAGTACAGAGGTGCTCATTTTTTTTCTGTGTCAATACAGAAATTCTGCGACAAAGGCAGGGGGAATATTCGGAGGCTGTCTTAACATGTTGATGTTTCTTACTCCGAGAATTCAATATAGAAATCCATTAAATAAAGGGGATCAATAATTAAGCTGACGACTATCTGAGCCATATGCCTGGTGGTACACTGTACACAGCACAGCTAAAAAGCGAAAACATGGATATTGGTAGCCAGTCAATGTAAAAAAAAAAAAGGACAAGCTGATTGCCAAACTTGTCCAGAAATAACAACAGTTTTCTGCTAAACAAGGTCAAGATGCTTTTTGCCAAGGTGTTCGAGAACAATTAACTCAGTTACCTGACGTTCATAAGTTGCATCACATGTATTGTGTTTGTGATGATGCAGTTTTATTTTTTTCACAACACTGTTAAATCTACTTTTGAAGATTTTTGGAAGCCTGTTATTCTGATAGAATTGACACAGCAGTTACCCAGTGAAATGCATATTCTACAAGGCCATGTGGGGTTAACCAAATTCTGCAAGACTTTAAAACAGCAAACATACTAGCCTAACATGCCAACAACTGTAAAGTTGACTACCTCGTTCGATTTATGTCAGAAGGCGAAACACCCAAAAGAAAATTTGTAAGGACATTTTCAGTCAATTTTACCAAAGGAACTTAAAAAAATTGGTGTCGGAAGACATATTTAGCCCACGATCTACAAATAGAATGCAGCCTCGTTGACCTACAAATGGATGCTATGCAAGTCTAATTAATGTCTCCAGTTTATGTGAACCACGAGCTCCGTGTACCCACTCTGACCGCCGCAGTCACATCAACTACACCGGGCCACACCAACAACATCAGGCCAAGAGTGCGTAGTACACGTTGACAGAAACGAAACTTGCACCTTCTTGCCAACAGGTACTACGTGACTTAAGAGACCGTCCTACTTTATTTATTACACGAGGTAACTCCTGTTATGAATTAGTAGGCGATCCAAAATGGTGTTTACCCCAAAGCCACAGCCGTTGGGCGCACGGACCATTGGTCGTTAAGTCATAACAGCTCGTGCTGTTACATACGGCGTAACACACCACCAACTGATGTCAACTGGCCTGTAACCGAAGCTAAAGTGCTGTGTGCCCCAAAGTGCAACCAATAGTGTGCAGCATTTTATTTTTAACATATTGCACCACTTTATCTCATTCAAATCTACAGGCAGGGGTGGGTTTTATGGTGTTGAGGGCTATCGAGCGTGGCAACCCACAACCCTTTGGCCAGGTGGACTAGTCCATCCCTTCAAGAGACGGCCACCAGGCATCACTGTAGCAAGTGAAATTCAAATACGTCACGGGAAATCGAATACAGAGACTTTTCACAATAAAGTGTAAGAATATCCAATGTCTATTTATAAGAGGGTTACATGATCCACGAGTTCCTTGTGCACACTCTGGCTGCGGCAGTCACAAAAGTTACATCAGGCCACGAGTGTGTAGTGCAGGTCGACAAGAATAGAACTTACACCTTGCCGACAAGGATTATGCAACTCAAGAGACCGCCTTACTCATTTATTACTAGAGGTAACTCTTTTAATAAATTAGTAGGTGATCCGAAAATGTTTTTACCCTAAAGCCACAGTCGTTGGGCGCACTGGCAATTGGTCGTTGCATCGTAGCAGCTCGCGCAGCAGAATACGAAGTGACGCACGACCAAGTGGCATCAAACTGGCTTGTAGACTGAAGCTGAAGTGGTAAGTGTCGCCCCGTAGTGTGCAGCATTTTTACAAACACACTAAACACCATCACCGCATTCACAGCTACAGTCAGGGCTGTGTTTTATTATATTAATAGCAATCATGCATGGCATTCCACACCTATTCGCCCAGGTGGACTCGTCCATCCATTCAGGAGGCAGCCACCTAGCAACACTGTAGGTAGTGAAATGCAAAGATTTTTTACGAGAAAACATAATACTGTAATAACGTTAATTTATACAAGAGTAATTATGTTTCCTAAAAGAGAGGTTACCTATAAAGGCCTCCATCAATGTAACATATAATTTAGTGTGATGACACGCCCCGTCAACTTCACAACTTCAAGCGTAACAGATATTTGTTAATTAATGAGGGTGTCACCAATGTTTTTCATTTAATTTACATACTTTTTTCACCATTAAAATCATATCTCATAGTGTTCATGTTATGTTTCATAATTCGCTGTTTGATTTCAGTTCTCGTGACTTGTGACAGAAACCAAGGCCACTCGGCCAGTTCGTCTCAGCACTCGAGCCAGACAGGCGGCATTGGTCGCCCGCTCCGTGAGCTCCCTCTGTACCATCATTTAGGCTGTAATCACTTCACTACAATAGCAATATTAATTAATCAACAGGAACATTTATTATTTCTTAACCGTACCGAAAGAGAGTCAACCGCCCACTCACTGGAGAGCTTAAAGCAATCGCATATAAACATATTACCACATTTATTTTGTGCTAAGGTCACCAGAAGGATGTAAGTACTGGATCAATTTTAGTGTATTATTCACCAGAACAGTGAATAAACCGCTTTACCAAGTAAACTGTGTCAAATTATTGTAGGGTACATCCTCTGCAGCATTACCCACAATTTCATAGTATATTTCAGGCGTACGATACGGCCTACAATCTCGTCATAAAGTATAAATAGTACACCAGTAAGTATGTGACAACATCAGCAACAAACTGACAAAGATATCCAGGGCCCCCTGGGCAATCGACCGAACGACCCTCATCATTAACTCTCCACTGGGTTATGGCGCCAGGCAATCCAAAACTAGCCAGTTCAGGGTAACCCTAGCCACATCAAAAATGGCTTTCACCAAGCCAATATTTCACTCTGGCAAAATATGGATTTCACAACTGAGAGAAGAAGGAAGAACAAATCGTGAGTAAAGTGCTTCGAAATCACCATGTAACAAAACATTATCACCGTCATAACAAAGTGAATGTTTCCTCTTTCGCGCACCACATGTTTATTGTGTGTTATAGACCCCTCTTGCGCAGAGAAGGACACGCAAACATATTTTTAACCAGTTCAGAAACAGCGCGAGTAATCACGTTTCCATGCCTGTCATTTTAATGCAAGTAAATAGAACCTACAATTTTAGAGTGTTATGAAGTTTAAATGTATATTGCCAAACTCTAAAAGGACTTATAATTATCTTTAAGTATAACGTGCAACAAATAATTTTTCAAAATGCGGCACGCATGTGTCTTTGTTGACAGACAACACATGTGGTATTCCAAGGCCAAATTGAGTGCGTTGTTTATATTTTACGCGTCCTGGAAAACTTAAAACTTTTCAGATACTTTATATATATAAAAATAACTCACAATCAAAATATGCAAAGAATTTGGGCAATATTAACAGTATACCATATGTGTCTCGCGAAACACGTAAAACATTAATAATAAAAAGTTGTATATTTAGTGTTAAATTTTGTCATGTTTCTGATGAGATCACAACATCGTCTAGGTATGCGATCGTACACTCCCCTATCAGACCATCCAGGACGTGGACCATAATTCTCTGGAACGTGGGGCGGGCGCATTTCAGCCCAAAGGGCATGGTGCAAAATTGAAAACGGCGGCCATCGGGGGCTGTGAATGGGGTCGTCTGAGGGTCTTCGGGTCGTACTGGTACTTGCAAATAACCGCTACTCATGTTGAGGGAAGATAAAATCTTGGCATCCCCTCAAATGTTTAGTGCAGAGTTCACGCTGATTAAGGGTGGGGATGCACTTTCGGTCACTTGGTTGAGGGTGCTGAAGTCCACTCAAAACCTCCAGCTCCCATCTTTATTGGGGGCCAGAGTGATATCTGGGTTGTAATTTCTTTCCGAGGGTTATATTACCCCATTTATAATAATTTCCTCGATTTGTTGATTAATGATCATCAGATGACATGGATCATAATAACGAAGGGCGGACCAGAAGGGTACAACTTTAATTAGTGGTATTGCATGTTCTGCCACGCTCGTTCTTTAAAGGGCAAATGTTTATGGAAAATTCGTTCAATCGTTCAGTCAGAACTAGCTGGATCTTGTTCCTAAGTTCCGTGGGTATGGTGTGTTTGAACGTGTATAGTTGGACAGATTGTTCGCTGTTTTCTCTACATGCCCTAGATTGTACACCGCTCGCCGTTCAATCTAACTGAAGTGAATACCATGCATGGCGTTTTCAATAATGGCATTCTGTTGTCTAAGCCACGGCACCCCTTGAATCATGTCCTCTCGTATCTCGTCGGAGACGAGGGCGATTATGTCCATAGAACAGTCACGAATATGTATATCCACTTGGACTTCACCCAAACATTCGCTGGTCACGTTCAATGTGGCCAATTATACGATTTGTTTGTTCCTAGTGATCAGCTGTTTGCCTACTAACACCTTCCGCACGAAGTCATGCGATGCGGCCGTATCGATTAAGGTGACGATAATCCACTCACCCAAGCATATGGGTATTTTAATCAGTTGTTCACTGGCGGAGCTAACCTGTACTAGGTAATGGTGGATCTGTCGGTTATTGGTAGTTTCGGGAGTTCCGGTCGTGATAATGGAAGANGGACTAGGTAATGGTGGATCTGTCGGTTATTGGTAGTTTCGGGAGTTCCGGTCGTGATAATGGAAGAGAGAGCGGCCCCAATTTGCCCTACTCCACTTTATCATTTCCCTACGGTTCACTCTCGCCCAGTTCGGGCACATCTGGTGCCAATGGTATTGTTCGTCCTTACAAATGCAGCAGCAAATAAGGTTTAGTGGGCCCTTTCCACTATTGACGTCNAATTAGTAGGTGATCCGAAAATGTTTTTACCCTAAAGCCACAGTCGTTGGGCGCACTGGCAATTGGTCGTTGCATCTTAGCAGCTCGCGCAGCAGAATACGAAGTGACGCACGACCAAGTGGCATCAAACTGGCTTGTAGACTGAAGCTGAANGTAGCAGCTCGCGCAGCAGAATACGAAGTGACGCACGACCAAGTGGCATCAAACTGGCTTGTAGACTGAAGCTGAAGTGGTAAGTGTCGCCCCGTAGTGTGCAGCATTTTTACAAACACACTAAACACCATCACCGCATTCACAGCTACAGTCAGGGCTGTGTTTTATTATATTAATAGCAATCATGCATGGCATTCCACACCTATTCGCCCAGGTGGACTCGTCCATCCATTCAGGAGGCAGCCACCTAGCAACACTGTAGGTAGTGAAATGCAAAGATTTTTTACGAGAAAACATAATACTGTAATAACGTTAATTTATACAAGAGTAATTATGTTTCCTAAAAGAGAGGTTACCTATAAAGGCCTCCATCAATGTAACATATAATTTAGTGTGATGACACGCCCCGTCAACTTCACAACTTCAAGCGTAACAGATATTTGTTAATTAATGAGGGTGTCACCAATGTTTTTCATTTAATTTACATACTTTTTTCACCATTAAAATCATATCTCATAGTGTTCATGTTATGTTTCATAATTCGCTGTTTGATTTCANTTACATACTTTTTTCACCATTAAAATCATATCTCATAGTGTTCATGTTATGTTTCATAATTCGCTGTTTGATTTCATTTCTCGTGACTCGTGACTTGTGACAGAAACCAAGGCCACTCGGCTAGTTCGTCTCACCACTCGAGCCAGACAGGCGGCATTGGTCGCCCGCTCCGTGAGCTCCCTCTGTGCCATCATTTAGGCTGTAATCACTTCACTACAATAGCAATATTAATTAATCAACTGGAACATTTATTATTTCTTAACCGTACCGAAAGAGAGTCAACCGCCCACTCACTGGAGAGCTTAAAGCAATCGCATATAAACATATTACCACATTTATTTTGTGCTAAGGTCACCAGAAGGATGTAAGTACTGGATCAATTTTAGTGTATTATTCACCAGAACAGTGAATAAACCGCTTTACCAAGCAAACTGTGTCAAATTATTGTAGGGTACATCCTTTGCAGCATTACCCACAATTTCATAGTATATTTCAGGCGTACGATACAGCCTACAATCTCGTCATAAAGTATAAATAGTACACCAGTAAGTATGTGACAACATCAGCAACAAACTGACAAAGATATCCAGGGCCCCCTGGGCAATCGACCGAACGACCCTAATCATTAACTCTCCACTGGGTTATGGCGCCGGGCAATCCAAAACTAGCCAGTTCAGGGTAACCCTAGCCACATCAAAAATGGCTTTCACCAAGCCAATATTTCACTCTGGCAAAATATGGATTTTACAACTGAGAGAAGAAGGAAGAAAAAATCGTGAGTAAAGTGCTTCGAAATCACCATGTAACTAAACATTATCACCGTCATAACAAAGTGAATGTTTCCTCTTTCGCGCACCACATGTTTATTGTGTGTTATAGACCCCTCTTGCGCAGAGAAGGACATGCAAACATATTTTTAACCAGTTCAGAAACAGCGCGAGTAATCACGTTTCCATGCCTGTCATTTTAATGCAAGTAAATAGAACCTACAATATTAGAGTGTTATGAAGTTTAAATGTATATTGCCAAACTCTAAAAGGACTTATAATTATCTTTAAGTATAACGTGCAACAAATNTGTTATGAAGTTTAAATGTATATTGCCAAACTCTAAAAGGACTTATAATTATCTTTAAGTATAACGTGCAACAAATAATTTTTCAAAATGCGGCACGCATGTGTCTTTGTTGACAGACAACACATGTAGTATTCCAAGGCCAAATTGAGTGCNAATTTTTCAAAATGCGGCACGCATGTGTCTTTGTTGACAGACAACACATGTAGTATTCCAAGGCCAAATTGAGTGCGTTGTTTATATTTTACGCGTCCTGGAAAACTTAAAACTTTTCAGATACTTTATATATATAAAAATAACTCACAATCAAAATATGCAAAGAATTTGGGCAATATTAACAGTATACCATATGTGTCTCGCGAAACACGTAAAACATTAATAATAAAAAGTTGTATATTTAGTGTTAAATTTTGTCATGTTTCTGATGAGATCACAACATCGTCTAGGTATGCGATCGTACACTCCCCTATCAGACCATCCAGGACGTGGACCATAATTCTCTGGAACGTGGGGCGGGCGCATTTCAGCCCAAAGGGCATGGTGCAAAATTGAAAACGGCGGCCATCGGGGGCTGTGAANGGAACGTGGGGCGGGCGCATTTCAGCCCAAAGGGCATGGTGCAAAATTGAAAACGGCGGCCATCGGGGGCTGTGAAGGGGGTCGTCTGAGGGTCTTCGGGTCGTGCTGGTACTTGCAAATAACCGCTACTCAGGTTGAGGGAAGATAAAATCTTGGCATCCCCTCAAATGTTTAGTGCAGAGTTCACGCTGATTAAGGGTGGGGATGCACTTTCGGTCACTTGGTTGAGGGTGCTGAAGTCCACTCAAAACCTCCAGCTCCCGTCTTTATTGGGGGCCAGAGTGATATCTGGGTTGTAATTTCTTTCCGAGGGTTATATTACCCCATTTATAATAATTTCCTCGATTTGTTGATTAATGATCATCAGATGACATGGATCATAATAACGAAGGGCGGACCAGAAGGGTACAACTTTAATGAGTGGTATTGCATGTTCTGCCACGCTCGTTCTTTAAATGGCAAATGTTTATGGAAAATTCGTTCAATCGTTCAGTCAGAACTAGCTGGATCTTGTTCCTAAGTTCCGTGGGTATGGTGTGTTCAAACGTGTATAGTTGGACAGATTGTTCGCTGTTTTCTCTACATGCCCTAGGTTGTACACCGCTCGCCGTTCAATCTAACTGAAGTGAATACCATGCATGGCGTTTTCAATAATGGCATTCTGTTGTCTAAGCCACGGCACCCCTTGAATCATGTCCTCTCGTATCTCGTCGGAGACGAGGGCGATGATGTCCATAGAACAGTCACGAATATGTATATCCACTTGGACTTCACCCAAACATTCGCTGGTCACGTTCAATGTGGCCAATTATACGATTTGTTTTTTCCTGGTGATCAGCTGTTTGCCTACTAACACCTTCCGCACGAAGTCATGCGATGCGGCCGTATCGATTAAGGTGACGATAATCCACTCACCCAAGCATATGGGTATTTTAATCAGTTGTTCACTGGCGGAGCTAACCTGTACTAGGTAATGGTGGATCTGTCGGTTATTGGTAGTTTCGGGAGTTCCGGTCGTGATAATGGAAGAGAGAGCGGCCCCAATTTGCCCTACTCCACTTTATCATTTCCCTACCGTTCACTCTCGCCCAGTTCGGGCACATTTTGTGCCAATGGTATTGTTCGTCCTTACAAATGCAGCAGCAAATAAGGTTTAGTGGGCCCTTTCCACTATTGACGTCCCGGATTTTGGAATTGTCCCTCATGCCACTCTTTCCTTCGGACTTCCGGGTGTCCACAGTATTGCTCCGCGCATCTGTCAACCCACCTTTACTGTGCGCATTAAATTTGCCACTCTGTGCTTCTCCATGTCTCGTGCTACACTCACGGCTGTTGTTAGGAAGTTTAGTGTTCCGTTGAACACCATGGATCGTAGGCTGGTCGGTATTCGTGTCTCACCGTTTCCACGATCATTTCGAGCCTGTCTTCCTCCGGGAGTTTTGGATAATGTCTGTCAGCCAGACTTAACTATTGGTTGTCNTCACGATCATTTCGAGCCTGTCTTCCTCCGGGAGTTTTGGATAATGTCTGTCAGCCAGACTTAACTATTGGTTGTCCCTTGTTCTTCGGTAAACAAGGCGACCTGTTGTTTTAACGTGGTATACGTGTTCGCGTTTCCAGCCGTAAATTTGCGTACGAATTGTCCCCAGGACATGTCGTATTCTGTGGTGGATCCCCACCATGAGTTTTGCTTCCACGAGTAGTTGGTTCCCGATGATACTCGCCCGCTCCGTGAATTCTTCGTCCTCCGTAGGCGAAGACAAATGCCTAGCGAAGTGACGTGAAGAGTTTAGGGTGGTTTTTAACATCGAGGTCTTCAGAGCCGATGAGGATGAAGTGAGGTGAGCATAGAGCAGTGCCGTAATGAAAGGATGGGGTAAACTGCAGATTCCCGAGAAAATTCGCCGCCAGTGGCATCGTCCAGCACGATTATTATTCTTGACGTTAATTTTTTGTTGTTCACGATTATGAGGNAAATTCGCCGCCAGTGGCATCGTCCAGCACGATTATTATTCTTGACGTTAATTTTTTGTTGTTCACGATTATGAGGATCTGAGGCCATCAAACATAAAATAAATTTTATAACTGGTCCAATCTTCAAATATTTGTTGGAAACTTAAGTCATCCAACTCTCAGACCAATAATGGCGGTGTGTGTGAAGTATCGATGATTTCATAAATGTCCAACTTTATTTGTCCAAACTTATTGGAAGCAGTTTGACGAAAAAAGTTGACAGTGTGGCGGTCTTTTGATTCTCGGGAAAATAGCTGCTTGACTTTGACATTCAATTTCAACATTTCGAAATCGCAATTTCAAGAGTGCTTGACTTTACCTTTGGCAGTTCCATTGTAACTTATTCCATACGAAACATGTCGGAAAGCAAATGTAAAGTCAAATCGTAAAGTCAAATGTTGAAGTTTTCAATAGTGTCAAGCCCCCATCACAAAGTACAATTTTCGCCTTTTACTATATTTGACAATCAAATTTGAAGACAAAATACGGACATAAAATTTTTCCTTCCAAGAAATTTTATCAAATAACCTTGAATGTGTTTGAAANAATTTGAAGACAAAATACGGACATAAAATTTTTCCTTCCAAGAAATTTTATCAAATAACCTTGAATGTGTTTGAAATGTTTCACACTGTCAAATATTTTCATTGGGGACAAAATTATTTTAATATTTATTTAAAAATTATTCTCATAGNGAAATGTTTCACACTGTCAAATATTTTCATTGGGGACAAAATTATTTTAATATTTATTTAAAAATTATTCTCATAGTGAGATACTGCATTTGTTTTCCCATGCAGTCAATTACAGGAAGATATGTAAGGAATATTGTAATTTATTTTCGGTTCTTTACTAAATTCAAATTTTATTTATCAGAGATTAATTCATTAATTTTATTATTACAACACAATAAGACAATTAATTTACAGCCATATAGGTGGAATGCATATAATGGGAACTACACAAATCTTGAGGGGTAATTTAATCCCCTTGAGCAAAACTCTAATCAGGAACCTTTTTAACAGCAAATGGCACACAATAAGGAAGATGTGACTTACAATTGATCAAAATAGTAACATCATAAAATCAAACATAGTTCGGAGTACCAAGTGTACAGTTGTGACTGGCAGTAAAGTCTGTCCACGATTCACATAACAAGANAATCAAACATAGTTCGGAGTACCAAGTGTACAGTTGTGACTGGCAGTAAAGTCTGTCCACGATTCACATAACAAGATATCTCATTGACATCATATTACATGTATGCTACAATTGTCACACAACTGTAATTAAAATAGGATTCCCAGTTCAAAAGTTGTAACTACAATATGACAAATCTGTGTTTGAAACACTAAAATATTACATTTACTAACATGTTAATGGGTACTAATTGATGAGTAAGGCATGTTCTACAAGGCACAGATACGTAAAAAAAAAAAATATAAAAAAAACTAACTCGGAAATACAAGCAGAACTAGCTGATGACTCGGGAAGAATTTTAACCATTCTACAACACGAATAAATGTAAAGTCTTGCATCTTACGACATCAAAAATACTCAGCTGTTGCAAATTACTAATACAGGTTTCATAATATACACATCTAAATTTGTATAATTTTACAGTGTTTTAATACATGTAAATAATAATGCCGAACAATGTTCACTTATTTATTAATACAATAATTTTAATCATCATGGCAAATCGAAGCACTTGTTGCCGTGTATACCACATTATCCACGAAAACTAATATCAACAAACCATTTACTCGATTCCTATTGGTTACATGGATTCATGACACAGAAGAGTTGGGAGATGCCCAGCTTTCTTACGTTGCGAACGAGGCCCTGCCATGCGCATCGTTTTTGGATTCGTTCCTCTGCAAGGTGGCCTGCTCCTTGGCTGACTTGGCTTCTCTCCTGTTTTCTCCCCTTATTCCCCTCCGTTGATTACTCCAACTAGTATGTCAGATTTTTTTTAATTCAAGGTATAGTTTATTCAAGTTGTTACACTCTTTGTGCAGTGTTCATTCTATGCCTCATTCTACGCCTGTGAAGAAGGTCGTCGAGTTGATGCTTACTAGAGCAAATTTAAATTGTAGAATGAGCTAAAATAGTCTGTTTACCCGTCATTGGACAAGGGTGCTATGCGATGCTGTTTAAATTATGTAGTTACATGAGCCGCTCATTATGTTGAAAGTTGTAAAATGGTATGTCGTGGTTGGAGTCTAATTGTCGTCGTCGATTATTTATTCGATGGAGTTATGGTTAGGGTCTATGGACTAGCTCCATCACTAGTTAAATGTAATATTTTATATCATATTTAAACCTGAATTTTCACGTAAAGGAGGATTTTGATATCACTCTGCTCATTTTTCAATTAAATAATTATTGTATATTTTGGAGTAACCCAATACCTCTGAATAAGCAATTGCACAGCAATTTAATCTTTTTGTATAAGTGTTTGAAGTATTTCATGTCAACAGAGTTACTTTTTTATATTTTTGTAACATTTTACAAAACTGGCTTGTTTGGCAGTTAAATATTCATTGTACTTTGAGTTACGCAATACTTTTGAGAGAGCAATTTGATCCATTTGTATGTGTGTGTGTGNTGGATTGAAACGGAATTTTGTTACGTGTCTTCTTCTGTGTTCTGTATCTGTGTGTACGTCATTGTAGAATGCGCTTATTAGTAAATAAAATCAAACAAGTTGGAAGTGCAGAGCTTTACTTAGGATTTACTTTTTCCAATACTATTGGCCCGAAAGAGTATGGGTTAAACTGCACAATTAAATCTTATGCCTTTGAGTTCGAAATATTATTTGCAATATTCACTTAAATTAGTTTTCATGCCCAGTCAGATTCTACATAAATTAATTATCTTTATAATCTACTTCTTGATCATGGATTATATCCATCTGTCTCCTGTAGCATTTTCCGATCATTCTGATAATGCATTGAGGGCTTTTATGGTGTCTTTCTCTTTTTAGTAAGTAGTTTAGCGCTAAGTACACTTAGGAAGGTATTCATGGCCAAATCGTGGCTATGGTAGCCCAATCCCTCGCTGTCGCGATGAATGTCTCCTTGCATGATTTCCCTTCCTTGTAGGTGTATGGGGCTTATCTGTGAGACGCAATAATCCCCTGCCCCTATTCCAGGCACACAGTTTTAGAGTAGGTTAGGAAACAAATCCAGCAATAATTCGTTTATTTTAAAGTTCCTTGATGTCCAGTGTTGTCTTGCCCGATTTTGATTGGCTGAGACCCCCAAACAATAAATACATTTTAGAACTGATCCAATCTTCAAATATTTAATTGATACAGGAGCCATACATCTATTTCAGACAAAATGGCGGCGTTTAAGACATTTTGTTTAAGTCATAATTGTCCAACTTTGTTTGGGCAAACTTTTTGTAAGCAGTTTTACGGAAAATTTTGATTGTTTCAAGGGATTATGGGTCTCNGCAAACTTTTTGTAAGCAGTTTGACGGAAAATTTTGATTGTTACAAGGGATTATGGGTCTGTTGGTTAACACTGTGCCGGTAACGAAATCTACTAATATTATAAATGCGAAAGTCTGTGTGTGTTAATATGTTACCACTCAGTTCCATAACAGCTGAAAGAATTTTGATGAAATTTGGTATGTAGGCACTTTAGTTACTGGGATAAGACATAGGATATTTTTTATCCCGGTAAATTGTAGGCATCCTGTGGAATAACAACAAAACGTAATTCTGTAATGGTTGGGAACATGTCCGAACTCATCTACATAACAGCTGAACGGATTTTAATGAAATTCTGTATGTAGGTACTTTAGGTCCTAGAATGGGACGGGACATAGGATACTTTTTATCGTGGTACATTGTAAGGGTCCTGTGGAATAACAACAAGACCTAAATCTGCAATGGCTGCAAACATGGCCGAACTCAGCTGCATAACGGCTGAACGGATTTTGATGAAATTCTGTATGTAGGTACTTTAGGTTCTGTAATAGGTAATAGGATGCTTTTTATCCCGTAAAAGTGTACGGTTCCTGTGGAATAACAACAAAACATATTTCTCCAACGGCTGGGAACGTGACCGAATTGTTTTTTTCCTCTGGTGTTAGAGTTTATCTGGCCACCAAGGACCTCTGAAAGACCTTAACGACTGCTATCAATCATTAACAACCAGAACCGAATATTTAATGTGCCCTCCGAAGCCCGGAAGTGTTCAGATGTTATGCCACTAAACGGTGGCTGCTGGAAAAGTTGCTTAACTTTGGTGATCGATTAAGATCCCTCAGTCAACCGCAAAAAGTAGTACCTAGGAACACTTATTTCTAAAGCTAGAACTCGATGAAACTCATGTTTTGATTTTCATACATGGATGCAGGAAAACGGAAATGTGGTAATTACATGATGGTTGCACAGATACACTCTTGGCTATCGGGGAAAAAATATTTCCTTCCTTTTGGGTTGCCATAATCAGTTAAAAACGAAAGTCACACATAGTAAAATTTTGTAATTCTGTTTTCACATAAATGAATTATCTTTTTCCAAATTATTTATCACTGTATCACTGTGTAAATCTCAATTTTACCCGGACGAAGACATGCCTGTTCGCTAGTTGTTAACAAATTAAAAAAAGAACAAAAAAACTTTGGTCACCCCTGCGAACCTTGTGTTATTTTCTCAATTGTCGTCATTTCGTGAGTCAGCGATTTGTAATATGTATCTTTCATGAGGTTTTTCATTGTGTGTAGCGTCATTCATCAAATTCATTAGCATTTCCAACACGGAAATGCTAATGTTACCGAATCAAATATTAAGTGTTATCGTTCGTCGTGCTGGGAACATCAGGATGAGGGTTGGCACCTTATTCACACGCTAAAATTTAGAATAATTGGTTAGTGCTATTGGTACTATACTATGTAGAGCGTGGGTAAATTAATTGCGTATCAGTTGATATTTTGTTTGGTCACGTTGGTTTTTTGTTACGTTATTTTGATTTTAGTTCATCATGGCGACCAAACGTCGGCCATTGCATCCAAATCGTAAGTTCACCTTTCGGCCCAGTACGGATAATTTTAGGTTGCCAACGGAAACGCCACAATGTGAAACAAAAGGTAAAAAACCCCTTCCGGACCCTTCCTCCGTGAAGCAAGTTTTACTAATGATGGTAATGCATGTTTGCAGGAAATCAATGTTTGTAGACACGAGTGTGAAGGTCGGGATATATGGCGGGAGCCTTTTCTTAGTTTCACTCCTGGCAGACGTTTTACCTATTCCACGGACTTACTTCGCCAGGTCGGATAATTTATTTAATCAGTATTTTGTCAAGTTTGGTTGGGGCTGGACGCTATGTTTGACAGTGCCGTTCGTTGTTCTGACAAGTTACACCTACTGTTTAGGCAAGCGCGAGAAAATTGGGCAGCATCTTGTGAGACTAGGTATCGCCACGGCGGCATGGTACTTCTGGATCAAACTGTTCAGCTACGTAGAAAATAACTACGGCAGGTGCAATGCTGTAGATAAGAGGTTTCAGTCCAAACAAGCATGTCTGGAAGGAGGATTTTTTTGGCATGGATTCGACATTTCAGGTCACGCCTTTATACTGATTTATAGTAGTCTAATAATAATTGAAGAGAGTAGGGCGATCAATGGTTGG
This sequence comes from Clitarchus hookeri, assembly GCA_002778355.1. NCBI lineage: Eukaryota > Metazoa > Arthropoda > Insecta > Phasmatodea > Phasmatidae > Clitarchus > Clitarchus hookeri. The sequence goes on along the minus strand of NQII01004820.1, from coordinate 71,078 downwards.
GATGGCATAAAAGACATGATAAGAAATGAAACTCATTTGAGATCATCACGTGAAACAGCATCAGAATCAAGCCCATTACGTAGTTTAACAAATGAAGAATTTACCCTTTTACAACTTTCATATAAAAAGTTCACTCCGTACATACGTTCCCTGTTCATTGCTATGACGATGCTTTCAGTGCTGTGGGATGTCATGTTAATAAGCACAATGCTGTACTATCATATAATGATAGAAAAATTTATCAGTGGAGCTGTGGCAATTTTGACATGGTTTGTGACGTACAGGTTTTGGTATGCCATGCCAAATGTCTTACCAAATCTGCCTGGTGAAGGATTGTTCAAGTACAGGGACACTCGACAGTCCAGGGCACCATCGTTCAAAAGGAAGCCGACAGTGAATAAAGGAGAGCTACCCAAATTTATGGGGATGCCCCTGTATGGGCTGAAGAAACAAGATACAAAAGAAGAAGAAGATGAAAACTGTGAAAATGATTCTATTACTACTACCTTGAAAATGTAAGGTTGATTTAGGTTTGGTAGGCAATTTTTTGTCTTCTGATGGTTTGTCCATTGTGATGGATGGTTGGCCCCTTTTGTACAGAGCTCTCTAAATTTATTTTGCACCTTTGTTTATAGTGTGGTACAAATTATTTATTAAATTCACTTGTAACATGTAATGCAATTTTTTACATCTTGAAATATATGTATATAATAATTATGTACATGATGTGAGCGAGTGAAGTATTTATTATTGCTAAAAAAAATTAAATATTTTATTAAATTTATATCAAACATTTGTTATAATCATGAAATAATAAAAAATACATATAATATTGTAACCTTAGTTGGTCGGTGTGGAGTAAATTTTTATGCTCTATTTTCTGAAAAATGAATTAAATTATATTTATAACTCTAATTTTCCCATTACCTTAATTGCATAAGGAGGCATAAGATATGTTATAGAGACCTGAAAAATTTGTGATTCAATGACCTGTGGACTTGACTCTACAGTCTTGTGTAAAAATATGCCAATATCAACTGTGCATTAGTTGTCTGCTGTCCCAGTGAAAAGCGACGATTGGGCCAGCGTCCCCCAGGAGGAGTCTAACACAGTGTGGACCAATGGCTAAAGTTATACAAACACACGTGTTTCGAATTCTAGCTTGTCCCAAAATGAATCCGCAAATACTTCAGGTCTCAAGTTATAGAGGTAAATAGTATTTCACAGTTTTATGTAAGCCAATAGACAAGAACTAAGAATTGGCAATCCTACAGAATTGTTTTTAGTAGCAAACATTATAACAAACATTTTACCAATGTGATGTGTTTCGGCTAATCTATTTCTGATGCTGTAGACTAAATTTGTGTTATTGTGGTGCAAGATAATACTCAAAATACATGCACCAATATTGTAAAACAGTTTATCACAAAGTTGGTAAAACCCATTATCTAGGATTTCCATTTTTTAGTTTTCTATGTTAGTCTCAAAAAACTGTAGTATTTGACATATTTGGAGGTAACTTCATCCCACGACCTCTTAAAAGTTTTGCTTCTGTGGAATCCTAGCGATAGATACTAGCAATAAGTTATTGCTGTTTGACATCTTCCAGTTTCCATCAAAATCAAAGCAACATGCCACACGTAGTTAACAATTTGAAGTGTGAATGCAGAGGCAAAGTTGAATTCTACAAGTTTATTTGTAACTTCAGCCATTCAGTTGGCATAATTATGAAACTGTTTTGTTGAATAATATATTCCTCTGTACATCTGTACTATATATATGTGTGCGTTTACATTAAATTCTTTGGTTGTAGTATTTTGCAGGAAGGGATCTTAGCGTGCCTCCACCAGCTTCTATAACAGCAGTGTACAGTACTTACTGAAACAATATGCATATTTTTTTAGGGTTTAATATGTTCCGTTGACTTGTAAGTAATTTGCCCTGATTGTCCCAAGCTGACACCTATCCAGGAATTTAGTATGGGGAGTGATAGCCGAGGGGGACAGAAGGCAGTTTTTCCCTTTGCACCAGAAAAAAAATTATATTTAAAAAAAATTAATTTGCTATATATATTGTACTTTGCATTACATAAATATCCGTAATTATTAAGTTTAGGGGCTTTTCTGTAAAAATAAAAATAATTCATGGAAAATTGTATATTTCCCCTCTACTAATAATGCAGAACACAAATATACTAGGGGCATTAACGTCCAACTAATTTTGTAATATGTGCCCACCTAACGTGAAAGAAGCTAACCCCATGATGGGTGAATCACTATTTTATATTTTTAAACTAACCTAGGATTGTAGGGTTTTACACTAACCTAGGATGTTTGGGTTTTACACTAAACTACGAATGTAGGATTGTAGGGATTTAAAGGAACCGTAAAGCACACCAAAATAATGTAAATTGACTCACCTAGGTAAGGTGCTGGTATAATTCCTCTGACGTTAATAGACACAAACAAACATATTTCGCAAGTTTTTTATATATGTTCTACTTATTTAAACATTACGCCCTCTTGAATATGAACAAGGTAAGCTGTGCAGAACCCATTAATGCCATTTTTGTTGGTCTAGGACGTTTCGTTCAGAAACGTAAACAAACTGGCTATACTGCTCATTTTGCAATTTTGTTAAAAAAAAATTTTAATATGTTGTACTTATTTTAAAGCTACGCCCCTAGTATATTCGTGTTCTACGTGATTAGTAAAGTATAAATATATCATAATTTTGAATTTTTTTTGTGTTTTTCAGAAAAGCCCTTAAACTTAATAATTACAGTTCTCTTAAAATTTTATAGGCTACCTCACTACTTGGTATTTTTCAACTTGCGAGTGTTATGGTTTTGGTACATGTTAAGCTGACCGTGAGTTATAGGTATTTATATGTTGCAGCTAGTAATGTGGTTGAATTGGAATTAGATATGGTACAAATAATTATGGTTAAGGTTTTTAATTTGTTTTATCAAACTGAATTTTTTATGCTATTTGCCAAATTTTAAGTGTTTATTTTTTTATTGTATCAACATTGTCTGTATCGGTATTATCAGTTTGGATGATTTAGGCCCACATTGAATTCCTGCAATTTGGAACAGTGTTTGTTAGAATTCCTTTTTGTTAATGTTTGCTTTGAGTTTTTCTGTAAAAATGTATTTCATATGCTGTGTTTTATCGTTTGTTTTCAGAATAGGGTGCATTAATTTGTTTTTAATCAATTACAGGGATGGGATAATTTTCATACTGCATTATTTTGTGTTCACGCACACATTAGGTCAGGATACTTTGGCAGCTGGAAGATTGTTGTTGCATTTGCAGACTACATTTGTATTGTGCTGGAATTTATGCAAATGGTTTCTGGGTAAGTGTTAGTTTCAGTAAGTTTTCCAAAAAAAAAGGGGGGGGGGGATTTTTAAAATGTTGGTTTTTTGATGGCAGGAAATTTAATTACCATCTGAACTATTTTTGACACATTTGAACATTGTTTCCATTCGAGGCTGTCTACGATTTTGTAAGTTGCAGACAAAAGTTAGTTGCACCTTGGGTGGCAGTAAGCATGGTTGTGGGGAGAGGGGGGCATTCTTTTGGAAAACACGGAAAATCTGGAAAAGTCAGGGAATTCTATTGACAAGGGAAAGGTTAGGGAATTTTGCAAAATTTATGAATAATCAGGCGAAATTTTTAAAGAAAACCATTGAAGTGCAAAGTTTGTGGTTTAATTTATGGGAATTGTTTATCAACAAAGAAACCTTTGCCTTAAAGTTAATTTATGTTTATCAATAATGGATGTCAATAAAACTGTTAATATCTCAGAGCACTTCTTTGTGAAGTTGTTAACATTTATCTTTATAATTTCATAGGGAGTTGGACATCATGTCACAGGTTAAATGGCTAATTATAAAATTATTTTTAAAACCAATTGTATGTGTCATGTGTATTTGGTAGATGCTTGTTACATATTAAAAATTTTTATGTATGTTACTTTTGAATATATTTACTATTCAATTGCAGTTATATTATATTTAACGAGTTTGTTAAATTCACATGCCCAAATCTGTATGCATACTGTAATCCATTCACGGTTACTTCACACTTTTCTGACGCCCTGCTAAAATTCTACTTCCGGGATATTCCTCCGCCTCATGCAAAAAAAGCTTAACAGAGTCTAAAAAATGACACCAAAGGGACACCACACCACATTGCGCACTCATTGTAATAATATTTTGCATAAGAATTATGTCTTATAAGGCATTACCAACACACCTATTTTATCCCTGTTTTTATTATATTAGTGAATTAAATATTATAATTGATGTATAAAATACAGTATAAGTGTAAGTTCTATTGAACCAAAAATAAGTTAATTTTATGGTGACATAAAATATAAAACAGTTGCGATACATGAAATATTTAGGAAACAACGAAACACGTCATTCATGGAGTGATTTTTCAAAGGTTCGATTTGAAAAGTGTGAAGAAACCGGGAGTAGACTATGGAGCCTATATGTTAATGTTTATTAAGGAAAATTTTAATTTTAAAAGTAATATTTCTGTATGATTTTTCTCAAGGAATGCAGTAATACCTGAGATGTGTTACAAATAAGAGCTGTTTTAAGTTTAATATATTTGGAATAAAACTGTCACCAACTCTTTCATATCTTATCTNAATAAAACTGTCACCAACTCTTTCATATCTTATCTATTGTTAAACCCAACATATTTGTACATGAGGTACTTGCTTCAAGAGTTTTGTTCGCCAAGCAGCATTACAGTTTTGTTTCATGGAAATTAAGTTGCTGATCGCAAAATTTAATTAATAGACTGCTGCACATATGTAATGTGTTTACTGTTCTCATCACATTTTACAATTTAAATATTAAATTATGCTAAAAATTAGCAGTCTGGGAAAAATGCAAATTTTGTTTTAGGAAACCTGAATAAGTCAGGGAATTTTGAAATAGAAATTGAGTGGTCCCTCTGTAGCATTCACTTGTGGTGCCTTCTCAATTCTACCAAGTGGATATTACTTTTGAATTACAAATGGATGGTGCCGACTCGAGTGCTTCAGTGGTTGAGAATTGGTTGTGCTGAAGTTNGATATTACTTTTGAATTACAAATGGATGGTGCCGACTCGAGTGCTTCAGTGGTTGAGAATTGGTTGTGCTGAAGTTGTTCCATGAACAGTTACGAATTTTGCATCATTGTACAGTCCTGGTTAGTTCAGCACAAATATTTACAATCATACTGGTACTGTTGACAGACACATGCATGGATAGAGGACAAAACTTATTTTTGCATGGTTGCGACGTTTCACTGGCTAGGTCAGCTTCCTCGGACAGTGAGTTACGTCGCACTGGAAAGTGGTAGGGTGAGTGTAATCAGAGAACCTAGAGGCCAGACAGGAAATTGTGGTGCAGTAAGAATATTCAAATGATGGCGTGTGCTAGCTTTGCTCAGGCTCTAAGNGATATTACTTTTGAATTACAAATGGATGGTGCCGACTCGAGTGCTTCAGTGGTTGAGAATTGGTTGTGCTGAAGTTTTTCCATGAACAGTTACGAATTTTGCATCATTGTACAGTCCTGGATAGTTCAGCACGAATATTTACAATCATACTGGTACTGTTGACAGACACATGCATGGGTAGAGGACAAAACTTATTTTTGCATGGTTGCGACGTTTCACTGGCTAGGTCAGCTTCCTCGGACAGTGAGTTACGTCGCACTGGAAAGTGGTAGGGTGAGTGTAATCAGAGCACCTGGAGGCCAGACAGGAAATTGTGGTGCAGTAAGAATATTCAAATGATGGCGTGTGCTAGCTTTGCTCAGGCTCTAAGAAGCAGAGGCACAGCACAATCACTTCTGAGCTAGTAGTTGACATTGTTTTATACATCAGTGCTCATCTGTATTTTTGTGGTGTTATTGTGTACATGTTTTGTTTTTTTTACCCCCCAGTGATCTTCATAGCCCTCCCCACCACAGCATACACAAATGTACATATGCCATATTGAATCATTATCTTCCCTGAAACATTGTTTTTGAAAGAAGAAAAATCTCCAGAATTTTGGGAGTTGCTAAAGGGAGCAATTGTTATTTTTCTTATTTGACATGGACATCTCTGCACCCTTGAACAAAATGAAGACTTTCAGTGGGTCATTTAGAATATCTTGTTAGTGTTCAGTGTATAATGTATGCTCTCTCTTTTCACCTTTATTTTGTCCTAAAGTCATATGCAACCAGTTACCATATTTGTGGCTTCTTCAGGTTATCATATTTGAGTGTTCATTCTTCACATGGTGGTGCATTACTGCCCAAAAATTTCTATTTTGCTCAGTTCTGCCTTTTCCCAGAATTTGGTTTGCCTTTTGCCCCATTTTTTTCTGATATGTTTTTGTCTTGCTGCCTGAATTCATGCACTTTGATTTTAGGATATGCAGAGACTTGCGTTTGTGTTAAGTTAGTTTTACTTACGTAGTGTAGCAGTAGGATTAAGGTGCTGCCTACCAGAATGTATTTTGTGTAATTCTGACCTAGCATCTTATGATGTAATATTAAAGACAAAGATGTGCTGCATATCCATGTATCTACTACTATAAATACGTTTACTGTACCAGTTTGTGCACCCTAAAAATGATTGTGAAAACTGTTTTCATTTTCAAAGAAAAGAGCATTGAAAATACACAATCTTTATATGTGAAATGAATACCATTTGAATTGTAAGCATTTATGAATAATTATTTTTATGGAGGCAGCTTGCTTGAGTTATTACAGATTTAAGTAACAATTAGCAAACCAGTAATTACATGCTGACTCTGATATTATACTGATTAATCTTAAACACAACATTAGAAATGTTGTCTAAAATGTGTTCTGTATTTTTTTACTTTATGATATCAAATAATTTATCTTTAGGTACAGTTTGAAATTGTACCGCATGTGATAATGCTAATAGACTATGTTGACATCACAGTTTTGGTAGATAGGAAATTTATACAAATTATTGTTTCAGTAATTGCTCTCAGTAGGAATATGATAGTTTTGCACTACTAGTACTTAATCTGTAAGAAAGTATTTTTATACACTTCTGTATCAACTTTGAGCTGTTATACAAGCAGATGATTATTACAATCCTGTATAATGTTCAGTAGAATGATAAAAGATTTCAACAGAACACTTCTGGTGTCAGAAGGGCACTCGAATGCCACACACACTCGGAAGACAGTGCAGAAAATTTGTATTTAGTACGATCAACAATTGGATAGTGGAAAATGACTGCACTCGGTGCAAGTTCAGACGAACTGGAACACACAGCACTCGGCCAGTGTGCACCGAGTGCAGTCCAGTGCAGCAGTTGAAATTTACCATTAGAAGATTGCCACTACTGAAAGCAGTAAGCTAGTGACTGAATAATTGTGTCCAATGTAGGCCATATATGTTATTTTATTGCCGGTGAATGCTAGCGCTGCAGTGATGCAAGAACTTTTTACTAAACATTATACATAATTTATTTTTAGTTTTAAAGGATGTGAATTTACTCGCACAATTTTATATATGAAAACAGTTTGTATTAGGTTTGTGGGCTTAACGGCCTAATATTTTAAAAGAATCATTGTGTTGGATACGAAAAAATATTAATATTATAGGCATAAGTGAAACAATTATGAATTGTAACTTGATTTNGCTAGCTTTGCTCAGGCTCTAAGAAGCAGAGGCACAGCACAATCACTTCTGAGCTAGTAGTTGACATTGTTTTATATATCAGTGCTCATCTGTATTTTTGTGGTGTTATTGTGTAAATGTTTTGTTTTTTTTTTACCCCCCAGTGATCTTCATAGCCCTCCCCACCACAGCATACACAAATGTACATATGCCATATTGAATCATTATCTTCCCTGAAACATTGTTTTTGAAAGAAGAAAAATCTCCAGAATTTTGGGAGTTGCTAAAGGGAGCAATTGTTATTTTTCTTATTTGACATGGACATCTCTGCACCCTTGAACAAAATGAAGACTTTCAGTGGGTCATTTAGAATATCTTGTTAGTGTTCAGTGTATAATGTATGCTCTCTCTTTTCACCTTTATTTTGTCCTAAAGTCATCTGCAACCAGTTACCATATTTGTGGCTTCTTCAGGTTATCATATTTGAGTGTTCATTGTTCACATGGTAGTGCATTACTGCCCAAAAATTTCTATTTTGCTCAGTTCTGCCTTTTCCCAGAATTTGGTTTGCCTTTTGCCCCATTTTTTTCTGATATGTTTTTGTCTTGCTGCCTGAATTCATGCACTTTGATTTTAGGATATGCAGAGACTTGTGTTTGTGTTAAGTTAGTTGTACTTACGTAGTGTAGCAGTAGGATTAAGGTGCTGCCTACCAGAATGTATTTAGTGTAATTCTGACCTAGCATCTTATGATGTAATATTAAAGACAAAGATTTGCTGCATATCCATGTATCTACTACTATAAATATGTTTACTGTACCAGTTTGTGCACCCTAAAAATGATTGTGAAAACATACATTCTAGCTGTTTTCATTTTCAAAGAAAAGAGCATTGAAAATACACAATGGAAACTTAATCTTTATATGTGAAATGAATACCATTTGAATTGTAAGCATTTATGAATAATTATTTTTATGGAGGCAGCTTGCTTGAGTTATTACAGATTTAAGTAACAATTAGCAAACCAGTAATTACATGCTGACTCTGATATTATACTGATTAATCTTAAACACAACATTAGAAATGTTGTCTAAAATGTGTTCTGTATTTTTTTACTTTATGATATCAAATAATTTATCTTTAGGTACAGTTTGAAATTGCACCGCATGTGATAATGCTAATATACTATGTTGACATCACAGTTTTGGTAGATAGGAAATTTATACAAATTATTGTTTCAGTAATTGCTCTCAGTAGGAATATGATAGTTTAATCAAAGTCATGCACTACTAGTACTTAATCTGTAAGAAAGTATTTTTATACACTTCTGTATCAACTTTGAGCTGTTGTACAAGCAGATGATTATTACAATACTGTATAATGTTTAGTAGAAAGATAAAAGATTTCAACAGAACACTTCTGGTGTCAGAAGGGCACTCGAATGCCACACACACTCGGAAGACAGTGCAGAAAATTTGTATTTAGTACGATCAACAATTGGATAGTGGAAAATGACTGCACTCGGTGCAAGTTCAGACGAACTGGAACACACAGCACTCGGCCAGTGTGCACCGAGTGCAGTCCAGTGCAGCAGTTGAAATTTACCATTAGAAGATTGCCACTACTGAAAGCAGTAAGCTAGTGACTGAATAATTGTGTCCAATGTAGGCCATATATGTTATTTTATTGCCGGTGAATGCTAGTGCTGCAGTGATGCAAGAACTCTGTACTGAACATTATACATAATTTATTTTTAGTTTTAAAGGATGTGAATTTACTCGCACAATTTTATATATGAAAACAGTTTGTATTAGGTTTGTGGGCTTAACGGCCTAATATTTTTAAAAAATCATTGTGTTGGATACGAAAAAATATTAATATTATAGGCATAAGTGAAACAATTATGAATTGTAACTTGATTTNAAATCATTGTGTTGGATACGAAAAAATATTAATATTATAGGCATAAGTGAAACAATTATGAATTGTAACTTGATTTCTGTGTACACTGCTAAAATGTCTTCATAATTTACAAAAGCATCGTGATCAGTTAGAAATTACACTGGCTATGGCAGCACCAGGCTCCATCCCAGAATATGTGAACAGATGTCCTTATCCATGCACTACTGCTACAGAGTACATCCCTGTGTGCTCGGAAATTTGAAGTAATGATTTTGGGGTTATTTTTCCCTGTATTATTTGGCTGATTGGAAAGTGATCTCCCAATTATATTTTGCATGTTTTGTCTTTCATTCTGTCGCCTTCATTTCCTGCTTGAAAGAGGTGCCGGTGTGCCTATAAAACTAGTCCATCAATCATCCAAATTATAAAGAAACTAAAACTGTGGAACTATACATAATCAGTTACGAAGTCCAAATATGCATAATTCAAGTACCTACTCCCTGTCTTGATTTCTAAAGAATTTACTGATTTGCAAGGTAACCCTTGTTTGCATTTACAATTTAATTTGTTGCTGGATTCATTGCATGTGCATCCATGTGCACTTGTGTAGGGGCACATATAAAACTTACTGCCTTTTTCCCATATTCGTTTTTTATAGGATAACTCATCACACACTTTCCATTTTTCTGGTTTACATGATGCAAAAACTGCTTTAAATTTTTTTCTCCCCCCTTTTATTTTCAAGATAAGAGAGCTGTATTCTTTTCCGTTACCATTCAGGAAAGTTTAATAGGGCTGAGGTTGAGCTCAAGTTGGCAAGCAGGTATTTTCAAGAGTTTCTTGCCAGCATCCACCCTAGCAAATGACCCCTATATGCCACCTACCCCGCCTTGTCACCAAGCAAGTTATATTCCTGTATGGCTGAGCTGTAATCCTGTGTGACATTTCAATCAGTACCTCTCCATTATACAGCCAAACTCTTGTGTCCATTAGTGAAACCATCATAATGTTTGTTGCACTGTGCAAATTGTCCTAGTTTATTTTTAAAGTCCTGCTTGTGAATTGAATGTCAATACTGTTGCATATTTTTGTAAGTTTTTCAAGGATGTATGTAAAAATACATCACAAATTGTCATCAGTGTTCATTGTGTTTTTTTGTGTGAATCGTGTATGAATCTCGTGAAAAAAATATTGTGTTGATTGTTGATGTCTAGTGTGGTTTTGCTGAATGACCAAAGGAACCTTAATGACAGTGATAATACTTCCATAGCTCATGGTTTACTGTTTAATTTGTTTATTATAGTTTGGTAACCAGCATATTGCTAGCTCCTTTTGTGGATGTTATACATTGTATTGCACTTAATTACCTCTGGTTTGTCGAGTTTGTTTTTCAATCTAGATTTTGAATGTATGTATTATACCGAACTGCATGGTCCTCTTAGTACCGGCCACATTATAGATAAGTTGATGGTTCCCAATTTCAGTTTGGGGTTAGAAGTACTTATTATAATTTTGATTTAAAATACTGTATGTGTCTTTATTCATGGAGGCCTATTGTTTTCACAATGTTTGAATTAAATACTGTGTTGTTGACTGTTGTATGTATTTTTTATTTTTTACAAATGAACTTGCCTGGAGTTTTGAACTGATATTTTTGTTACACACCTCATATGAATGATTTCGCTGAAGATTAATAAATCACACTGATGGAGGCATCTTGGGAGTAGAATGAAAATTCTGCCTAGAACGAGTTCCATGTGGGTGCATTTATCAGAGTTATATTNTTTGTTACACACCTCATATGAATGATTTCGCTGAAGATTAATAAATCACACTGATGGAGGCATCTTGGGAGTAGAATGAAAATTCTGCCTAGAACGAGTTCCATGTGGGTGCATTTATCAGAGTTATATTGTTTTGCAAAATACGAAAAGTGATGTACATGAAATAATTGTTATTGTACCAAGTCAATTTTGTCAAATGACCTGGTGTTNTGTACATGAAATAATTGTTATTGTACCAAGTCAATTTTGTCAAATGACCTGGAAATAGTGGCAGCTTGAGAAGACTGTCAAAGGACACAAGTTTAAGCAAGCAGACAAGAAATGTAATTATTAACAAAAGAAACTAGTTCTTATTCTTAGTGTAAAATGTATCATGCACAAATGTATACACACTTTTAGAGTTCTAAATAATTGTTACAATCTGTTACTGTCTGATAGAAGTTGCTAGAGTTTCTGGAACTAACCAAATTGTAGACTATCACTTGTGCAGCCAAATGTTGCTGTACACATTATATAAAAATACTTGCATGCAGAATGTAGATGCGGCAGGGGGGGGGGATCCAAGTTAAGCCCTCTTCCCCCTCCCTCCCAATTAAATTATGAACATATTAAAAAGAAAGTTAGTTATCAGTGAAATGCAAGATTAGTTAAATAAAACAAAAAATAAAGGATTCTACATCTACTGTTCTTCAGTAAAAAAAAATTTTTATGCCACTGCTTTAATGCTTTGCATTTTACAATTTTGTTAATACAGATTTGGTATAAATCAGTTCAGTAAAAATCAGNTTATCAGTGAAATGCAAGATTAGTTAAATAAAACAAAAAATAAAGGATTCTACATCTATTGTTCTTCAGTAAAAAAATATTTTTATGCCACTGCTTTAATGCTTTGCATTTTACAATTTTGTTAATACAGATTTGGTATACATCAGTTCAGTAAAAATCATNACAGATTTGGTATAAATCAGTTCAGTAAAAATCAGATATGTGTAAAGGTTAAAAATTAAATATAAGAGCCACCTTTTTAACATATTCAAATTATGCAGTGCCTTTTCTTATGATTTGTTACAAACTTTGGTTTGAATGTGGCACTTAGTTAGTGCATACGAACTGTACTACTACGGCCAAACAACAGGATGCAATTGTACTATGCATTGATGGCAGTTGATGCACATGGTACCCATCAAGTTGGCATAGCACTGCATGAAACTTTCAGATGGTTTGTGCCTGAAAGCCTCGTTTTGATTATCTCCAAGCCTTGTCATATGCATCTGGCAATAAATAATATTGAGTGTCATGGGTATTTTGTACCCTAGGGGGGTGTGAAACACAAGATGATCCAACTCGCAGCCGTTTGATGCATGTAATATCTAATGAGTAAATATACATTTAAAATCAACCTTAGAAAAAATTTAAAAAATGACTGCTTGTTGATGGCATACAGGCTTTGTTCCTGGTTGCTGATTTTTATTTATACGTACAATTCAAATATTTCTAGTACTACTCTCTCTTTGGAGACTGTTATAAACTTAACATAAATCTTTAGTTTGTGTCTATCATGTAGCATTTTTTACTGTGTTAAATAAAGCCTAGTTAAAGGTATTGAACTCATTTTATAGTTATATTAAATTTTATTGAACACAGGAAATATCATATTACTAATGGAGAAGCACCTGAAACTGTACCACTTTGATACTGGCACTGAAGATAGCATAGCTGAGCAGAAGTGGCTCCATGGGTACGAAACATTCGTACGTTTCCTTGAGGAGTGTGGAAACGTCAAACCAGAGGTAAAATTGTGTTTACTTGTAAATTGTATTGGGCTCTCAGTATACAGGCACATTGCAGATGCTAATAATTTTGGTAAGACAAAATACTCTAGGCTCTCTTATGTCAAGTCGAAAGATGAGATTTTTGTCCGACATGTTCTTACTATGTAACATCGGCCAGGAGAATCAGTTGGCCGATACCAGCCTGCCTTGAAACAAGTCAGTCTTGCAATTTTCAGCAGATGTCTGCCAAACACATTAAAAACTACTACATTGGGATGGCTTTATCAGGGAGATAGACACTACTACTCTTTGTCAGAGACTTCTTGAGAACACAACTCCAACATTACATTACACTTTTGATACTGCCAAGCATTCAGAGTCATTCTCTAAATCCACCTTTACTATAAATGCTATTTCAAAGTCAAACCATTCATCTGATAGTGAATCACAAGAGAAGCTCAAACTTGAAGCATGTTATTTTGGCTGTGGCAAGTGTGACATCCCAAGGATGCCTGTCCTGCAAAGAATTTTGTCTGTCATTCTTGCCAAAGGAAAGAAGATTAACTCCGCATCGATTGTACCTCTACCCACTTGTGCCGCAGTCCTGTCTTCCTTTGTGAAGTTGACAATCATAGTATGTGATAATGGGATTAAGGGCAATCAGTACTCACCATCTTGGATTCATCAGTTTTTTGCAATAAGTTGTTTTAAATGTTAAAACTGAAATTTTTGCTATACTAGTGCACTACAGACACTAATATCGAGTGGCTTGAGGCAGTTGTGCTACAAAGTATATTTTGTTTTATACTCTGAACAAAGGTGTCTTGCATTCTAAACATTCGGGTATGTGTTTGAGCACACAACAATCTTCAATGACATAAAACAAGGGCTAAGGATGCAGACCTGGATTTCACTTTACCTTATACAAAATACACCCATAACATTTCAGTGACTACGAGTCTAATAATGCATCAAAATGAATTAAGAGCTTAACTTAGAAACACGTTACACCTTTTTATTTTTTTCTGCAAGTCAAGCCTTTGAGTAGTACAGCAACTACTTGAATAATTCAAGTACAAAAGAAGAAAACCAGAGTAGTGAAAAAATAATTTTTTCACCATGCTGTGGTTTTCTTGAAACTTTAATTTCAATTTGTTGCATTACTATTTCATTCTCAAAACTACTTTNTTTATTACAATACGACTGTGAATGCAATTGTATATTTGCGATAGGTGACTTGCCAAGTGTGCCAGGAGACTTGTTCCGGTACTCTTAAGCTAACATCCAAATCTACAAAATCTTCATGTCAATGAGTAGCACTTGATAATGTTACCTGCTACTGACTGTGATTTAGGTCATGTTTGAATTGGCACTTTTAGTTTACTAAACGATTACGTGCCCAGAATTACAGTGTTTTACTAAATCACCAAATCACAGCCATCTTTGAACAAGTGACTATAGAAGGCATCTGAATTTAAAGCTACCCTAACATAAATTTACAATGGAAAACCAAACAAGAATTTTGTTGTTTTCTATTGCAGATCCGTTGGTTTCTGTTCTTAATGGATCTTAATAGTGTTTCAATAGATTCTATTGTGTTCCAGCATGTTGGTTGTTGTATTCTCATTTGTTTTCATATATGAGTTGTTTTTATTTCATCCTCTTGGTTTTTTTTGTGTTACCAGTGATTTTCATTAGTTTCTGATATTTTCTGTTGGTTTGTGTTGTAAGTTATAGCATTGGAAAAAAATTTGAAAATTAGGTTTTTCAAGTGGTGGCATTTTCATTTCCAAATGTGTGCAGAAAATAATATATTTTAGAAAATTAAATTATTTGTGTGCTGTGGTAGAATTGAATAATTAACTAAAAGAAGAAATAAATTGTTAGTGATTGTTATTTATCTGGACAGAAATTATACAGTTAAATATTACATTAAAATAAATGAGTAAGTGTGACTAGTGGAGAGTTTAATAACTGGTAGCACACATTGGTTTCTGTCACATTTAATTCTTTTGTAACCCCAGTTGCTTTTATTGCATTTCACCATAAGGGTTTCTGATTAAATCCTATTCTTCTACCTTAGTTTTCTGCTAAATTTTTTCGGTTGAATTCTGATGTTTTCCAAGTGGGTTTTGATTGGTTTTGTTGTGTTCTGATGAATTTTCATTGTTCTACCTTAGTTTCTGTTGTGTTTTGTGGGTTTCCATTGTATTTTGTCTGTATTCTGATGCAGTCCCAGTGGTTTCCATTGTGATATATTTGTTTTTGTTGTACTTCACTCTAGTGGTTTCCTTTGTAATTTGTTTGTTTCGGTCTCATTTCATTCTGTTGTATTCTGATGTAATCACAGTGATTTATATTGGTTTTTATTTCATTTTGCCCTGTTGGTTCCTGATGAAATCCTATTGTTCTACCTTGGTTTTTTTTAAGTCTTATGTTGTATTTCTAGTGGTTTCTGTTGTATTAAGTTGTTTTTTTNCTATTGTTCTACCTTGGTTTTTTTTAAGTCTTATGTTGTATTTCTAGTGGTTTCTGTTGTATTAAGTTGTTTTTTTGTTGTAATTCATTTTGTTGAATATTTTTGTAGTCCAAGTGGTTTTTATTGTATTTCATTTTTTTTGTTTNTTTTTTTGTTGTAATTCATTTTGTTGAATATTTTTGTAGTCCAAGTGGTTTTTATTGTATTTCATTTTTTTTGTTTCTGCTGGTCTCATTATTATTTTAGTTACTCTTGTATTCTAGTGGTTTCCATTGGCTTGTGTCATATTTCATTCTATTGAATCCTGTCGTGGTCTGTTGGGTTTAATGTACTTGTCCTGTTGCTTTGTGATGTAATAGTACTGTATCCTCTAGTTTCTGTTACATTTTGTTTATGTTGGCTCTTATTGTATTCAGGAAACCACACAATACAACAGAAACTTAGGTAGAACAACAGGATTTCATCAGAAACCAACAGGGTGGAATAAAATAAAAATTAACAGAAATCATTTGATCCAGAGATCCTCTTAAATTCTAAATATTGAAATCAATTGCTCAAAGTTGAAGAGAAACTTAAATTTTTTTTATATTTTTTGTATAGCGAACTGTCTAGAGATCCTGAGAATGGAATTTTGCTCTAAACTCAGGAAAATTGGCATTCAAATCAAACTTTGTGAACAATAATTTTGTTTAATGAACTTATTCAGAGTTAATAGCAATTTTTTTCACTGAACTTTTCGTCAAGACTAATTGCATTCAATTGAACAAATTAAAATTCACATAATGCTCTCTTGAAACATATTAACTTAGAAAAAGGAGAAAGATTAATTTATTTATACTTCTGAGAAATTTTATTATATGAATCATGTTAACTATCAGTAAGATATATTAATTTTAATTGAATAATTTTCTGGTAATTTTAAATGGTTCATACACATCTTATGTTAATATGTGGTGCAATTCTTTCTATCACATTAATAAAACTTTCATTTAAACCAAGGGTATATCTGTGTGTTTTGAGTAGAATTGGAATTTTAAACTTTATTGAAAAGGGTACAATTTGTGTTAAGGTAAAAAATAACCATAAGAACTATATAAATACAGACACTGTTAAATTCATAAAGCTGACCTAAATATGGTAAAGGCCTAAATCGTACGTAATGGTTTTTGAAATATTACAGAATTCTTTGAACCTCTAAAAACAGTAAACAAAGCATTTGACAGTTAAAACAAAGAAATGTCACATGGCAGTGTTTATATTTACATGTAGCAGAAGGATATGTGATGGGTAACCAAAAGTAGAACTTTAGCAAGGTTTCAGAACAGTGTGAAGTAACAGTGAATGGCCCATAACTGGGTAGGTGAGAGGTAACTAAATAAACAGTCATTGCAAAATTAGCTTAGCTAGATCATG
The DNA here is from genome assembly GCA_002778355.1 of Clitarchus hookeri. Taxonomy (NCBI): domain Eukaryota; kingdom Metazoa; phylum Arthropoda; class Insecta; order Phasmatodea; family Phasmatidae; genus Clitarchus; species Clitarchus hookeri. The sequence continues at coordinate 54,070 of NQII01004820.1, read as the reverse complement.
AATTAACACCCATTTAACCATTGTGAATATAGACATAGTTAAAAGTCATAAAACTAACATAAATATTGTCAAAAACTGTGAAAGTTTATTATTTTACACTTTTTTTATTTATTTTTTAAATATGCCAGCATTGTTATGACAGCTGAAGAAAGTAANGAAAGTTTATTATTTTACACTTTTTTTATTTATTTTTTAAATATGCCAGCATTGTTATGACAGCTGAAGAAAGTAAGCAAAGATATATATAAAACGAAAAAGGACAGGAATGCAAGTACTCTCAGTGTAGTACTTTTAGACAGGAACGCACATACACACAAAGGACGACACATTTTTCACACGGTTGCAACGTTTCGCTGGCTAAGCCAGCTTCATCAGGCGGCGAGTTGTAGGGCACTGTTAGTAGTAAACCTAGTGGCCTGGTGGCAAACTAGAGTGGGGAAGGAAAATTGAAAAATTGCCGGTACAACTGATGAGTGTGGTAAGGAGCTATGATTNGGTGGCAAACTAGAGTGGGGAAGGAAAATTGAAAAATTGCCGGTACAACTGATGAGTGTGGTAAGGAGCTATGATTATCTTACGTTGAGGCCTGGATTTTGTTATAAAATGGTGAGCTACTGCCCAGCGTCTGAGTTCCGAGTTATTGCTTGAAGGTGGTAGGGTTCTTGCAACTCTGGTACTGTAGCAGGAATCATAATATTTGTTGTGTTATGCTGCATGTGCTGCAGGTTATCGATGTGACCAGCTATGGCTTGTTTGGTGTCTGCTCTGTGGTCATTCATTCTCTGCCCGAGTGTGTTGGTGGCGAGGCCGATGTATTCTGTNTGGCTTGTTTGGTGTCTGCTCTGTGGTCATTCATTCTCTGCCCGAGTGTGTTGGTGGCGAGGCCGATGTATTCTGTATTAGTGTTGGCACTGTGGCTGATAAATCAGATTTTCTGTTGCACATTTGTAGTTTCCTTGGATGGGGTATGTACGGCTAGCGAGTCTGCTATTGAAAGAAGAGGGTTGGTGGAGGACGCTGGAGCCACAGCGTGAGCTATTGCAGGGGTTGGATCCTTTGGGGGTGATAGTTTGGTTGGCATTTGTGGTGAGCTGCAGTTTTCGATGAACCAGTTTGTTTTGGAGGTTAGGTGGCCTTTTGAAAACCAATCTGGGAAGTTGGAGAGTAGGTATTGTGTTTGTGGTAAGGAAGCCAGAATTTTGTACCCAGAGTGGCAAAGTTTCTGAGTTTACTTAGATCTTCATGATATGGGACCACCAGGGGTATATAAGAGTTATTAAACTTGGTGTGTTTCTGTATTTGAGACGGCTTGCTGAATCAGTTTGTGACGAGGTGCCTGGGGTAGCCCCTGCAGAGAAATGCTTTGGCTCTTGTGGCAAGACTGTATGGTAGAGATCTTTTTTTGGCATGGTATGGGTGGTAGCTGTCGGAATGTAAGTACTGGAGGTTGTTGGGAGGGACCAGAAACATTTATTGTTTGTTATAGTGAAGTTTTGTAAAGCGAAGCACCCACACAAGACATTTTAACAGAGGTATATACAACATTTACAACTACAGTACTCATTAATATATAATATACTTTATGTAAACAAAAGAACCATAATTATGCACCAAAAACAGTTTTTGTGTGTTATTTTTCTATTTATTATAAAATTTTAGTAAATGTTATTCTACAGGCTAATTTTCAATGCACATACAGTGAATTGTTAATTTTTTTTTTTTCACTGGGCATTTTGTTATTATTTTAAACTTCAATTTCATTTTTTATATGGTTTCAGTTTATACTACAATACAACAGGCCTACCTGAAAAGTCTAGGGATACTTATATTTCAGGTTATGTAATAATTGTAAACTATGCACTATAACCTTTTTCCCCAAATAAAAAAAAATTCTGGTTATTTAAAAAAAAAAATGGGTATTCAGCAGAAATATTAAATGGTTTTAGAATAACATTTCAAGATATATTGCATCGTAAATTTAACTGAGCTCTACCAATTTTCATAGCACACAGCAGCAGTACACATTGCATTACCGACGCAATAATTTATTTGAGTGGTTCGTAAACAACGTAACTTTCATGCCACACATGTAGCCCAAAAATAAACGTGCTTGGCCCAGACTATAAAGGCCATAAATGAGAAAATAATTCCACTGTTGTAGAAGAGAAAGACATCAACGTAGTTTGCACACCCGCCAAGCCACTAGGGTTTACTGATAAAAGATTCCATTTTAAGTATCAATTTACTGTGGTGTCATCAACTAAAGTCATGTTGCCATCTTTGGAATAGCCACGGTGCAACATGTTTTTGTAAACATTACAACATTATACACATTTTTACTTACTGTGCAGAGAGGGAATGTCAGAATTTATGATGGTTGTATGGAATCTTGACTTAATGTGTTCGTTAACGTTAATACTTTCATCATATTCCTAAAGTTGTAACAACAATTTGTTGCATTGCATAGACTTTTGTTGGGACAAAAACAGTGGTTCATTACAACAAAATGTTTGTTACGGTGAAGTTCGTTAAAATGGTGCTTTACTGTAATAATATTTGATTTAAGAAACTTGTAATTTTTGAGACAGAAGTGAAAAAATAGTAATTACAATTGGTTTCTTTACGACCTTTAGTATTTAATAACTTAAACTTGGCACCTGCCACGAGGTATTGTTGTACTGCCAAATAGGTTTCATATAGATAGATAGACACTTTACAATATCAGCTTATTCAGAAACAGCATGTCTACTGAAATAAATAAATAAATAAATAAATATGTAGTTCAGTAACGAATCCTCCAATTTTTCCACTAGAAGCAACTGAAAATTGACTTCATGGTCAGTTGCCATATAATATTTAAACATTTAAGAGTCAAGCAGAGGCGGATTTACACATTTTCCGCCAGTAGGCTATTCAAATTTTGCCGCCCCTAGCTCACAATCATATTAATTACAATTTTTTTGTCAATGAAATTGTAACTTTATGATTTGTGCACTATCGTCCTAATTACACCACCTTTTTCCTGTAATTAGTATGATTGTGAACTAGGGGATCGGTGTGTCAGTTTCTAGATTATCTTTACAACCCAACGATTTAGTTAAGATTGCACAAGAAATAGTTTTTGGGTATATTTCTGAGCTAATAAAAGCTCAATCATGTACTACTAATAAGACGGTGTAAGGTATGCCTCAATACTAAGTACACAATAATGTACATTCGGTAAACGTAATGAAATAATTTTTATTGCGTTTACTTACAGATTAAAAACAATATATTCAATTATCTGGTAACAATCCGGCTGATGATGTCGATGAAATTCAATTAATTAAGTTATGAAAGTTTTACAATACCTTTTTGCGCGATTTTCTATTGG
>NQII01004820.1:15307-48188 GCA_002778355.1 Clitarchus hookeri | reverse complement strand
CTTCGGCTCCCGCAGCGGCCGCGCTGCGCTCGTGCAGTCAATTCGGCCAGACACACTTAGCGAACGGTCATGTCACTCGTTCCCGCGCCGCAACCAAATGCGACCACGCACATTATAGAAAAAGTTATCTAAGTGGTGAAAAATATTACACGTTGAATTTTTTGTGTGGACCTAATAACATTTAGGTATATAAATATGAATTTTTTAAATTTCTGTTAGACAAAAAAAAATTTGGCCTAAAATTTGCCGCCTCTATAATCTGCCGCCCTAGGCTCCAGCCTACTCAGCCTGCTGGTAAATCCGCCACTGGAGTCAAGTACACATTTCTAGTATAATTTTATTCTGAAGACATCATACTATTGAATTGAATTAATATTCCATGCAAAAATCATGTTGAATTTATGCCAGAGACAATCAAACATTGACTTACAATGCTTCGTAAAAACTCTTACTACTCAAAGTTTTTAACATTTTGGGAGACAAGGGGAAGCTAAGTATATGCCTCATATATAATTTTTTTTTTTCAGAGGACATCTGCCTATTGTTATGAATTTATATTTAATAAAAGAACGTGCCATTTTCTTGTTTNATTTTTTTTTTTCAGAGGACATCTGCCTATTGTTATGAATTTATATTTAATAAAAGAACGTGCCATTTTCTTGTTTGAGACGGCTGAACACAGATTTCATGCATAAAAATTGCTAATGTTGATGTATAGGGGTTGGTCAAAATCTGCCAAAATATTTATAATAACCTTATATCTGGAAATTGTAAGGGGTCATTTTAGAAAGGTTCTATTGTATTTTGACAGTTTATCTGATGTTTCTATTGTAAAATTAAGTCAACTTAGNGGGGTCATTTTAGAAAGGTTCTATTGTATTTTGACAGTTTATCGGATGTTTCTATTGTAAAATTAAGTCAACTTAGTTTCGGCAATTAACACAGTCTATTTAAACTACCAAAGTAAAGTAGGTGACGAGACCTAAGCTGTTCCAAATGCTCTGTTATTTTTTGTATCCAAAGCATAATTTATTAAAACATGGTACTAGCATAATACAAATGATGCAGATAAAGGTAGAATTCTTATCTCTTGACATAATTTTACTTACAGGAGAAATGATTCTGTCAATGGGGAAAATATATTTTNAAAGGTAGAATTCTTATCTCTTGACATAATTTTACTTACAGGAGAAATGATTCTGTCAATGGGGAAAATATATTTTACTATAATAAAAAACACAGTCATTTTTTAATATAAAAATATATTTTCATAGATCTTTTGAAGATATTATCTAACAAGGCACTGACACAATTGCTCATAATTATATGTTACCATCAACAAACTTGTGATCCTGGAATGATGAAGTTGATGGTACATAATTAATTTACAGTGTTGGTGAAAATCTACTCACAATAAATTTAATTTAGATNGGAATGATGAAGTTGATGGTACATAATTAATTTACAGTGTTGGTGAAAATCTACTCACAATAAATTTAATTTAGATAACAAATGAGATCCTTACTCCAAGGTGTTGGTGAAAATCTACTCACAATAAATTTAATTTAGATCACAAGTGAGATCCTTACTCCAAGATAAAGTACATGCCATCACACTTACAAAAATAGTGCTACAAATTAACTCCAGCTCAAATTTTGCAACAGCTATGAACCAAGGGTGGACGGATGATATGTGNAAAAAATAGTGCTACAAATTAACTCCAGCTCAAATTTTGCAACAGCTATGAACCAAGGGTGGACGGATGATATGTGTTGCCTTCGTAAGTTCTAATATTTCCTAGGTACTTCAACGAAAAATGCTACTTGACAGATCCATGCAACACAGCTGTCCAAACAGCACAGCATCTCTTGGACGTCCTGATGATAGGATATACACTATCACCGCTGCTGCTCTCGCTTTGTGCATCTGACATTTATTCAGGATTGTTTCTATGCCAATCATTTCATTTTTGCATAGAGAAGAGCCCCTAAAGCAACAATAGAAATGGCACCTGCCACACCTATTCCTACGATCTCAGGCCCCTGCCTGCTAAGGAGTGTTTGTAAGCTGAACAAAGTGGATGGGATAGCCTTATGATAAGAGTCCCTCTTCCGTGCACGACGGTAATACTGTGACACGTGGGGCTTCTTGCCACCTTCCCAGAAGTAACCTGCCAATCCCAGTCTATTGAGGCGGTCCAGCAGTATTGTCAGGTTGATGTCAGCCACAGTGAAGCGTTCACAGCAGAGCCACCAGTCCGCTGCGTCTACAACAAAATACCCATCAATACTAAATAATTTGACAAAAACTCATTTCACTCAACTTATAAGCTATCAGTGGTGTTTCAACTGACCATGCATGATTTGCCATATAGTAAACTAAGGGTGGGGCACCAGCAATTAGCAAGTGGTATTTGGGGTTGCATCAACACTTTCAATTTTTGCATCCTTGCTCTTTTGAGTGTAAACAACATGCACAAGGAGGAACTTTGTCCAGGGAAAGCAATNCTTTCAATTTTTGCATCCTTGCTCTTTTGAGTGTAAACAACATGCACAAGGAGGAACTTTGTCCAGGGAAAGCAATGAAAAGAAACATTTTGCCAATAACGGTTTTGCCTGGCTAGAGGTATTTTGCATGCATCTGAAACTTTTTTTCAGATGTGGGATGTTTTTAAATGTGGTTCTAGGTNACTTTCAATTTTTGCATCCTTGCTCTTTTGAGTGTAAACAACATGCACAAGGAGGAACTTTGTCCAGGGAAAGCAATTTTTTTTGCCACTGAAAAGAAACATTTTGCCAATAAAGGTTTTGCCTGGCTAGAGGTATTTTGCATGCGTCTGAAACTTTTTTTCAGATGTGGGATGTTTTTAAATGTGGTTCTAGGCGGGCTATTTTTTGAATAAAATTTTTTCCGGAAGTTTTGCACACCATTCAGTGCCCTACTCAGGCAAAAGCCTTAAAATTAAAACTGTAAATTATTAATGCACTATTATTTGGTAACCAAATAGACATGATCAAAAGTTGTTAACCATATTTGAGCTGCACGTAACAGGTGAATAATTTTTACTAATGGAGTAGCATGATACAGTATTTTGAGACATCCTTTGTCAGATTCACAAAACAGAGGTCACAGTTGTCCTCCCCAGGAAAATTTCACATACATCAAAAAGCAATTGGATAAAGCATTGTGAGAGACCAAATTTGACTCTTTAACACAAAAACTGTGGTAAAATATGTTTTGTCACGAAGTCATTCTCTCCTCAAAGATTATAACTGAAAATAAAGCAGTAAGGAAATAAAATTAATATACCTTATGGAAATTTCATCAAATAGTGCTTCAGTTTGGCTAGCAGGAATCAGGAATTGCTTAAGTGACTTCTTCTTTACCTTACTTTACTCCAGCTACAACTGTGCGGCAGAACATCTCACCTACCAGCTACATTGCGTTCACTGCAATACAGAGTATGAATGGCCACAGAGCGGACACCAAATAAACCATAGACAGGGCTGCAGTTTTTACAGATATTAAAAGTTGAAATGGGTTTACGGAAAATGCACTCGGTTTAACAGATTTTTTTCCTAGGTACCACATTTGGCCACACACCAGTTTCCATATTTTCAACTTATAAAATAAAGTACTTCGGTTACTTTCAAGAAGATGTTGAGAATTTCCTTGTGTATATATTTCTGGTCACGTCACAAAGCACACAGTATTACTACAAACAGCATCATCATAACCATGGGACACCAAAGCGAAACTGTAAACAGCTAAAACACTGAACTGCATCTGCAGCACGCCAACATTCAGAAATGATTGGTTGTAATAATATCATAGCATCTTTTTACTATCCGTATGTTAAAAAAAATTCTGCATTTAATTTGCTAAAAAAAACCCTGTACACGAGCACTAGCTCACTAGCTTCGGCATCATGGATATAAAAATGTTGGAAAAAGAAAGTAAACAGACATGGCTGCCATTTGCTGCAAGCAAATACCACAACTCGTTTTACAAACTTTAGCACAGTCTTAAAACAAAGTTCTCTCAATTGAAAAAGAAAACAATTTGATTTATATGTCGCGAAAACGTTTGATGTGTGCTGTAAAAAATTACATTGTATTTACCCAACCAAAGATTTTTTTAAAAATCAATATTCAATACGTTGGCTGTAATAAAGCAATAAAAAATCCCTCATCCCTCACCCAATGTTAAAAAGCAGTTAACATGCATATCCATGTACAAAGAAGTGAGTGGAAATCTGAACTCAAATGGTTACAATGTGGGAAAGACGAATTCCACAGTCTGCACATCATGAGGTCTGACTTGAATGTGGGTAAAGAGGAATAGAGGATCTCAGATGGCACAAGTTAACAGAATGTCACAAAAGATTGCATTGTTGATGATGTATTGCAATTAAAAAATCTCTGTGAGAATAATCTGCCAATAAAACTAGCTAACAATTTCACTAAATTGGTTTTTGAAATGTTTTCAGATAGCAATACATATATCTCAAGAACTTTCACTGTCGACATATAAAAACATGGCAGATTAGTAGGAAGGCTATTGGCGTAACCGTAGAAGACGAAATTACAAATATAATGAGGAAATCTTTGTTTACTCTTCTCATAGATAAGTCAAAAACAGATATTGCAGTTACCACACAAATAATTATAGTAGTTCACTTTTTCAGAGAAAATAAAGCTGAAACACACTTTTAAAGGATGTTCACTGTAAAGTGAGCACTTTTGAAATCCCTGCTTAATTTCTACTTTTATCCCATTGCCTATCCTTCCGCCGTAATCAACGTAAACATAACGCAACAAGTGAATATCTATTGTAGTGTACATTGTAAATACACACACGTTAATTTCAGTAAATTATATCTCTTTGTGAATACTGATGATGTGGTTCTTATTATTTAGAAACAAAAGGTCTAATCTTCAGAAATTATTTTTCTTTATCTTGTCTTGGAGAGTCTCAGAAGAGTTTAAACACTTGGGTTATTTCCCCTCATTATATCAGCGCCATGCTATTTAGAACATTCCTCATTAAATGTGCAAGGTATCATTGGGATGAAACCATCCAAGATAATATACTGAATATTAGTCAATCACATACGTCAAACAGAGTATGTTAAATAGTCTTTAAATGACACAAGTATTTTTTTTTAATAACATGTACAGGCAGAACTAAAAAATGGCATGCTTACACACTTTTAAATTACGTGTTACTTTATTTAATTAGAATACAAAATAATATTCTCCCACTGCCTACATTACAATTGTGACACTATCTGCATCAAAATTCCTACTGATAACTGTGTGCGACTTAAGGCACAAATAACTCCAAAATTAATAATTGTACATTCACTATGTGTAAGCAAATGGCTGATTTTGCTATGATGTTACGAATATCAAAAATAGTTGTCATAAAACCTTGGTGGCTAAACCAAACTGATCCAAATTTTTTGGTTAATTTATACAACACACTTCCACGGTCACATTTACACTATATGCAAGTTTAATGAAGATCCGTCCTGTGAAAATTAATTTTACAGGGTTTAAGGACACAAAAGTTTGTCTTAATCTTTTTAACATAAAAATCACTTTTATTTTATAACATTAGAATGACTACAGTGATTTGAACATAATTTAACCATAATGATGATAATAAATAAAACCAATCCAATGACAACGTATTTCACGAAACTGCATTCACACACTTAATGCAGAATACAATTTTCATTACAGAAATTGGGGTGATTTGTGGCAACTTGGAATGCTCAATGTTTATGTTGGCCTGGACACATTGAAAGGTACAATAAAATGTCGAGGAACTGCGCCAACATATTAAAAGTAAAGGAGGAATGCTCAACATGTAATATGAAGCAGTTTTGTTGCGTTATTTGGTAAAAACTAATTAAATATATACCGAGGTATCAACTCATGTTCTCAGACGATCATGTAAATATAACACATCAATTGCTGTCGTGCAAGACATTTTGTTTGGTTTCAACTTGGTGGGTGGTATACTCTTTGCTCGGCTCGGATCCCCTCCTCTTTCATCCCCCTTTCCCCCTCCCTCAATTTCCCNGGTGGTATACTCTTTGCTCGGCTCGGATCCCCTCCTCTTTCATCCCCTGTTCCCCCTCCCTCAATTTCCCCTTCGCTCGTGAGTTATAATTTTTTATATACGATTCAGATAGTTTATTTAAGTCATTACAAGGTGGCGTTCCTTCTATCCTACGCCCTGCCGTCACTTAACCATGTCGCCTGAAGAATTCTATAATCATCTAACTGCCGCACTTGTCCTGTAGGACTTGAAGTCGTGATGGGGCTGCTTTTAATTTAAGTGTGATCGCCTGAGCCGCCAAGCATTAGGGCAAATTAAACGGTGAGTCGTGGACAAAGTTTTGTGTGTTAGTTGGGCTGTTTTAAATATTTTAGTGTTTGGTGTGGCATAGTTGTGTATGTCTTGGGTAAGCAGTAATGCTAGAGTTTTTATCAAAATTGTGGTTTTGATTGCCTGTCTAAATTTTGTTTCGGTTTAACTAAAACCTAGTGTTGCTGCGTCTCCTTGTTTTAACATGTCGTGTATTGTCTTGTTCGCTGCTCGAGTTAATTCTTTTTTAAGTAAATTTTGTGTCCACTGCTTTCGTGTTGGGCTGTCATGTCTACGTTTTTAAATATATTTAATCTGTACATTTTTATTCGGTCGGAACTTTGACGGGTCGTTTGACTGCCTGCGCCGAAATTTCAATCTTTTTAAATGGTTAATTTTATAGTAATTTTTAATGTTACTTTTATGAAATGGAGGCTTTACTGGGCTCAATGGCTGCCCTCCTTTCTAATTGCTCAAGTAATTCATTATAGTCAAATAATAATTTTNGGAGGCTTTACTGGGCTCAATGGCTGCCCTCCTTTCTAATTGCTCAAGTAATTCATTATAGTCAAATAATAATTTTTGGCATTTATTAATGTTTTAATTAAAGTTTATGCAAGTTGTATTACTCCAGTTTGTGAATTACCAAATGTATGTGGACAACTCTCACAAGATGCTTACACATACTTCAAAATGTCTGGGAAACAGCAGGATGAGTTTCAGAACTTCCAAAAATCTCCCAACATCGAAGAACATAAAATACTGCATCCATGCTCAACCAGGTGGCTTGCCATGCTGCAGTGTTTTGAACGCCTTCTTGAGCACTGCACTCACACAATATCTGTAAACCTTTACTTTCTCTTCCCGAGTGTAGTTTTGCCACGGTTTACAAAATTCAATGTTTTGTTTCAGCAAGAGCAGTCCTATGTTCACAAGCTTTATTCTGANTAGTTTTGCCACGGTTTACAAAATTCAATGTTTTGTTTCAGCAAGAGCAGTCCTATGTTCACAAGCTTTATTCTGAAACCTGTGTTTTGTTGCACCAATTCACTGCAAGCTTTGTGCAATTCCCCAACATCCAAAAGGCATCTGACATTACATCTGTTAACTTTAGAAGGGAAAATCAACTTTCTGATGTTGCTCGTTTTGTTGGCCATGCAACCCGAACATTTCTGGAAGCTAATCAGATAAGTTCGGAGGAAAAAGTTGACTTTTTTTNCGTTTTGTTGGCCATGCAACCCGAACATTTCTGGAAGCTAATCAGATAAGTTCGGAGGAAAAAGTTGACTTTTTTTTCAGCAGCATCCACAAGTTTTGTGAGATGGGAACAAAATAGTTGAATAGTTTAATTTATTACCTCTGCAGNTTTTTTTCAGCAGCATCCACAAGTTTTGTGAGATGGGAACAAAATAGTTGAATAGTTTAATTTATTACCTCTGCAGGTTGATGTGTTGAAGAATATTTACATATTTGAACCAACTAAAAAGAGTCTGGAGACTGGTAAAAGATGGCATATTTAGTTCAATGGTTTCCAAATGAAATTTATGCAGAAGAATATAATCAACTGAACAAAGAGTTCCTGACATATACATTACGGGAACCTCCAACAACACTAGGTCTTGCCAAGGGAGATGTTCGTGATATATATTGGAAGAAAGTGTCTTCTCACAAAAAACAGGAAAACCATGCTTTCCAAATCTTTGTAAGTTAGCAAAGACTATGCCGATTCTTCCTTACAGTAATATGCTGTAGAAAGAGCATTTAGCAACTTAAATCTTAAAAAAATAACTCGCAGATCACTAGACTCAACAATGTTAAATACGCGTATGCACGTATTGTCAAGCAAAACCACTGTGAAATTTCAACCACAAATGAAATGAAGAGAGTGAAACATTTGATAAAATAATGCTGACACTGCTACGCTTTGTTTTGTGGAAAATGAAGATACAATTTGTTAAGTGTGTGTGTGTGTGTATAAATGCTAAAAATTATTTGTTGCACCGACTTTTGATGCTTTGATCACATTACATTACTATGCTTTAAAAATTTATAACACTATGGTTATTTTTTTAATTTCTGTGACACTGTATTAGCACAAAGTAGTACCGTACTCTTTTTTCATTATCATTTATTTGGGAATTACATAATTAAAGGATTTTTTTTTTTAGAATTTTAAGAATCCAGTAACAGTTATTGGTGGCAGCCCTGCCATAGTTATGGCAAATGTAAATTTACGGGCAAAGCCAGTTGCAGCACATGCAGCATTCCACAAAAAGAACTTTGACTCTTGTTACACAACCAGAGTAGTGAGGGCCCTATGACCGTCTAATAATAGTGCACAACTGCGATGCTGGGAACTGGCCCACCAATACATCACCAAATCATACACCTGGCTTAAACATAAGATAACTGCTCCGCCACATTTCAAATTTCTTGCCTCACCCTTGTTTGCCTCCAGGCCGCTATGTTCCCTGTTTGCCAACCACCGTTCAACAGACTGCAGTGTGCAACCACTAGCCGCCTGAAGAAGCTGGCCCAGCCAGCAGAAGTCACGATCGTGCATCCGCGTGGAAAATGTGTTTGTCTGACTTTTGTGTGTGTGTCTATCCATGAGAACCACCCTGTGAGTACATAATTGTGTATTCTGTCTCCCTTTTTAAGGTAATTAGCAGCTTGGTGGCTTATTCCTACCATTTCTTACTTTACTATTATGTGGCATCTGCCACTGACTTTGGCGTGATGCCTTGATGAACCAGCACTCCCTGGTGAAAACTTATGCAGCACTGTTGGGCTGTTAATATGATAGCCTACTACCTCCTTCACCCTTATCTCCCCACACAGTGGGTGCAAGATTTGGTCTTATTGATTCCTTTATCTATGACGCTGCTCATTACTTATGGAATACGTTCAGTGCTGGTCGAGTCTATGTGAAGTTACCAGAGTGGTGAACGTGTAGTTGACACCTGGGAGATGAACACTTGAACTTGAGATCCCCATATGGGTATACCTCCAAAGATGAACAAGATTTTACTAGGCAGCATTTCCACAACTCCTGCTGTGTGTGTGTCTTGCAGCTAGTATGGGTTGCTTGGATGCTAAAGATATATCATATTCCACATTCCACCAGGTGCAGTTTCTCCTCAATTCCAAGCTGAGTCTTCAAGATGACTAAGTTACTGAATTATAAGTGTACAGTAAACCTGGTCTAGTTATTTACTTTCATATCCATGGGATAGCATTTGGCATTTTTAACCAAGGGAATGGCTTTTACCAACATAGAGGTCTCAATGTGGCAAAAGTTGAAAAATAGAACAGATCAAAAGGCAGTAAACCCTTTTGGCATAAACACATTTGTGCTAGATGATGTAAATTATGGGTGAAATTGAAACCTGGACCAACAGATGCAAATAGTGCATGCTCCATGCACTCAAATTATGTTGCTGTGCCAAATTCCACCTTATCTAGCACATTTTGTGTTTATTCCTGCAAAATGGCAGCCCTCTGGGTTTTTTTTGGCCATACCGTGAAGCTTAAAAAAGCAGGCATGCCGGCACTGCTCAAGCACACACCACATTCACCTTGTGAGGTAAGCTCATCTCACAAAAAATTTTCCACAAAGATGCAACCAGCTAATGTCCTGGATGGTTTCAAAAACACCAATGGTATCACCAGAGATGAACAACTAACTATGAGCATAAATGATGAGTTTCCAGATAACAATATTTAATGGTAAATGCTCTTTATAAAATGTTTCCATTATCATGTACTTAAGAGGCATGTAAAACTTTGTTTAAGAGAAGTAATAGTTTACTTATCTATTTTCAACTTAATATAGATATCATGCAAANTGTCCTGGATGGTTTCAAAAACACCAATGGTATCACCAGAGATGAACAACTAACTATGAGCATAAATGATGAGTTTTCAGATAACAATATTTAATGGTAAATGCTCTTTATAAAATGTTTCCATATCATGTACTTAACAGGCATGTAAAACTTTGTTTAAGAGAAGTAATAGTTTACTTATCTATTTTCAACTTAATATAGATATCATGCAAAATCATTGCCTACATGAAATAAACAGTGATAAGAAATACTGTATAGTGAATTCTAATTAAATATAGCACATAAAACAGGACTTTTAAATCCAGCATGAAAAAAAATCACAAATTTCCCTAATTTGGCAGTAACCTCAAAAAAAAAAAAACATTTGATAAATTAAAATATACTGCATTTCATATACGTACACTAAAGTTTGACAGACAATGTGCNCAGGCATGTAAAACTTTGTTTAAGAGAAGTAATAGTTTACTTATCTATTTTCAACTTAATATAGATATCATGCAAAATCATTGCCTACATGAAATAAACAGTGATAAGAAATACTGTATAGTGAATTCTAATTAAATATAGCACATAAAACAGGACTTTTAAATCCAGCATGAAAAAAAATCACAAATTTCCCTAATTTGGCAGTAACCTCAAAAAAAAAAAAACATTTGATAAATTAAAATATACTGCATTTCATATACGTACACTAAAGTTTGACAGACAATGTGCCCAACCTACACACTACGTAAACCATAAATTCTCTCGTTTGCAAAATATTGTATCAGCTGATGATTTGTTGCAGAATTTATGTTATATTGGCGACATTGATGATCATCATGGAAGAAAATAGTACTTAGAATTGAAGGTTGTTATTCAAAACATTAAATTATATTTACAATATTTGTGGTTTAAATTATGTTTTTAAAGTACTGTAATGTCCAATTTTTTTGGCTTTTATTAAATTGGTTAAAAAATATGTATAGAAATTATGGCAGAGCATACGGAAAGTTATTGTCAATGAAACATTTCCAGCTCTGTGAACGCCACTGAGCATGTGATCTTTTTCCATCATGTTAATTTGAGTACCTTACTGGTGTTATCAGAATATTTTATCAGTAGTTAATTACTTTTGTATAAATTTACTTTCATTAAACATAGTTGGTTGTGCGGACGGCTTTGTAGTGTTTCTTACGTGAAATGTAATAATATTGATACGTGTATCGCTTGGTCTGCCATTTTCGGTACCGTTATGTGTTATGAAGCACCAAAGTGTATTTTTGTTCTGCAGTTTATTAGTTTCGGGGAACTGATGAAGTGTAGTATTTACTGAAAAATTCTGAAAATTATTTCATATCAGTAGCAGACAAACGTGTCAAAGGATTGCCACAAAACAACATGAGTTTGAGAGGTGCAAATAGGATTTACGAACCCTAAGTCACAGTGTTTTGTAAATAAATGTATTTAAAATGGTTATTAGCATGTTCAAATTGTACGTGGCCTAGAAAACACCACTTCAATGCTGTTTAATCATGTAAAAATAACACGTTTATTATATGAAAAATCAAACAAGTGTAAGAATAATTTCGCCAAAAATATTTACGTACATACGGAATGTGTTTATTATTTGCATTGGTGTGAACAACATTAAATTTATAGCATTTTATTCTTTCCGTGAGGTTAAAACTTAACAGGTTATAATAATTTGAATGTTACTTCCGCACAAACAAAATTTTCTACTGGTTCATTAAAACAATACATATGTAACTCAAAATTATACAGTCTCATGAAAGACATTAAACTAATGTCTCTCCCAACCCCATTCACCAGAAATAAAATAAACAGAGCCCCAGCAGTATTTCACTTTAAAGAAAGAAAATAATGCTCAAATTTTTCCGCCACTGTAAATGAAGCATGGTGTTCAACCAAAACGGCACAGCTGATGCATGCACCATAGTTAAAAATGTTGATCGCAGCTGTAATTTTCATACTGGAAACCAAACCACAGTGTAAATGTTTACTGTGTATTTTGCAGTATCAACAGCATTTTTCAACAAATATTTTAAATTGTAATTCAAGTTTTAGAACTATTCCATTTATTGATTACTTTCATTTTTATGATAGTCTGTAAAATATTTTAAAGAAACTACATATATACACTACATGATCAACAGTATCTGGATATCCACCTGAAAATTAAATACAAGTTTGGGCCGCCCTCCATTGAAAACACTGGCCGTCAATACAGTGTTGACCTCCCTTAGCATTAAAATACTCCCTCACACGCCCTACAGTGTGGATGAGTGCTCAGTCATGTTGAAAGACACAATGGTTATCCCCTAACTGGTATTCGACAAAAAGCAACACAAAAGTGGTTAAAACGACAACATAAACCTGTGAGGGTGCCCCATAAAGCAGCAAGGGAAGCCAAGCCCTCTCCAGCAGAAACGTGACCACCACCGAAATTTACAGTCGGCCGGTATATGTCGTTCACCGGGCATTCGCCTCGCCACACCCACACACTACCATCAGATCGCCACATTGTATACAGTGATTCATCACTCCACACAATGGTTTTCCACTGTTCTATTGTCCAGTTTCGATGCTCCTTACGCCATGCAAGGTGGCATTTGGCATTTGCCTGTGTGATGTATGGCTTATGGGCAGCTGCTCAGTTATGGAAACCAAATTTCCGCACCTGGCACCAAACAGTTACGATGCTTGGAGTAGATCCTGATGTAGATTGGAATTCCTGTGCGATGGTGGCGATGGAAGATTGACGATTGCACTGTGTGATCCCCATCAGCACTTGACGGTCTCTGGCGGTCAACATAGGAAGTCGACCTGCACGCTTTTGGGTTGTACACGTCCCTTCACGTTTCAACTTCACTATAACATAGGAAACAGTGAACCTCTGAATATTCAGGAGGGTGGAAATCTTGCGTACAGACTTCCTACACAAGTAGCACCAGACCACCTGACTATGTTGAAAGTCCGCGAGTTCCTCAGACCCTCCCATTCTGCTGTCTGCTGCAATTGCTGACCATGTGTTCTACGAGGGAGATGGCAGTACTGTAGCGCCCACTATGTTAAACACAAGTTTTACAGGATGTCCAGGTACTTTTGATCACATAGTGCATCTCACAAAAATTTGTTTTAAAATTACTCTATTTTAAAAAGAATATTTTAATTTATCAAGATACATACTATGAATGGCATGGCCATAAAAACTAAAAATAATGATTCAATAAAATAGTGCAATTGCACAAAAAATCTTTTTCAGGCCAAAATATTAATGGTACCTACTTGATTGTTTTCCCAAATAGTTTAGGACAAAATGTGTNCAAAAATCTTTTTCAGGCCAAAATATTAATGGTACCTACTTGATTGTTTTCCCAAATAGTTTAGGACAAAATGTGTGACTTAGAATCAAGTACATGGGGTAATTTTCACTCACTACTATCAAAAATGTGGGAAAATTTAGCTAGAGCAAGAGTTGCCAACAGGTTGTCACCTCCAGTGTTGCTTGCCAGTTCTTTCTCCACAGCTGTGAGGACAGCATCAACCTGGTCTAGCACCTTTACGAACTCTTGCTTGTCCTGCAGAGCTGTGAGCTTTGTATCCTGGTTGTCTGCTTTCCTCAGAAGTACTTCACGGGCCTCCACATTCCTCTCCGCTTGCTCTCGCAGTACCGAGCTACTGCTCTTCTCTGCAGCTGCAACAGTCACCACCTATGGCTCAGTAAAGATACTGTTATTTAAGCTATACTCTACCTTGCAGGTGATTATATCACAACACAACATATTATAAAACTTAATACATCAAAACATTTTCACCGTTTTACAANTACCTTGCAGGTGATTATATCACAACACAACATATTATAAAACTTAATACATCAAAACATTTTCACCGTTTTACAACTGTACCAAATAATGCACAGTGAAATAAGATTAAAATATACTACTGTAATACTCTGTGTAACAAACAAGATGTAATGTTTCTATATGCATAAATTGTGAATAATTACCTTCAAACGTAAATTATGACAAAAACATTAAATATTTCTGCATAAACATTGACATCTGCACCCTAAACCAAGGATGTACCTCATTTGCTCATTTCTACAAAAAAAAATACAGAACTCTGTTTAGAGACTAGAACTCTAGTTCAAAAAACATGTGACTCAAAACAACTTAAAAGGTTTGCACTAAAATGTTTGTGTAGACACACTCACCCAGCAGCAATCTCCGGATTGGCTGAATGAAAGGCAACCTGGGATTCTGCATGAACTCTGGATGTAGGAAGCAGCCCATGGTGATAATCCCAGCGGGGATGTGTTCCAGCGCCACACGGTACTGTGCAACTTTCTGTCGCACCTCCGGACCCAGATCTCTGGCTTTCAGGTTAGGAATATCACCTACATAAAGGAAATATGCCCATAATACTTACAATTTGCAGCAATGGTTTTGCAATTAGGTTATTTTCTTTCTTAAAGATAATTTTAAAGTTCTGCAGCAGAATGAGCAAACTGTAATTTAAAAAGGTGACCAAGAGTCTACAAGTACAGAAAATACGTATGTTCACAATTTCTCACTATGTAAATTAAAAAAAACCAATGTTGTTATACACACCATTACTGAAATTGTCTTCCAAGTAGTCGATTATTCTTCCGGACTCTGGAATAACTTTGACACCATCCTTAAGAACAGGAACTTCAGCTTTTGGGTTTAGTTGCAAAAACCATGGCTGATACTGTTCTCCTTTTGACAAGTTCATGGCATAACATTGGAATGGTAACTTCTTTTCATATAATGCCATTAAGACCTTTAAAAAAATGGAAACAATATGTTGAACTGACACGGGACAGTAAAAACACTGTTGAAATATATGCCCCCATTTCACAATGGACGGCAGAACAATAATACTNGAACTGACACGGGACAGTAAAAACACTGTTGAAATATATGCCCCCATTTCACAATGGACGGCAGAACAATAATACTATCCAGATCAGCGCCAATACCACAGTGTTAAAACTGATGTGTCTGAAGAAAAAGTGGCTGCAATTAAATACAGCTGGTTCATTTAATAGAACACCTTTAATANGTTAAAACTGATGTGTCTGAAGAAAAAGTGGCTGCAATTAAATACAGCTGGTTCATTTAATAGAACACCTTTAATATAAACATCAATTTGAATATTTACAATAATGTTTGCTTGGCAGCAAATTAGAGAACATGGAACATGTTTATCTTCTTATAAAATAATGCAACATTTCAGTATGCATGAAGTGATTTTNAGCAAATTAGAGAACATGGAACATGTTTATCTTCTTATAAAATAATGCAACATTTCAGTATGCATGAAGTGATTTTTGCAGGCTGTTCATAGTTATGTGAGCAGTTGCGACAGTCCTATTTCTGCCCAATTTGTATCCATCCACCATACACAAAATTAACACTGTCATGGATACTTTCCCTGCATCAATCATGTGAGACCATGAAATTGTCATAAACGTATGTTAACAGTACCTGCTAATTTTTGCTCTTAAATGTACAAAACTAACAGAAACTAAACTAAATTAATTCATTGTCCAGAAATTTAAATGTCATACTTTGACTACAACATTAAGATATATTTATTACTTCTTACATCACTGACAGCTTTAATGAGAGCTGGTCAGTCGGGGGTTGCATTAAATTACACACAATTATGGACAGGGACTTTTCCCAAAGGTTCATTGTTAAAATGTAGGGCCTAACTGGTAATTCAACGGCAAAAATGTGAACTTGAGCACTAGGTAACTGTCCAGGGGCAAAACAATCCACTTATTCTCCACTGTGCAGATTTGTTTTCAGTACACAGAATTCAGTTATAGACTGCTCATGGTAAAGTGAGAACTTTTTGAAACCCTNCTGTGCAGATTTGTTTTCAGTACACAGAATTCAGTTATAGACTGCTCATGGTAAAGTGAGAACTTTTTGAAACCCTTTTACTTGGAATAATAGTCAACAAATATATTTTATTGTAGCCTTAGACGTTAACTTTTGAGTCCGGCAAAATATATACACAGTGTTTATTACGTACATCGCAATATTTAATTTAATAAGTGGTGGAAGTATAGAAATGGCTGATAGGAAAAAAGTAACTAGGGCATCAAAAACGCTCACTTTACCATGAACAGCCTATAATAAACAATACACATTCTAAAGATAATCTTTAAATTTCCAATGAATTCAGTAATTATTTTCTTAATGTTGCAAATAAACTTACAGCAAAAAATAAGAAACATAAGGTGAGGAATCCTCTTGAATTTCTGAAACTCTGGTTTTCAAACAATATTCCAGACATAGATTTTAACCGCACATGAAATCAAGCCCGTAATAATTTTTCTAAAAACAAAACATTCATGTGGGCATGATGAATTAAATAGTAAGGTTATAAAACTTTGTTCAACCTAGTTTTGTGAACCCTTAAGATTAATTTGTAATACAGTTCTACAGCATGGATAATTTCTGATAAGATTAAAACATGAATTAGTGATTCCTTCATATAAAAAATTTGACAAAACTTAAGTTGAAAACTATAGACCTATATCCCTGCTATCAACGTTCTCAAAGATTATTGAAAAAAAAATATACAGAAGACTATATAAGCATTTAATAAGTTTCAGATATTAACTAACACCTTCCCAATATGGTTTTAAAATTAACTCCTCTTGTAATAAAGCTGTATAAAACTAACAAATTATATTCTGGAAGCAATGNAAAAATATACAGAAGACTATATAAGCATTTAATAAGTTTCAGATATTAACTAACACCTTCCCAATATGGTTTTAAAGTTAACTCCTCTTGTAATAAAGCTGTATATAAACTAACAAATTATATTCTGGAAGCAATTAATAACCGTAGGAATTGGATTGTGTTAAACTTTTAGAAAAACAGCAACATTATATAATGACTTGTTTCACAAGTTTGTTTAAACAATCCTTAGTGACCGACAACAGGTCGTTATTATTAAAGGAAATAATCTTGTTCTATCCACAGCAACCAACATATTGCATGGAGTGCGCCAGGCTTCAGTTCTTGGCCCACTACTGTTTTCACTTTATACTAACAATTTATCCAATGCTATGCAAAAAGATGCAAATACTGTATTTTTTACTGATGATGCTTGTATTTTGGTGAAAGATATTTCTACTAATACACTTACTGATAAAATTATATTCGTGCCAGCCTAAGAACGGACTTGGTTTCGCCAACCCAACTTGCAAAGCACTAAGCACAGGTAGCTGCACAGGTAGCTGGCAGGCAGACACTCGCTCCTACCTGCCATATTACCGCAATCCAATTGTTTCCTTTCCTGGGGAGAAGTGGCCTAACATTGGCAAAGCTCCCAAGTCCTAAGTTACAGCGGCACTACTATGGTAATGCAGTAAATATTCTTTCAGAGTGGATTTTATCAAATCAACTTGCAGATTGCTGCTCAAGGAGAAAGTGCTTGTATACTTGACTGTATGTGTATACTAAAAGTAAAAGATTAAATTAATAAATAAATAAAAATAATAATTTAGACAAGACAAATTAAATAGTTTTTAAGAGAAAAAATACCAGTAGTATAGATATTTTATCTCGTGATAATATTGAAATAAAACAAGTACACTCAATATGATTTTTAGGTCTGAAAGTTGATAAATATTTGAATTTGAAAAGTTACATTGATTTTATAATTCCAAAGTTATGCTCTGCTATTTTTACACCCAGATATATGAGCAATGTTTGAAACAATGTAGTATTAAATTAGAATATGTACTTTGCATACTTTAATTCACTTATTTCATATGGTATAATATTTTGGGGGAATTCGGTAGGGGCAACGAAAATTTTTAGAATGTCGAGAAACTGCAATGAAAATAATTTTTCATAAGAAAATACAAGATTCCTGCAAACAAATTATTATTAATAATAATAATATTCTAACGCTACCATGCTTACATATTTATGTTTTCAGTTCTTGTATTCCTTAAAGAAAATTGGGAAAAGATCAGAAGAAATAAAGATTTTCATAATCACAATACCAGATCAAAAGATAATATGCACTATCCAACAAGTGTGTTTGATGTTATTTCAAAAGGGTGTAAGATACTCTGCAATACAACTTTTTAATAAACTACCTGCTGAAATGAAAATATTGTATGAGGGAGATGTTAAACACTAAAAACATTGTTTGAAAAAATTTCTAATTTCAGAGTCATTTTACTTTGTAAATTAACATCAAATATTTAATGGGCAAGTTTTTTTTTAATACTCTGTAACTCGTGTGTATTTGCTATGTTCAGATATTACTGTATTGACATGTATTCCATACCCTCGAGCTTTTTGGGCTCAATATCAGGGTCTACGGAAACTGCATTAAATAAATAAATAAATAAATTAATTAATTAATTTCCAGAAATATTGTTATCGATTCTGACTGAAATTTGCACATTGCTGTAACTTAATTTTAGCCACATCCATATTTTATTTTAATGAATGTTAGGACCACTTTTTATTTCATAAACATTTCATTTTCATAACTGCTACTACTTAAATTATTTATTTTCACATTTGCAATTTATCCACACTATCTGTACATCATTTGTTTGAAAGTAAAGAAGTTTGGGAATGTTCCAAACAGCGAAGACATGCACGCACACATTGCACTTGAAACTGTCACAATACAGTGCTGTTCCGTAACAAGTGCATGGGTGCACAATTGTGTTGCAAGTGGGTGGGTGCATGCTCTCAGAATAATTTTCCACTGTAAATAAATATCTGCAATAATTTTAACAATTATTTTTGGAAATACTACACAAAACAGAACATTGAAATGTTCTTTTTTTTTCTGTGCTGTAACTGACTTTTTTATATCATAAATGTTTGACGTTAGTAAAATTATTTAAATAAATCATTTAAAAAATTTATAGAAGTAAATTATTCAACTCAAAGTTTGTGTTTCTTCATGATAATTCTGTATGACAGTTGTGTTATTGGAGTTAAATGGTGGCTTACTTTTGTTTTAGGCAGTGTCTCAATTCTCCCAGAGAGCACTCTCTTGCACTCTTGCGATCACGTCAGAACATCACAGAGAATGCTCTCTGGATGTCTCAATTAATCTGAGCGAGCATATAGCAAGCATATAGAGAGCACGAAGTTGCACTCTCACTAGTGGGCTCTTGCACTCTCTGACCATGCACCATAGGACACATTTTGGGGTGATCACAAGGTCAGACAGATGAAAGTTAAATGTTCAGGGAGCGCCAGCTAACCAGTAAAAGGAATTCGCTTCGGTTAGCACGAGACTCTTGAGTTGGGCCGTGGTCGAAAAGCCCGGGCTAAAGAACCCCTGTGCCTCGTGTCTTAGTTAGGTCGCGCGTGATGACTGGCGTAGTTGAGGCCAGTTGGATGCCTGAATGTACACGCACTTAGCGGACTAGAGTATTGTGGCTCCCCAGCCCGCCGTTCCAATGCACAAACATATAACACTTCAAAAACAGAAAATACACTCACGTGACGTAGATAATATTGCAGGTATTGAACCGTTAAGAGGGTCTGTCACCCTTAAACTCCCTGTGAAGCAGGAATAAAGTACACGCACACAATTTGATTTCAGAACATGAGAGGTGTATTACAGATGGCAAATGAGATGATACACTCAAATAAAGCAGTGTGCTGCACGTGACCCCACACTTGCCTATGCTGTAAGACAAAAGCGTCGCAAGACAGTGAACAAAGAGGTTAGGTGAAAATAATGATGGAGGGGCTTCAGTCTACTCTGGAAGGGAGGCGAACTCAGGGGAGCACTAAGACAGAGGAAATGTTCTGGTATAATTACGTCTATGGAAGTTACATGATTGGCGCACAAAAGTTGCTTCACCCTCGAACAGCGTGATGCGACCTGCCCTGATGCCCGCTCTTGCTAGACTGGAGGGGTTGGTGAGGCAGTGGTAATGTGGCTGCCACCGTCNTTACTCAGGAACCACCAGGTTTTGATTTACCGCGCAAAACCTGGTCCACACTCAACAGAATTAGAACCCAACATGGCAGATGCGCATACTTTCTGCACAAGTGGGGCAGGCAACCATCCCCTCAATGTGACTGCGGAGAAGATCAAACCATCAGACACATTATTGAAGAATGTCCTATAAGGTCCTATAACGGTAGTCCTGACGACTTCCTGTTGGCAACTCAAGAATCGATAGATTATATCAATAGACTTGATGTTTGTTTGTAACTCTTAAAGTTTATAATATTTTTAATGTCTATGTATTGTTCTTTTTATAAGTGTCTAAATTGCCATACAATAAATAAAATAAATAATTTCCTTGAATAAAAATGNCTATGTATTGTTCTTTTTATAAGTGTCTAAATTGCCATACAATAAATAAAATAAATAATTTCCTTGAATAAAAATGAAATGAATGATATGCGAATACATAACACTGATGAAGACGTTATACATTTATACTGTCTCAACAATGTTGACGTTCATACAATAAAAATTATATGAGAATAATTTTTATGTGAAATTCAGTTAGTTCCAGATAAAGTCCTTTCATCACCTGAAAAGAAAGCATATGAACAATCCTTTTACTTGATAAACAAGTGACCCTGCATTAATTAAAACAATTTAATTAATATTTACATTACGTGAAATGTTACAAGATGTTTATTGTGGCTCAGTTTGGATTTGGTGTCCCACTGCTAAAATCAAAACATATTCTTTTAATTAATTACTCATGGTACTTGCTTAAGACATCACTCACAACTGGAAAGTCCATTTAGTGATAGATAAACAATCCACTAGTTTGATTTGCAAAATGTTATGTGGTTTATGAGATTCCACGACCATGGGACCATTGCTTCATGTACGCACTGAGGCAGTGGAGATGCAGGGAAAATGCTACATTCATATTCTGGAACGTAATAATTAATGTAGCNACAATCCACTAGTTTGATTTGCAAAATGTTATGTGGTTTATGAGATTCCACGACCATGGGACCATTGCTTCATGTACGCACTGAGGCAGTGGAGATGCAGGGAAAATGCTACATTCATATTCTGGAACGTAATAATTAATGTAGCTAATTATAGCATAGCAGTTAGGCTGCTTAATTATGTTTCTCAGAAATTACGTCCTGTGGCACGGTTAGTCTCTACACAGACTTGAGATGTCAGTCTTGGGTGCATGGCCTTCAGTCATGCTGAGCATGGCCAAGTTTTTGGCGAGGATAGTTTCTAACTCAGCTNGTCAGTCTTGGGTGCATGGCCTTCAGTCATGCTGAGCATGGCCAAGTTTTTGGCGAGGATAGTTTCTAACTCAGCTGGTAGATGGTGCAAGTGGGTCAACAAGGGCTCTAGGGAAAGCCGTGGACGGTGTCACATATTTGTTTACATTGTTTTAGTGTTTGAATAAGGTTATAGTAGCATTCTGCGCCAAAACCAAGTCACATTTTACCTGTAAGTGAATAATTTTACTGTTTTAGTTAATAAAATAACTAACATGACATGTATTTATAAATATAAAGATAAGAATTTCTGACAAAGTCTCATTTTTTTGTTACTTTGCTGTAACATGGTGTAAATGTATAAAACAAAAACAGTATTTTATGCCCTAACAATTATTCTNTTTTTTTGTTACTTTGCTGTAACATGGTGTAAATGTATAAAACAAAAACAGTATTTTATGCCCTAACAATTATTCTGGTAGTGCTGTAATTATTTGTGAATTTTTTGGACATATATAAATTACTTCCAATACTTATGACCGTGATTTCAGCTTAACATAATTTTGTGCCTTCTGGCATCAGCTACCTGCGTGACAGGTTGTGTGAAAGAAAGCTCTCTTGAAAAAGTACTCTTTAAATTGAGACACAGTCTTAGCCCCTTTTACTAAAGGTGCCTTTATCAGTAGAAAGCAGCACACAATTTAATATTTTGGTCAGTTAATTATTATTTTATAGGCTGTAAGTTATTGATTTACTGTTAACCCTGAGACAGAAAAAGATGCAAAAGTTCTGCTATTACAGAAACAGGTTATGTCATTACAAACTTATTATGTAACAACAAGGTTACGTGTATATATTATCATATAACCTCATTTATAATATAAAACAATTAGTTTAAAATCATAAAATAGGTGTCACGGGTGTGACACGTTTTATGTCACAAGTATGTGTTTTTTTCTTAAAAGCAAAATTAACAAATTAGAGGAATATATTTGTAGTTAAAAATCTGATGATTATAATTGATTTAATTCTTCATAATATTGTTGCCTAAAAATACTCAAGTTATGAACATATAAATTATTTTCAGCTAAATGCCATAATATAAATGCAGGCCTACCATAAGTCAGGGCAGTTGGGAACTATAGCGATGCAACAACGATAAAATTACCACAGGGCCAATAAAGCTCCAGGATGGTGTTTTGTTTTATTTAAGGTACACAGTTTGCTCCATAGCATGTAACAACAAATAGTTGTCTGGCCCTCCTCAGCAAAATGTCTTTGATCATTGATCATAATAACATTCCAAGGAACAAAGCAGTGACCAATTTGTACTACTTGTAAGCATGTTGATGCAAAATAAAATATAGTTTCTATGCCTCCATTTCTGAACAGTACTCTTCCTTGTAAATGTTTATACACTTAATTACACAGATGTGATAATGTCTACTTTGTAAAATCTGTTATGTTGGTTCCACAATACTGTGTTGCATAGCGATGAGCTGTAGCCAATCAGGATGAAGCAGTAGTCTACCGCAGTGCATTGGCGATGAGTGCATTGTGTGAAATTCTTGCGTTGCGACTATCGGCAATAGCCTGCTATGGAAAAGAACAAGAATAAGTGTTTCTTTACAATGAGAATAACATCTATTTGTTAAGGTTTTGAAAACTACAATCAGGTTTATGCAATATTTGTATTTTTATTGTTACTGCATGAATATACAAAATACAGTAGACTCCTATCTACAGTTTTTCAGAAGACTGTCAAAAAAAATTTCCATACATCTGGGATTTCAGCAGATGAGGGTTNAGACTCCTATCTACAGTTTTTCAGAAGACTGTCAAAAAAAATTTCCATACATCTGGGATTTCAGCAGATGAGGGTTTTGACACGTATATCAATAAAATACATCATACTACCTTATTAGACATGTTGAGTATGACATATCTGTATATTATCTGTGAATAAATTTTAACTAATAAACACAATAAAAATGAGAATTNGACATGTTGAGTATGACATATCTGTATATTATCTGTGAATAAATTTTAACTAATAAACACAATAAAAATGAGAATTAAAAAAAAAAAGTATTACTGTATTATTATAATTATTATAACTAATAAATTAAAATCATTTCACCTCAACTTTTTNTTAAAAAAAAAAAGTATTACTGTATTATTATAATTATTATAACTAATAAATTAAAATCATTTCACCTCAACTTTTTAAATAAAGAATATAACATCACAAAATACAGCATATAATTAATTGTAATTTGACATCAAATGCCAATGAACCCAGAACTTTCAAACCTTCTCAAAATGGAAATAATACGACTCCGAATGTAAGACAAATTTTGAATCTCTAACGCGCACTCGGTCAGCTGAGAGCGTGCAGAGACATTATCGACTAGCAGTGTGTTCATGGCGGATGAGACGGAGAAGGGGAAGCTTCAACGGTAGGAGTGAAACAATCTGCCTCTCCCCTTCCAAACTAGTCGGACTCCCAGAGGGAGGGTGCAAGACTGCCACGCTGGTTGTTAGGCAACTAGCTCCCACCCTACCAGCTGTGTAAGGGGAGGAAATGAGCTCTAGTGTATCACAGAGGACAGCTGACGCTTAGTTTACACAACCGAGGCCATGGCGACGCCATGCTCGCATAGCAACTGTATGGTTAATGTAATTAATGTTATTTCACTTAACAAGTGATTTTTGAAACATGAATAAATAAGGTGATTAAAATTTATTTCATCACAGTCTTCAATAATTAATTATTCTAAATCACGTCCTCTGATTTTCCCGTACACTTATGCCTGTCATGAGTTACGTTGCACTCGAGCTCAGTTCTTACTCATTATTAGATGACAAAAGGTGTTGAATAAACCCTTACAGGATAATTATTTTTCGTTACAATGTATTGCGTAACATTCTCAGGCAAAACCATTTGCTTTGAAATACTAGTCATGATAGGTGCAACTGTTTTGAGCAACGGATAATCTTGATAACATTTCTGCAATTGGATTACCGTTGCATAGGCTCAACTGCAGTGACTATGTTAGAGGTCAGATCTGACAGAGCATTTTGTCTTTCTGTGGTGCTGCGCTTTTAACAGGATAACTGTGCATCGTTAAACTGGGATAACATTGTTATTTTTATTTAAAGCTTTAAGCACTCTATTAATTGCCCTTTCACTAGGCACATAAGGAAAGGAACGAAACACTAGCGGCAGAGGCTGATGGAAGAGAGGGGGGAGAGACAGAACGCAAGGACGTCATGCTGGTTGCTAGGTAACTGCTTCCCCTCTCATCAGGCATGTAAGAGGACGCTTCCCCTCTCATCAGCTGAAATGAGAGAGAGGACTGCACTGCAGTTATGATAAATGGTGGCATGTTTAGAGTATTTCAGATTCAGTTATTTGACATTTGCATAAACCACCAGCTTAAAAACGATAGTTGCTGGAAATCTTAAGTGATGGGACTGAAGGATATTTTGATCAATGCAATATCCGATAAACAATAAAAGCGGGTAATTGTATCATCATTTATATAGGAATTTTGCCGGGATCACAGAATATTAACTGTACATAATGTTTTTCAGTACATGCATTTTCTGTACATCCAGAGTTCACTGCAGAAGACAAGGATTCTTATACATTTGGATAATGTCATAATCATCTATTAAGATCAAAATAAATCTCCGTCTTATATGTCTCTCATTCTCGCTGTATGTTGCTGCGTAGTTCTCATCGAACATCGCATTCACGCTGCCTTGCTTACCCACTTAAAACACACAATGTCAATGTACCATCTCAGCCGGCATCCATCACCAACAGATAAATNACTGCCTTGCTTACCCACTTAAAACACACAATGTCAATGTACCATCTCAGCCGGCATCCATCACCAACAGATAAATGCTCAAGTAAGTATTGCTCTTCATATCACAATGCATTTCTGTATTGTGGAACCAGCTTTAAAAACCTAAGTATTGGAAAGAGAGACCTGAACCAAAAGCAGTACATGACAATGACAATTGGCAAAGCTTTTAAAGAATTCAAGAATCAAAATTTTATGGATTATGTCCAGCGTATGTTGCACCAATGTCCAATACATCACACAATGTGTACGTGCATGCAAATGTGTGCTTATATATATATCTGTGTGTGTGTGTGTGTGTATGCAAGGACCATGCTAATTTTAAGTACCTTCTTGGAACCATCAACACTTACTCCTGATTTTCCAAATTCATTCAAAGTTTCTCCAGCAACTTGTGTGTGAGAACAAAGAAGCATGTATGACAGCAAAATGCCAAGAATTTGCAAACCCAGAATTATCTTTTTTATTGCTTGAAGTTGTGAGAATGGATGAGGAAGTTTGCTTGAAGTAGTGGGAAAAGATAGGTGGCAAACCAAAACCTACAGAAATTCCCACAACCTTGGAGAGTGCATTAGATGAAACTATAAATCAGTTTGAAGGATTTAAACTGCACCGTTGGATTAAAGGCAAACAGTTGCATCACTTTGAGCAGTGTAAGAAAGAAAGTACTAAAAACAGAGTTGTTATGCAAATAGATTTTGCAGAAAATTTTGCAATAATATCTCCACATGAAAACCAGTCTGAAGCAATTCACAGATGATAGTCTATTCACAATTTCTTTACACTTNTGCAATAATATCTCCACATGAAAACCAGTCTGAAGCAATTCACAGATGATAGTCTATTCACAATTTCTTTACACTTATTGAAAAATCACTCCATGTATGAGGTGTTTGGTTGTTTCGTAAGCATTCTTTTATCACAGGCTTGTTATGTTATGTTAACATAAAAGTATCTTATTTTTTGTTAAACTGAAGTTTTATGTGTAGTTTATCAATCAGTAATAATATTTAATTTATAATTAATATAAATAAAAATGGGGAGAAAATATATGTATGGTTCTTCTCATGCAAAATTATATTGAACTGGGTGGGCACAAATTCGGTGCATTTTCCCTTTGGTGAAATCTTCTAGACTTAGTCGACTCTCAAGACTTCACTGTTAAGGGCACCACCTACCTGGCGCTTGAATTGTGTTACAGTGTGTTTGAAATCCACGTTTTTTATGAAACCACTAAACGTGTCCCCATTAAACCAATTTATGAAAAGAAAAAACACTTCAGATGCAGTACATATAATACATACTCTCAGTAAATCATGCACATTATATATTCTTTTCCTAGCCCTCCGACATAGCTAAAAACAAATTTTTCACACTGCTGTATCTCATAACATACTGGTAGGAAACATGCAAAACTATTATAGGTACCTGCACTGACCCTTGATGCAGACTTTCCACCAATAAAATGATAGGGTCACCGCTTAAAGTACCATAGCTACACACATCACGACGGAACCATTGCATGTAAGTTCAGCGCCTTGTGCGTAAGTGTGATTGGGCACAAGGCGCGCGTGTCAGAGTCACCCTTATCGCTCCTGTGCTTCCCTGGCTCAAACACGCTAAAAATCTCCAAGTAGATGGTGCCCTTAAGAGCCGCCCAAATCTCTTCACACACACTATCACTCACTCACTCTAGACTTAGTTAAGCTATTTATTGCATCAGGCAGAGGAATAGCTTGAAAGTTGAACTTAGCAGGGCTTCAGAAAAGTTGGAAGTAACCATGAATGGACTATACCTAATATACCTGTTGTGTATTTATTGATGGGAATGTTACATCATATTGCATGATTAGTGATGAACTTATGACAAATATTCTGTAAAGTGTTTCATTGGAGAAATTATACATTACCTTAAAGAAGGCCATCACATCTTAGAAGAAACTGTTGTATTCTCAGACAAATGTGTTGCCTGATTTAAAAACAAACATATTCCGAAAATTGATGTCGCGCAGAGGCTAATTTTGGAGTTAAAATGAAATGGCATGTCATAAGAACACAAAAGGTATTGTGTACAGTTCTACAGATCTTTACTTGTATACTTCAAGTAAAATGAAAAATGTTAAGTTAATTTTTGTGTCAGTGTTAGACATTACATAAGTTATCATGACAATTTCTTGTCAAGTTTTTCTTTTGTAACGGGGCGCTCTTAGCCGTAAGGCCCTTCTNGATACATAAACGAAAAGGCGCGGCGATTGTCAACTGTCAAGAAAGTGGCCTTCTTATATGGTACAGAATATAACAGCGGCTTCTTTAATGACACAGACAAAGTGAAAACCCCTGATAATAAGAATACATATGAAAGGGATATCTTGTACCACAAGAAAATTATTTAACTGAGAATTCTTAACTCCAATTAAGGTAAGTGTCATTTCCGTGTTTAGATAACTCAACATAAAATTCTAATGAGTACAAATTAGTTACCCTTGCAAATGTGTACTGGTAACAATGCAAAAATCACACATGAGCCAAGTCATAAATAAAATGCTTTTCATACACTTTATACGAAAAATGACACTAAAAAATAAACATAACAATATATTTGAAAACCACACATACATACACAGTAATACCCTTTTAAGAATAATAGTGTTTTATTGCCATAGGTGAAAGTAAAAAAAGATGATGCTTGGAAAAAATTAGGAAAATAAATCATAGACATTATTGCAACTGAAAATTATAATACTTAATCTAAATTAATGCTTTCATCAAAGAAAGTAGTAAAATCTCACTGAACTAAATTTACTAAATCATCTCACTTAAAACATATCTGAGAAAATAAGTAAATTACGAGAAGTGATTCTCTTCTGCTATACTAGCATAATTAAATAAACTTTCAGTTACTTCAAAATTATTGTGCACTGCTAGAATCATGAAATTCAAAACCTGCTGGCTTCTGGTTAACGTTCGTGGAATATAATCTATTAAATCTTGAAAATAATTCTCGAGTTTTAAAATTTAATTTTGTTGAAGAAGTTTTCCAAATAAAATTATAAATTTTGGCAGCACATGTAAGACAGTTTATTGTCGTCGCTGTAGACACACTACCCATAAATGAGACATCATACTCATCTGCTGGCATTAACGTGGAAAAGGCAGCACACTAAAGCACTTAAAATTACTAAAACTGGCATTTAGGGTTTCTTCTTAAGTTCACCCACACACATTTAAGACTGAGGCATCTCTCAAACACCTCCCTAGCATTAGGAAGGGCAGTCATCTCAAAATGATAATTACAATGGACTGCTCTACGTGGCGTCTGATTTGAGAGTTCCGGGGTTCACAAAAATGCCATCCACACCAGATAAATCCTAGATAATTATCACTTCCTTAGACACAACACATAATTAAAAACTGTCTGAACTCTCATTTCTCAGTGGGCTAAGCAGATTAGGTGATAAATATAGTGTACAAAGAGAACATAAAAATTCAACTCTTCGAAGTTAAATACATTTAGCCAAAACGGAGAAATAAAAGTAATCCAACTGTCAATTAGTGTGAGACTACAAAATAAAATTAACAAATAAATCTAACTTTTGAGGTGATATCCTGAATTTACTAATCTAGCTAATATTTTGAAGGTAGGGGCTCTAAAATGACTTGCATAACATAAATATTTATACAGCACAATCATAAACAAACATAAATAAATAATCTTTAAATGCTGATATATATCTATACCTGGAAGAAAAAATGGGAAAATTATGAATATGAACAATAGCCATCTGATAACAACCACTGCTCGTAAATTGACAACAAGTATGAAAGTCATCTACGAAAATTTTGCAATAACTTGGCCTACATGTGGATAATCTGCTAAACAGGAAATTTCACATTGACTTTCTTTCCCGAAACTCAGTTCTGCTTATTTTTTTCTAAGCAAAGTTGCTGATCTCTTAAAGACATAATAAAAATGGTTTATTTTGCATATTTTCACTCCATTATGACCTACTGTATAATTTTTGATGCAATTCCATTGATAGTAAAGGTTTCTTGCATACAAAAAAAAAAGAGCTATGATGATAATTTATGGTAAAATACAGCCCGACTCTTGTAGACCCCGTTTAAAGTGCACAAAGATCTTACCAACTTTCTAAGAACAATAAACCAGTTGAGAAAAATGAATTCTTTCACAGGTATAACATAAGAATCAAAAAACACATTCACATGCCCTCAGTCAATTTAAAATTAGTACAAAAAGGGTGTCTCAATTACGGTAGTCAGCTTTTCTACAAACTTCAACATCTAAAAGAAATTTGGTTCTCAAACTCAAATCTCTTTAAAAAGCAGATGAAGTCTTTTATAGTAACTTACACACTTTCTATCCAGTAGGAGAATACTTGGGCCTACATCATAAACATTCTAAATTATATTATTAATATTTTTTGTCACCCTTTCCTTCCTTTTGTTTCAGTATAATGAAAACTTGTTCCTGATTACATGGACAAGAGTAGGAGAGAAAGAAAAAAATGTTGACTGTGCATTATGTAGAACCATTAAAATATCACATAGATGCAATAAAATAAACAAGCTAGGAATTATGGGAGAGGGTATGTGGCGGTGCTGGTCTGTGGAGCGCAGCCATACAGCTGCTATCCTATGCTGCATGGCACATTTAGGGGAGGTGATTGTCACACATTTTTGCCAGGTTTGTTAAATGCTTTTTGGAGTTTATAACTGCAACTTCCTGTTGAAGAATATCCACAATCTGTTTCTTGTTGGGTCACTCTTGTTCTTGTTTGTATTGCAGTTTGACATAATTTTATGGTTCAGAGAGTTTTCCAATGATGCACCACCATGGTGTTGGTAACTATAACTACCCAAAAGGAAATATTTAGGTCGGTTTAGTAAGAACTGAAGCAGAAACAACTCTTCAAACTATAACTTTCAAAATCGGTAAATATCTAGTTTAGGGGCTTTTCTGAAAATAATAAAAAAAACTCCAGAAAGTGGTATATTTCGACTCNGTAGGGTGAATAAAATAGTTTGGTGGTATTTGTTTGTTTTATTGCATTATTGTGTTTGGGCTGAAGTATATGTATGATTGTGTATGATGCAAAGCCGACTTGCGAAACGCTCCGTAATTTCTCCTTGCACAACTAACAGCGGCTTCTTTAATGACACAGACAAAGTGAAAACCCCTGATAATAAGAATACATATGAAAAGGATATCTTGTACCAAAAGAAAATTATTTAACTGAGAATTCTTAACTCCAATTAAGGTAAGTGTCATTTCAGTGTTTAGATAACTCTACATAAAATTCTAATGAGTACAAATTAGTTACCTTTGCAAATGTGTACTGGTAACAATGCAAAAATCACACATGAGCGAAGTCATAAATAAAATGCTTTTCATACACTTTATATGAAAAACGACACTAAAAAATAAACATAACAATATATTTGAAAACCACACAAATATACACAGTAATACACTTTTAAGAATAATAGTGTTTTATTGCCATAGGTGAAAGTAAAAAAAGATGATGCTTGGAAAAAATTAGGAAAATAAATCATAGACATTATTGCAACTGAAAATGATAATACTTAATCTAAATTAATGCTTTCATCAAAGAAAGTAGTAAAATCTCACTGAACTAAATTTACTAAATCATCTCACTTAAAACATATCTGAGAAAATAAGTAAATTACGAGAAGTGATTCTCTTCTGCTGGACTAGCATAATTAAATAAACTTTCAGTTACTTCAAAATTATTGTGCACTGCTAGAATCATGAAATTCAAAACCTGCTGGCTTCTGGTTAACGTTCGTGGAATATAATCTATTAAATCTTGAAAATAATTCTCGAGTTTTAAAATTTAATTTTGTTAAAGAAGTTTTCCAAATAAAATTATAAATTTTGGCAGCACATGTAAGACAGTTTATTGTCGTCGCTGTAGACACACTACCCATAAATGAGACATCATACTCATCTGCTGGCATTAACGTGGAAAAGGCAGCACACTAAAGCACTTAAAATTACTAAAACTGGCATTTAGGGTTTCTTCTTAAGTTCACCCACACACATTTAAGACTGAGGCATCTCTCAAACACCTCCCTAGCATTAGGAAGGGCAGTCATCTCAAAATGATAATTACAATGGACTGCTCTACGTGGCGTCTGATTTGAGAGTTCCGGGGTTCACAAAAATGCCATCAACACCAGATAAATCCTAGATAATTATCACTTCCTTAGACACAACACATAATTAAAAACTGTCTGAACTCTCATTTCTCAGTGGGCTAAGCAGATTAGGTGATAAATATAGTGTACAAAGAGAACATAACAATTCAACTCTTCGAAGTTAAATACATTTAGCCAAAACGGAGAAATAAAAGTAATCCAACTGTCAATTAGTGTGAGACTACAAAATAAAATTAACAAATAAATCTAACTTTTGAGGTGATATCCTGAATTTACTAATCTAGCTAATATTTTGAAGGTAGGGGCTCTAAAATGACTTGCATAACATAAATATTTATACAGCACAATCATAAACAAACATAAATAAATAATCTTTAAATGCTGATATATATCTATACCTGGAAGAAAAAATGGGAAAATTATGAATATGAACAATAGCCATCTGATAACAACCACTGCTCGTAAATTGACAACAAGTATGAAAGTCATCTACGAAAATTTTGCAATAACTTGGCCTACATGTGGATAATCTGCTAAACAGAAAATTTCACATTGACTTTCTTTACCGAAACTCAGTTCTGCTTATTTTTTTCTAAGCAAAGTTGCTGATCTCTTAAAGACATAATAAAAATGGTTTATTTTGCATATTTTCACTCCATTATGACCTACTGTATAATTTTTGATGCAATTCCATTGATAGTAAAGGTTTCTTGCATACAAAAAAAAAAGAGCTATGATGATAATTTATGGTAAAATACAGCCCGACTCTTGTAGACGCCGTTTAAAGTGCACAAAGATCTTACCAACTTTCTAAGAACAATAAACCAGTTGAGAAAAATGAATTCTTTCACAGGTATAACATAAGAATCAAAAAACACTTTCACATGCCCTCAGTCAATTTAAAATTAGTACAAAAAGGGTGTCTCAATTACGGTAGTCAGCTTTTCTACAAACTTCAACATCTAAAAGAAATTTGGTTCTCAAACTCAAATCTCTTTAAAAAGCAGATGAAGTCTTTTATAGTAACTTACACACTTTCTATCCAGTAGGAGAATACTTGGGCCTACATCATAAACATTCTAAATTATATTATTAATATTTCTTGTCACCCTTTCCTTCCTTTTGTTTCAGTATAATGAAAACTTGTTCCTGATTACATGGACAAGAGTAGGAGAGAAAGAAAAAAATGTTGACTGTGCATTATGTAGAACCATTAAAATATCACATAGATGCAATAAAATAAACAAGCTAGGAATTATGGGAGAGGGTATGTGGCGGTGCTGGTCTGTGGAGCGCAGCCATACAGCTGCTATCCTATGCTGCA
>NQII01004820.1:0-14044 GCA_002778355.1 Clitarchus hookeri | reverse complement strand
TTTTTTTTTTTTTTTTTTTTTTACAGAAAAGCCCCTAAACTAGATAATTACCTCAAAATCTTCTGAGAGAGCAAGCCACAAGATGCCATCAAGTATTATCATTAATGGTCAAGAGAATGTCAACCATTGTGCAACTTTTGGAACATGAACCTTTTGCAACTAATTGGTATCAAGTTACCAACTAAAGCTTACAGTTCTGACAGCCAAAAGTGAATGATTTACAAAAACTAAGAAATACATCCTAACAAAAAAGCAGAAAATTCAACATCAAATTATTTAGAGGGGAAAAAAAGGTATATAGTA
Source organism: Clitarchus hookeri (assembly GCA_002778355.1). Classification (NCBI taxonomy): domain Eukaryota; kingdom Metazoa; phylum Arthropoda; class Insecta; order Phasmatodea; family Phasmatidae; genus Clitarchus; species Clitarchus hookeri. The sequence continues at coordinate 13,741 of NQII01004820.1, read as the reverse complement.
GTCTTCAGAAGGAATCAATAAGGTGCACTATTCTGACAAATAACAAAATAGAACAAGTCATGCAATTCAATTATCCAGAAGTAAAACTATAATCAGTTACAATCAACTCTAAAAACAGAGCATTTGGGCCCACGTAGATGTTTTAATACATAAATGTGGAAAAATACATTTCTTACCAGAGACACCAAAGCTGAAATATATAAAGTAACAGAAACCATCTTTACCTGTTCATCAGAAATTGTACGCCAAATAACTAAGNGACCAAAGCTGAAATATATAAAGTAACAGAAACCATCTTTACCTGTTCATCAGAAATTGTACGCCAAATAACTAAGACAATTCAGACACACAACAATATTGAATTGAAACCAAATGGTAAAAAGCAACAAGATACGAGAAACCAAGTAGAATAAGAAGCATGGGTAGACCCAGGTAACGATTAAAGGATAATATAGTTTAGAAACAAGCAAAGCTCATAAAAAAAAGAGGAAGAAATTTTTAAGTGTCCAAGTGTGCAGTTTCGTAACTATGCAGAACCCCTTTAAGTAAACAAAAACTCTCTAGACCTACAATGAAAATGTTTATACCTATAATCCATCACTTTAGGTCAGTTTTAGGCATTCTCCACCATTGCTCCACAAATTTACATTGAAAACATTAGTCATGTATCTAATCCAACTGATTTAAGCATATTTTGTTTTGATTGTGTGAACATACTTTTATCTTACAAAACAAATTTCCTGAGAAGCATTTTCAGGGCATGCACCTGTTGCTCTATTATGACATAAAGAGAAAATTCTAAGTGGATGCAACAGTGAAAGCAGCAATTTAATAGGTGGCGAGTATCTTTCATATTTGTTTCAAACACCAAGTATAATTGATGAATAATTTTAAAAACACAATTTACCACAGGGTATAGACTTAAAATTTTGTGTGTTCTTAGATACGTAACTTTACACATTTTCCCCCAGATTTTAAACTGATACAATGAAATGACACTACTACAACAAAGGGGGAAAACACATTGCACTTGTGAGAATCGAAGATAGTATGTTCAGAATTGACATGACATATTATGGAGCTTTGTGGTCCTCTGTAATGTAATAGTCCCCACAGAATGTAAACAAAATAAATTTGGAAGGTAATACATTCACACTACCAATTTACTTCCAAAGTTTAACTTGGTTCCTTTTCAAATTTACAAGTAAAGTGCTATTGAAAAGTGTATCCCAAATGAGAGGTAAAATTTTTGCTGCCCGAATTCGCAGCAAGGACAGAGATGCACATTAGAAATAGAATGTATGATGTGGGCACAATTCACTTGTTCTTCTCAAACCCTACATAGTTTTCCAAAGTGCAACTGTTTGAAATATTTCATTTGTTGGTATTTACAACTTTGCATGGCCTCGGAAACACTTGCAAATGTGATAATTAAAAATAAAACTCGTGTACAATTTAAATTCTACAGAATAAAACTCGAAGTGAAAACTACATCAGTGTCAGAATTCACAAACGAAATTTCTTATGAAGTGAACTAGAGCTTATGATATGGGAAGAGATCATGAGCAAGTTATCACGGGCATATTAAACTGAATTCAAACATAGCCTTGGTTTATACACAACTCGCGAAGGGCGTGGCACGCAATACCGACTTGCAGTGACCAACAAATATTAAAGGAACATTATATCTGTATTCCCTACCGCCCGTGCTTATCATATAAAATCATCACTCACTACCTTTTGTGAATAGAATGAAAAGTGGTGGTGATACAGTAAGAGCCCATTTCCTATCGTACTTCCAACATTCTGAAAATTTACATCTCGCTCGGTTCCAGCCATATTCGGTCATACGCCCTTGCAACTATTCACGAATATATAAACAATACAAAAGAGATCATCCTGAACAGCTGTTGCTGATTGCTTAGCAAAATCTAATCATGATAGCCAATCAAACACAAAAAAAAATAATTAGTTCATTTCTATTGGTTAACCTGTTCATCTTTAACAAGTAAAATATGGCAGGTAATGTCGTCGTAAAGATTCATTGGACTTGCATAATGATTAACAAAACTCACTATTTTGTATTCAAGCATGCATTTGGTTTAGTGCAGTATGACGATGTCCAAAAAATTCAATTTTAAATTAAAGTCATGCTTCAACTGGTATGGTCTCATTCTATTTTCTACAGTATGTTAAGTTATTGATGGGGCTCAAAAGCATTTTTCTTTGATGGATATTTATTTTCATCTCAGCTGAATCAATATTTTGCATTCAAAATAAGTTTTAATAATTTTCAGTTTGTCTAGGTAAATATTTTAAACCAGAACAACTCCTCTTCATTTTCCCTGTATTATATAATTTTCTTATAAACCTATATAAATTATATTAAAGAGTGCGGTTTATGCTTTGGGCAGGATTTTATGTTGTTTAATTTTCTCTAAAGCCTGTATGCAACGATGGAAGATTTCTTGGACAGATGCAAGTCTGCTTGGGCCGCTTGTATGGAAGGTTCTTTGAAAGATTTGACCGTCTGTTGCCGTTGTCATGGACATTTTCGTGTGCATTGTTCGATAGTAGATTTCCTGCAAGGTTGAAATTTTAGCTAATCAGAGAGAGGTTTGTAGAGTCATTGTGTTTATTTTATCTTGTGGAAGAGCGTAAAACTGTTAAAAACCGATAAATAGTAAATAAAAAAACCAATAAAATGTCTACTTAATCTACTGTATGAAAATTATGGTAACATTCCTGTTTATTTAACATAGAAGTAGCAATTATAACAACAAAATGCTTTGCATAAACAAATAATGCTGAAGTCGTGAGTGAAAAATGTTGTTGAACCACAATTCCACAAGTAAATCATAAGAATGCACTCGTCTTTACTTGTGTGGCAATAAGTATCCTTGGATAGATTATTAAAAAAAAAAAAAAAAAAAAAAAAACCCTCTATAACGGCTTGCATGCAGGCTCGGGTAACAGGTCTCGTGGAAGCTTCCGCCCGAACCTGTACGGAAAATTGTATTGTGCCATATGGGCTTAAGCACTACAGTCTGTAAACACGTAATTGTTATCCCAGGAAGTGACTTTCTTTAAGATTTTATCGGGGTAATTAGAATTTTGTGTGAACCCTGGGACTCTCAAAACTAGCCCATCATAATTTTTATCCTACAATTTATTTATAAATTATTGTCATAACTGCTTATCATAACTCAAGAGAGGTGCTGAGATGCGTCTCATTGTCTAGTAAATGTGCATGAGCAGAGACAAGAGTCCTGAAATGCCAGCATTAGATTTTTGAGTCCTGTATTTAAAATATGCTGCCGACTCTACTTCACTGCAGATAAGTAGTCTGTGCTACGAGGGCGAAATTTTTTTGTTAATCACAAAGGAACTCCCCATCAAAAACGCAATGCATTATTTTACAAATTAGTCAAAAATAACTTTTGGACCTTCCTTATAATTCTGAAAATTTGCCAACATCATTTACTTAGGACGTACCAATGGTGAGGAAACATTCGGCAAAAGTTCAAGCATGCTAGCCGATGTGCTACAAAATTGAGATCATTTTAAAATTAAAGTTTTTCCATGAGCAAGAACTCGTAATAAGAATTTCTGATTTCCTGTCACAAAGCTTGTAAAAGGGTGGTGATGTGTAATTTAATTGGAATATTTTAATTGGCTGATTCAGTAATTTTCTTTTCTTTTAATAAGATCATTATTATTCAAATCAAATTTTAACTTCTGTTTTAATTTCCATGACAATATGAACTATGGCAGTTATTTCAATTTTTCTTTGCAATAAAAACATTTTTCTAGCTCAAAAAAATTGTTATTGTATAATAGTATATTTAATTGTCATTTATTTAGTGAACATAATTATATGTATTATTATTAATGCTATGGCTAATAATTGTAAATAAAGCCACATATAAACATAGTTTTTTTGTTTGTATGCTGTATGACAAGTTCAAAAATATTTGTGTCTGTTTGGTATTTGAATCGCGTTTATCTGGCTATCCAGAAACGTTGTTATACATGAAAATGAAAAATTTGATAAAATGGCTAAAATTGTTGCAGATAGAGGGATTAATGATGCATTTTACATTTTACGTTTTCAATGAAATACTCAAGCATTATATCGGCATGAATGGGAAACACAGTGGCAAAAAAGATCTCACAACGTATGCCTATAAATTAATTCAACCCAATCTACAAACACAATAATTGGCTCCGTCACAAAGTTTGGAAAATGTTTTACTTCACGACGCCCTTTCGGCTGCGATTAAATCACGGAAATTATAAGACACATTTACACATGTTGCGTCGGACTGATTCTTCCATATGTCCGTATGGAGAAGGGATGTAAGATATTCCTCATTATGTTTTCAATTGTCGCATATTAAAAGGCCACAACGTCTTTCACGATAACCTTTATAAGATTGGACTTTCTCCTCCCTATTCTCGCGAATGTCTATTGTATCCTATCAACGATAACATATACAATGTACTATTGGATTACCATCTCAGTTATTATTGTACAATATAATACAGCTAAATTGCATTCATTTGCAATTTTCCTGCGAAATTGGTCCTTAATATTTACAATCCTCTATATATTGGCATCATTATTATGTGGTATTTGACAACATTGTGTATTTGGTGGTGCCCTAATCTCCGTAGTCGCTTTAGAATAAGATTTATTTTGTACAGTGCAGCTTCAGCCTTCGCCTTGGTTGGACGCACGTCTATCACAGTTCCTCCAGTCAAACTACAAGTAAACTGTCAACTGACAATGTTTTGATAAGTGTACGTGCAGTGATATCATCGCTCATTCAGTTTGTCTTCTGCTATTGCTGTGGATGCACGATTCATCTCAAATGTTTGCTGAAGTATGTGAAAATGGAGTGCTTTAAAAGTCTGGCATTCATAAGCATTATGTAAAACATTTTCTTCATAATAAAACCTTGTTGAAATCAGATCTTGTCTCTGGCTGTACGGGATAATTAACCCATTCCTAACCTAAATACTGAATTGTGGCTGTTTGGAACCGCACGGAAGGGAGACGCATTAGTGCTGTGCAGCCGAGTTGTGTTCCACCAGGCCCTTGTTTCTCAAAGGTTCTGGGCTAATAATACTAGTGTTCCAAGTAATTACAAGTACATGTAACTAGCTTTGTTTCTGGAAGGTAAAAGAGTAGAATACTAGTTACAAGTGTATGGACTAGTATTAATATTGATAATTACAAGTTTCGTTTAATTTCTCTTTCGCGAAATTACAGGCTACTAGACTAGGCTAGTAATATTATTGTATATTCTTTAAAGTCTTGGCCAACTGTTAAAACAAGTAATTGGAATGTATTAAGAAGTATGAAATAAATTGTTGATGTGGAAGCAAATACTTATTCTTAAATGAATATGTGGAGAAGTAATTCAGACTCAGGTAATGTGATGTTCGTTAAGATACCAAGGCCGTATTCCACTTGGTTTACTTTGTACCATATAAGAAGGCCACAATCTTGACAGTTGACAATTGCCATGCATTTTCGTTTATGTATCCATTCGCCATTAACTTGTGTGTCAAGTATAGGCTTTGATGTGGCGAGTCAGTGCGTCCAGGAGGTGCTGTTACATGTGGCAATTGGTGAACTGCTTGGGTGGTGCTGCATTCGTAAACGGAACTTGGTGGACGTGTGTAGGGTTGTTCGTCAACGCTGTACAAGAAATATATGTTACTTTAAAAATTATTCAGATCTCGAGGGAAAATAAAACCATTTGTATATGCGTGTATATACGTCATTTTAAACAACAAAACTATAATATGTTTCTGGGTGTAGTTCAGGATATGGAAAACAGATAGCATGGAAGGGCGTGTTGTAACAGATGGCGCCCCTGTACCTCACAAGATGGCAGCACGTAGTTGGAGAGTCTGGAAAAGTGAAAAAGGTTTCGATTTTTCGTTAAATTTGGATACGGGTCGTTTTATTGTGCATCTCATATTGAAGACCTATACATTACTTTTTTATCACAAAGTTTCGTTTCTAAAACCAAAAAATGCTGTTTTATGATCACATAAAATAAAATCTATTAATTAATTTACGAACACTTTCTTATCCGCGTATTTTATGCTAGTCTGGTGTGCGTCGGCACTGCTCTCAGAATAGCCAACGTAATATTAATTTCTGTTTGTTCGTGCATCAGCTGATACAGGATTTTGTAAATGGCATGTTGTTTGTTTTGAAAACTTCAATTTGCCACACAATGACTGTCAGAATGTGGCCTTCTTATATGAAATGAATTATACTGACAGTGCTGACAAGTAACATACCAAAAGGAATGCCATGAGTAAAAATCCACACTCAGTAGCACTAAATAGTGGAACCAGGAGGAACAACCGTCAGCAGAGTTGTCAGCAAGATAAACGGCATCTGCTATGCATGGTGCAGAAATGGTAGGTATAAACATGTGGTCTACAAGGAGGGATTTTTTTATTTATTAATTTTCGTCTGATTGACTCATCAATTGATGATGAGATCGAAGAACGTAAAAATATACTTTCCACTTGCATCTTCTGCAGATAACAAACGTGACGTGAACCACTCGTCCATGAGTTACTTGTGCACACTCTGACTGCCGCAGTCACAACTACTACAGCAACTACATTGGGCCGCACTAACTTTATCAGGCCAAGAGTGCGTAGTGCAAGTCGACAAGAACGGAACTTGCACCTTCTTGCCAACAAGGATTATGCAACTCAAGAGACAACCCTACTCATTTATTACAAGAGGTAGCTCTTTTAATAATTGGGTAGACGATCCGATACAGTGTTTACCCCAAAGCCACAGCCATTGGGCGCACTGGCAATTGGTCGTTGCGTCGTCGCAACTCGCGCAGCTAAATACGACACGATGCACCACCGAGTGACTTCAACTGGCTTGTAGGTCGAATCTGAAGTGATAAGTGCCCCAAAGTGTCATTCAGTAGTGTGCAGAATTTTTACAAGCACCGCATTCACAGGTACAGTCCGGAGTGTGTTTGATTGTATTAACAGCGTTCGAGAATGGCATTCCAAACCCCTTTTCACAGGTGGACTTGTTTACCCCTTCAGAAGACAGCCACCTGGCAACACATCACATGTAGTGAAATTAAGACACTTTTTTTTTTTTACGAGAAATGTAATATTGCATTTAAAGTGTATTTTTTATGAGCAATTATGTTTTATAAAAGGGAGATTGCCTATAAAGGCCTCAATCCTTGTAATATGACATTTAGTGTGGTGGTACGCCCTGTCAACTTTACGCTTCAGGTATAACAGACATCTGTTAATAAATAGGGCTGTCACCAATGTGTTTCATTTCAATTATATACATTTTCACCATTACAATCATATCACAGAGTGCTCATTATATGTTTCATTATTCGCCATTTGACTTCAGTTCTGGTCACTCGTGATGCAAATCGAGGCCACTATGCCAGTTCGTCTCAGCACTCAGACCAGACCGGTGACGTTGTTCGCCTCGCTGTGCGAGCCCCCTCGGTATAATCATTTAGGCTGTAATTACTTCACTGCAATATTAACTTAATCAACCAGAACATATCTTTTATTGATTTGAAGTACCGAAAGGAGAACCACCCTACCACTCTCCAGAGAGAACTGGACGCAATCGTGTATCAATATAATACCACAGTTATTTGTTTATAGGCATGGAAAGCACTCCGTAAATTGTCTGGTCGTGTGTGGTCCTCATTAGAAATTTTACTGCTCAAATGCAAATTGGCCAGGCAATGTCCATGATGTACATGTTCTTAGAATAAGCAGTTTACATGCAAGAATGGAAGAGGGGTGGAAACCAATAGCAGATGGCATTTTCTATCTAGGTGACAGAGATTATGGTTTGACAAAGTGAATTATACCTTCAATTTTACAAAATTCTGAAAATGTTACTAATGCCCGTTTTCTGGGCGCTCACAAAATGACTTGTAGAGTAATTGGAAATGCTATAAGGTATACTAAAGGAAAGTTTTCCATGCTTTTATCACCTTCGGGTTCAGATGTTTTTTGTTTGTCAAATATTCAACTGTTGTATAACACTATGCAACTTCGCTGGCCAGGATGGAATGGTGCCCTGTGAAGAAGATATGGATGTTGGTAGTAAAAATGATACTCTGCAGCTTGACAGAGACAATAAAATATAAACTATAACAAGATCGATTTAGAATAGTTATGAATTTCTGTAGAAATTAACTATGTATGCTTTGAAGATATATATTTCACGTGAAAGACCTAACAAACTGATGTGGACCAGTTCTGCGTGGTTTGGCACGGCAACTGTCATCACATCATTGGCCCACAGTTGCTGCACCAGTGCGGCCCAAGGAACGCGCACGTCGTGAGTCCCGATGTGTGTCCGCATCGCTCACTTGGGAACGGATCATGACCCAATAACAAGTGTTCCAACAGAGTGCCTGTGGTGCCCCTAGAGAGATTTTGGTATTTAGTATAGGAATCAAGTGTTAGAATGTGTAGTAAATAGCATCAGAATTTATCGCCCACTGGCAAATGTTCGTGAAATTCACCCTTTGGGGATTGCGAAGTAATCGCAGAATAAATGCACGCCACGTACATATTTAAAAAGGTGTAGAGTAGCAGGACTAGGGTATTTGAAGTGTTTTATATAATTTTCCGAGTGTCATTGTGTGTCTAATCAAGCCAATTAGTGATGTGGGAAATAATAAGTTTTTTTTTCAACCTGACCGTTCCAGTAGTAGAATGCCCCAAAATTTAACAGACCTAAATTTCCTATGTGCTCTGCAAAGTACAACATAATGATGTTTTGTATTTTAATTAGTGCTTAATTTAGAACTCTTAATTCTATACAGCATGTAGAAAACTCCCTCAGAAAGTTTCAGTGTTTTATGTGTATAGGTTTCAAGTTCTATAATAAGGAGGTCAGTTAATTAAATTACCATGCAGAGTGAACCGAGGTCTCGGCAAGGACGCTGCTGTGCACCGGACCATCTACAGCAGTCTGATTCCATGAGGTTTATGTGCTGCACGTGCATCACGTCGCGAGGTACATTCATACTTTGTTCTGAACACGTAACTGTAATAAGATAATGTAATTAGTTTGAACTTTTATTTGGTTTACCAACAGCATTCCCCGCCTTCGCAGCACCCCAACATCAGCTCAATTTACCGACCCCAGAGGTTTAATTACTCTTGTAAGTTTTCACCCCATTCTTGGCATTTTTGTACAGTAACGGCCGCTGGTAGACCTTGTGAGTCAGGTCCGCTTTAATTTGCATTGTATACATGTAACTGTGTACACTATTCGGCAATAAAATTTATTCGATTTAATCGAAACTTGTCAGTTCTCATTTAGTGTTGTATTCTGGGCCCTGGCTCTATCTAGGAAGTCATCGATGGATCAGAGGCATCTTTCATTAATAAGGTAAAAAGGTAATATTAAGGCATGTTGTGGACCCTGAATACCCTGGCTACATATTTGGTTTTATTGTAAATTTGTACAGTGTGTGTCAGGGGATACAGCCATATTGTTGNTGCAGTGTGTGTCAGGGGATACAGCCACATTATAGTTCGGCCCACTATCCTGAGTACTGTGACTTCGTGTTCACCCAGTGAGCTGGCGCCCATTATATTCGAAATAGGAATATTGTGTAATATTCTGCCTTTTCTTAACATGGTCGCCAGACGACGATCGCATTACTATCCCCGACTTCTCAGGTAATGCCATATAGCTTGCCCAACTAGGTGTGGCAAAAATAAAGTGTAACAAACATGTGTGTGCAAATCCGGAGAAGAAAGAACAGTTGAATTTAAAATTCTNCGACACGATGCACCACCGAGTGACTTCAACTGGCTTGTAGGTCGAATCTGAAGTGATAAGTGCCCCAAAGTGTCATTCAGTAGTGTGCAGAATTTTTACAAGCACCGCATTCACAGGTACAGTCCTGGGTGTGTTTTATTGTATTAACAGCAATCGAGAATGGCATTCCACACCCCTTTGCACAGGTGGACTTGTTTACCCCTTCAGAAGACAGCCACCTGGCAACACTGTAGCTAGTGTAATACAAACACATCACAGGTAGTGAAATTCAGACACTTTTTTTTACGAGAAATGTAATATCGCATTTAATGTGTATTTTTTATGAGCAATTATGTTTTATAAAAGGGAGATTGCCTATAAATGCCTCAATCCTTGTAATATGACATTTAGTGTGGTGGTACGCCCTGACAACTTTACACTTCAGGCATAACAGACATTTGTTAATAAACAGGGCTGTCACCAATGTGTTTCATATAAATTATATACTTTTTCACCATTACAATCATATCACAGAGTGCTCATGACATGTTTCATTATTAGCCATTTGACTTCAGTTCTGGTCACTCGTGATGCAAATCGAGGCCACTATGCCAGTTCGTCTCAGCACTCAGACCNACTTCAGTTCTGGTCACTCGTGATGCAAATCGAGGCCACTATGCCAGTTCGTCTCAGCACTCAGACCAGACCGGTGGCCTTGTTCGCCTCGATGTGCGAGCCCCCTCGGTATAAACATTTAGACTGTAATTACTTCACTGCAATATTAACTTAATTAACCAGAACATATCTTTTATTGATTTGAAGTACCGAGGGGAGAACCACCCTACCACTCTCCAGAGAGAGCTGGACGCAATCGTGTATCAATATAATACCACAGTTATTTGATGCTAAGGTCACTGGCAGGCCGTAAGTGCTGGGTCCATTTTCATGTATTATTCACCTGAGTCAGAACAATGAATTAACCGCTTTACCAAGTTAACTGTGTCAATTCATTGTAGGGTACTACAACCTTTGTAACATCACCCACAATATCATAGTATATTTCAGGCGTACAAGACAGCCTACAGTCTCGTCATAAGATATAAATAGTGCAACAGTTGGTATGTGACAACATCTTCATTAAACTGACAAAGATATCCAGGCCCCCTCGGGCCATCGACCGAACGACTCTCATCATTATCTCTCCACTGGGTTATGGTGCCCGGCAATCCAACACAAACATGCCCTGGGTAACCTCGACCACATAAAACGAACTTGCTCGGTATCCATCGCCACCAAATTGCATCGTCTGCTTTTACTCAGACTGTCTGACCTGCACTTCAGTAGATTCGGGCGGAAGTATATCCCAGATGCCACAACACAATTCGTCTGTTACTGATCAGGAGAATCAGTATGTAAAGGAATGCTCGTCAGTAATTTCAGCTGCTGTCAGTACCAAGTGGAATGCGGCTGTAGAGTATACAAACCAAGGGTGGACTATACATACATGGAAGACACGTCTGATTTTAAAGAGAGATTTCTATATAAAAGCACATAAATTTGATTAATTATTACAAATTCTGGGGCTACTCTTGGAAAGGACTTCAAACAGAAGCTATGATCTTCCAGGTAAACATCAGCTTCAAGTAGCTCTTAGTTGGCTCGGCTCTGGAGGCCAATATCACTCCATAGTCGACATGCATGGCATATCAAAACAAGTGATTGCAGGGCTGTACATAATGTTGTAAGTGCTGTCATTGATGAAATGTTCCGAAAGTTAGTTAAATGGTCAGAAAATGTTGAAGACATTGTTAACAAATTATATAGGATACGAGGAATGCCGATGGTTTGTAGGTGCGTGGATCGCACTTTGATTAATATTTATGCGCTCAAAGAATATAATCTAACATATGTTTATAGGCATGGAAAGCACTCCATAAATTGTCTGGTCGTGTGTGGTCCTCATTAGAAATTTTACTGCTCAAATGCAAATTGTCCAGGCAATGTCCATGATGTACATGTTCTTAGAATAAGCAGTTTAGATGCAAGAATGGAAGAGGGGTGGAAACCAATATCAAATGGCATTCTTCTATCTAGGTGACAGAGATTATGGTTTGACAAAGTGAATTATACCTTCAATTTTACAAAATGCTGAAAATGTTACTAATGCCCGTTTTCTGGGCGCTCACAAAGTTACTTGTAGAGTAATTGGAAATGCTATAAGGTATACTAAAGGAAAGTTTTCCATGCTTTAATCACCTTCGGGTTCAGATGTTTTTTGTTTGTCAAATATTCAACTGTTGTATAAGACTATGCAACTTCGCTGGCCAGGATGGAATGGTGCCCTGTGAAGAAGATATGGATGTTGGTGGTAAAAATGATACTCTGCAGCTTGACAGAGACAATCAAATATAAACTATCACAAGATCGATTTAGAATTGTTATGAATTTCTGTAGAAATTAACTATGTATGCTTTGAAGATATATATTTCACGTGAAAGACCTAATAAACTGATGTGGACCAGTTCTGCGTGGGAACGGACCATGACCCAATAACAAGTGTTCCAACAGAGTGCCTGTGGTGCCCCTAGAGAGATTTATGTATTTAGTATAGGAATCAAGTGTTAGAATGTGTAGTAAATAGCATCAGAATTTATCGTCCACTGGCAAATGTTCGTGAAATTCACCCTTTGGGGATTGCGAAGTAATCGCAGAATAAATGCACGCCACGTGCATATTTAAAAAGGTGTAGAGTAGCAGGACTAGGGTATTTGAAGTGTTTTATATAATTTTCCGAGTGTAATTGTGTGTCTAATCAAGCCAATAAGTGATGTGGGAAATAATAAGTCTTTTTTTTCAACCTGACCGTTCCAGTAGTAGAATGCCCCAAAATTTAACAGACCTAAATTTCCCATGGCTCTGCAAAGTACAACATAATGATGTTTTGTATTTTAATTAGTGCTTAATTTAGAACTCTTAATTCTATACAGCACGTAGAAAACTCCCTCAGAACGTTTCAGTGTTGTATGTGTATAGGTTTCAAGTTCTATAATAAGGAGGTCAGTTAATTAAATTACCATGCAGAGTTACCCGAGGTCTCGGCAAGGACGCTGCTGTGCACCCGCACCATCTACAGCAGTCTGATTCCATGAGGTTTATGTGCTGCACGTGCATCACGTCGCGGGGTACATTCATACTTTGTTCTGAACACGTAACTGTAATAAGATAATGTAATTTGTTTGAACTTTTATTTGGTTCACCAACAGCATTCCCCGCCTTCGCAGCACGCCAACATCAGCTCAATTTACCGACCCCGGAGGTTTAATTACTCTTTTAAGTTTTCACCCCATTCTTGGCATTTTTGTACAGTAACGGCCGCTGGTAGACCTTGTGAGTCAGGTCCGCTTTAATTTGCATTGTATACATGTAACTGTGTACACTATTCGGCAATAAAATTTATTCGATTTAATCAAAACTTGTCAGTTCTCATTTAGTAATGTATTCTGGACCCTGGCTCTATCTAGGAAGTCATCGATGGATCAAAGAGGCATCTTTAATTAATAAGGTAAAAAGGTAATATTAAGGCATGTTGTGGACCCTGAATACCCTGGCTACATATTTGGTTTTATTGTAAATTTGTGCAGTGTGTGTCAGGGGATACAGCCACATTATAGTTCGGCCCACTATCCTGAGTACTGTGACTTCGTGTTCACCCAGTGAGCTGGCGCCCATTATATTCGAAATAGGAATATTGTGTAATATTCTGCCTTTTCTTAACATGGTCGCCAGACGACGATCGCATTACTATCCCCGACTTCTCAGGTAATGCCATATAGCTTGCCCAACTAGGTGTGGCAAAAATAAAGTGTAACAAACATGTGTGTGCAAATCCGGAGAAGAAAGAACAGTTGAATTTAAAATTCT
>NQII01004819.1:138097-178377 GCA_002778355.1 Clitarchus hookeri | reverse complement strand
GGGCCGGCCTACTTGCGGTCTCCTCCCAACGTGCTTGTGAAGAAATTCAAATAAGCGTGGGTAACGGTGGGCGCAACTATGACTCTTCCAGACATGACCCACTTCCAGTGGGACATGGCTGGAAGTGCGAAAATGAACAACTTCAATTTGTGCCTCAAAAACTAACTGGCGTTTTCGAAAGCTTTGATCCCGACAACGAGTTCGAAGATAAATATGAGCCAGCATTATTTAGCTTGGCTAACACTCTGATGGCGAAGAGTGATAATGTTAATTACAAAAGAAACTGTTACGGTGAAATGAAAGCTGTTATATTTGGCATGTAAATATTGCATTACTTCCAGTAATTAACAATAACATCATTTTTTATTTTATATTAAAAATAAATGTTTTATATTTTGTAACTAATATAAAAATTTATTGGAACTTCTTCTAGGCTAAAATTTTCTTGATGAATTTTCAACAATATAATCACATAATGAATGACATTGCACAAAATAATGTGCCATACTTGTCTTTTATACAAAAATAATACAATTACAATATTAATACTAAGTGAAAAACCAAAATAAGTTACAAAAAAATACAAACATGTAGTGCGGTTTTTCTCAAGATTTTCCTTGTTATGATGTTATTGATAGAAAGCAAACAACTCAAGCAGGGGTGTAAATAAAAAGAAATACAAGGGAAAAAAAAAACAGAAAATTCCCATAGGGGTATAGAGTTACAGGCCTGTATTAACTCTAATATAACCCAGCTATGAAAAGTTACTGACTAGACACCGAGCCTAACATGAGTCCTGTTTCAGATATACATAAAAACATACACTTCGGAAATGTAATTTCTCACATGCAAAGCTGCGTGTCAGAACGAATATGAATTAATCCAACCATTAATCATTGCCATTTTTAGGAAGCCGCTACCTGTGTGAGGTACAAACAGGTTTAGTACTAGAAAGAAAACAAATGATTACTTTCATCCATGCAAAAATATTTAATGTCGCCCTTTCTTATCATAGCCCAACACTTAGCCAGTTTCCTAGAAAGTATATGATTATCTAGTAAGCAAATCAATAGCTCATATTACAAAACGTATAATTATTATGTATACACGAATTCTGTTTCGTCCTATGAAGATATCTCCACTGTAAAAACTTTTCTGGTTACTTCCTAAACTGTAATAGAAGATTTTAACCTATAAACTGTATGGAAATAATAGCACACATCAAGCTGCAGATATAGGAATGTTTAGCGTCGCTACTTTTAAAGTTGGGAACTTCCTTACGCATTTGAGAAAATGTATGAACAGTACAATGAACGTATAGATGGAAAAATTACCATTCCTGCTTTCGCACTAAGCATATGCACTAGTAAGGTAAATTTCCGCATAATTTCTTAGAGGTTAGACATCAGTTTATTACCGATGCTTGCAATTATAAAAATTAGGAAACTATATTACCTACATGCACATTGCACTAAGAAAATGCTTCGGTTTCACAGTCTACTGAGTGATGTTGCTCTCTTCTGTTATTTTCCGCTGACTTACGTAACNCTAAGAAAATGCTTCGGTTTCACAGTCTACTGAGTGATGTTGCTCTCTTCTGTTATTTTCCGCTGACTTACGTAACATTAAAGCATTTTCAGTGTTTAGATATATTTGAAAGTGATGGTTGAAAAGCTCGTGCTTCAACGATAGTAAAAAGCTCTAAAATGAGACTTCTGGTAATTATCTAAGAACTCGTCCTTAGAATCGCGTACCATATTGTTACATTGAATTACATTAAAATTGTGTAGTGGCCATGACAGCAGAAATGTTTATGTATAAATACAATGGAGAGCCAAAAAAACTTATATAGGCGTGCGTATGCAAATAACAGAGGTATGGAACCAATCAGAGTAACGCGATGCGNGGTAACGGTGGGCGCAACTATGACTCTTCCAGACATGACCCACTTCCAGTGGGACATGGCTGGAAGTGCGAAAATGCACAACTTCAATTTGTGCCTCAAAAACTAACTGGCGTTTTCGAAAGCTTTGATCCCGACAACGAGTTCGAAGATAAATATGAGCCAGCATTATTTAGCTTGGCTAACACTCTGATGGCGAAGAGTAATAATATTAATTACAAAAGAAACTGTTACGGTGAAATGAAAGCTGTTATATTTGGCATGTAAATATTGCATTACTTCCACTAATTAACGATAACATCATTTTTTATTTTATATTAAAAATAAATGTTTTATATTTAGTAACTAATATAACAATTTATTGGAACTTCTTCTAGGCTAAAATTTTCTTGATGAATTTTCAACAATATAATCACATAATGAATGACATTGCACAAAATAATGTGCCATACTTGTCTTTTATACAAAAATAATACAATTACAATATTAATACTAAGTGAAAAACCAAAATAAGTTACAAAAAAATACAAACATGTAGTGCGGTTTTTCTCAAGATTTTCCTTGTTATGATGTTATTGATATAAAGCAAACAACTCAAGCAGGGGTGTAAATAAAAAGAAATACAAGGGGAAAAAAACAGAAAATTCCCATAGGGGTATAGAGTTACAGGCCTGTATTAACTCTAATATAACCCAGCTATGAAAAGCTACTGACTAGACACCGAGCCTAACATGAGTCCTGTTTCAGATATACATAAAAACATACACTTCGGAAATGTAATTTCTCACATGCAAAGCTGCGTGTCAGAACGAATATGAATTAAATCCAACCATTAATCATTGCCATTTTTAGGAAGCCGCTACCTGTGTGAGGTACAAACAGGTTTATTACTAGAAAGAAAACAAGTGATTACTTTCATCCATGCAAAAATATTTAATGTCGCCCTTTCTTATCATAGCCCAACACTTAGCCAGTTTCCTAGAAAGTATATGATTATCTAGTAAGCAAATCAATAGCTCATATTACAAAACGTATAATTATTATGCATACACGAATTGTGTTTCGTCCTATGAAGATATCTCCACTGTAAAAACTTTTCTGGTTACTTCCTAAACTGTAATAGAAGATTTTAACCTATAAACTGTATGGAAATAATAGCACACATCAAGCTGCAGATATAGGAATGTTTAGCGTCGCTACTTTACAAAGTTGGGAACTTCCTTACGCATTTGAGAAAATTTATGAACAGTACAATGAACGTATAGATGGAAAAATTACCATTCCTGCTTTCGCACTAAGCATATGCACTAGTAAGGTAAATTTCAGCATAATTTCTTAGAGGTTAGACATCAGTTTATTACCGATGCTTGTAATTATAAAAATTAGGAAACTATATTACCTACATGCACATTGCAGTAAGAAAATGCTTCGGTTTCACAGTCTACTGAGTGATGTTGCTCTCTTCTGTTATTTTCCGCTGACTTACGTAACATTAACGCATTTTCAGTGTTTTGATATATTTGAAAGTGATGGTTGAAAAGCTCGTGCTTCAACGATAGTAAAAAGCTCTAAAATGAGACTTCTGGTAATTATCTAAGAACTCGTCCTTAGAATCGCGTACCATATTGTTACATTGAATTACATTAAAATTGTGTAGTGGCCATGACAGCAGAAATGTTTATGTATAAATACAATGGAGAGCCAAAAAAACTTATATAGGCGTGCGTATGCAAATAACAGAGGTATGGAACCAATCAGAGTAACGCGATGCGGTCGGCAGCGCCTATATAAGACAACCAGCGTCTGGCAAAGTTACTAGATCAGTTACTACTGCTACAAAGGCAGGTTATCAAGATTTAAGTGAGTTTGAACGTGGGGTTTTAGTCGGCGCACGAGAGATGGGACATAGTATCTCCGAGGTAGCGATAAAATTTGGATTTTCGCGTATGACCATTTCACGAGTGTACCGTGAATATAGGGAATCCGGTAAAAAATCAAATCTTCGACATCGCTGCAGCCGGAAAAATACCGTGAACGAACGGGAAAAACTACGACTGACTAGAATCATTAAACGTGACAGACGTGCAACCTTTTCTCAAATTGGCGGAGATTTCAATGCTGGGGCATCAATAAGTGCCAGCGTGTTAACTATTCAACGGACCATCANTATAGGGAATCCGGTAAAAAATCAAATCTTCGACATCGCTGCAGCCGGAAAAATACCGTGAACGAACGGGAAAAACGACGACTGACTAGAATCATTAAACGTGACAGACGTGCAACCCTTTCTCAAATTGGCGGAGATTTCAATGCTGGGGCATCAATAAGTGCCAGCGTGTTAACTATTCAACGGACCATCATTGATATGGGCTTTCGGAGCCGAAGGCCCACTCGTGTACCGTCGTTGACTGCACGACACAAAGCTTTACGTCTAGCCTTGACCCGCCAACACCGCCATTGGACTGTTGATGACCGTAAACACGTTGCCTGGTCTGATGAGTCTCGTTTCCAATTGCATCGGGCGGATGGAAGTGTACGGGTATGGAGACATCCTCATGAATCCATGGACCCTACATGTCAACAGGGGACGGTTCAAGCTGGTGGAGACTCTGTCATGGTATAGAGCGTGTGCAGTTGGCGTGAAATGGGAACCCTGATACGTCTAGATACGACTCTGACAGTGACAGATACGTAAGCATCCTGTCCGATCACCTGCACCCATTCATGTCAATTGTGCATTCCGACGGACGTGGACAATTCCAGCAGGACAATGCGACACCCTACACGTCGAGAGTTGCTACCGAATGGCTCCCGGAACACTCTTCTGACTTTAGATACTTCCATTGGCCACCTAAATCACCAGCCATGAACATTATTGAGGATATCTGGGATGCCTTGCAATGTGCTGTTCAGAAGAGATCTCCACCGCCATGCACTCCTATGTATTTGTTGACTGCCCTGCAGGATTCATGGTGTGAATTGCCTCCTGCATACCTTCAGACATTAGTCGAGTCCATGCCCCGTCGTCTTGCGGCACTTCTGCGTGCTCGGGGAGGCCCTAGACGATATTAGGCAGGTGTACCAGTTTTTTTTTTACTCTTCAGTGTGGTTACATACACATCTTATAACCGAATTTTTGGTCTCTAATTTTTTTAGATAAAGACAAAATAATATTTCAGTCTATCCGAAGTCCTTATAAGAATTAACACAAATTCACTGCTTAAATGAACACACTATCCAAGTGTTAAATTGAAGACAGTTTGAACTGACGTGTTATAACTATACGTCCAACAACGATAAACTATATCAACCTTACAGACGTTATGCAAAAAAAAGTTATATGTTAATTTTAATCGATAGGAAAACAAATTTCACTCTCTAGGAAAATGTTAGTTCAATTTAAGTTCATATTCTTGCTTTTAAGGTGATATATGGTATTCGCAGTGTGTCATTAAACATACAATATTACCATGTCTTTACAACTTCAGCGTTTACACACGAATAAAACTAAAAGAGGGAAATTGAACCACGATTGAAATCTTCAATTTTGAATTTTATATTTCCAGTTAATTTGATGCTGAACAACAAATATTTCGTTTAAAATAATTTGTTACTTATATAACTTATGAGCCTACTTCCTTCCACATGAGTGCAATTAATTTATAATTAAGTTCTTAAAAGCTTAGAAGGTAGGTAGACCTTAACGTATTGTTTACAGCTGTATTATTAGAGGTGAAACCAGAAACATATGCAAAAGTGCCAAGAGAATTACAAATACAAACGTATCTTGCCCGAGACTCGAACCCAAAAAACTCTTAAAAATAAGCTAGAGTACAATCAACTGCATCACGGGGAAGGATTCGTAAAATATGCTTTTGATGTAATCAGTCTTATGGTTTTGGATAATAGGTTTCACTTTCCTGAAATATTTACATAACCAATTAAAACACCTAAGTTTACATGGCCAACCGTAGCTCAACTAGTGTGAAGAAATTTGTGGAAATCGGTTGATTGGTCCCCGATATATGGCATAAAAACCTTATTTACAAAATGGCTTAAAAAATAGGTTCTATATACAATGCTTCAAATAAATACTGTCAGCATAAAAATTTTGTTGAATTTGTTTAAACTGTAAAATAAATATGTAAAACTTATCACAGTATTTAAATGGCCGCCATTTTCAGAGTCACTGTCTGACCACACTTAAAACATACAACATTACATAGCCTTCTGTAGCACAATTTGTGTGCAAAAATTGGTGGAAATAAGTTGAATTTTTCCGGAAATATAGCAAAACGTTCAGTTTTTCCACCTGCCATTAGTTTGCAAAAATGCCTGCAAAATAGAGTTCCTGTATCCGTAATTAATGCTTTTAATAAATACAGTTAGCATAAAAATTTGGTTGAATTTCTTACATTGTTTCACAGATATAATATATTAATGTAAATTATTTATATTAACGCCATTAATAAAAAGCCTGACACATTAAAAAAAAGTATAGTTCACATACGCAACTGTAGCACTACTGGCGTGACTAATTTCGTGGAAATAGCTTGATTGGTCCTATAGGTATGGTATAAAATCTCAATTTTTTTTCAATTGACGATTCATAAGTGGAGAAAAAAAAATGCTATAATTAGTGTATTCTGTTATTGTCATAGATACTTTCAGTATAAACAGTTAAGTTAAAATCGGTTACATAGTTTCGTAGATATAAGACAATGGTTTTATTTGCCCCATTTCAAAATAAGGGTATTTCACACTTAAAACATGAATTAATATGGCCACCCACAGCACAACATCTTCGCCAAATTTGGAACAAATCAGTTGATTGTTTCCCGAGATATGACCCAAATCTTGTTTTCAAGTGGGGTTTATATTACTAAATAGCTGAGAAATGAGTCTCTGTTTATACATATTTTATGTATAAAATATGTACTACCAGCTAACAAAATTATATTGTAATTAATTTGTTTCGTAGTATCGTATATATAACATATTAAGCTAAAATGTTTATATGGCCGCCATTTTGAGAATATGTGTTAACTCACTCAAAATTTATAATTTTACATGTTATGCCGTAGTGCTACTTGTTTGCCAAATTTGGTAGAAACATGTTTGTTTTTTTCCAAATACATGACATAAAAATTTTTATTTGCCATGTGATGGTATCTTACAAAATAGTGGGATAAAATACAATTTTTGTGGAAAAATTTGAGCGTTGTAATATAAACTGCCAGCATACAAAGATAAATTGGAATTAATAACATTCTTTCTGCGATATAATATACAAACATAAAATAGCTACTTCACCGCCATTTTGAACATATGTGTCTAACATATTAAAAGTATTAATTATTTTACTTCATCTACCGCAGTACTCCCTTTTTTTCTTTCAAATTTGTTAGGAATCGGTGAATTGTTTCCCGAGTTATGACAAAATCTTTATTAATTGATGTGGGGCTATCTTACAAAATGGCGGACAAAGATGTTATTTCTTGTTTTATATTATGTTTGTAATGGATTCTGTTAGCATACAAAATTTGGACGAAATTGGTCGAACGATGCAATAGTTAACGAATAAAACTAAAATATTTGAATGGCAGCCATTTTCAAAATAATTGCCTAATCAATTTGAATAACATATGTTTACATGGTCTATCATAGTATTAGTCATGTGTCAAATTTGGCTATAACTAGATGATTAGTTTTTTATATATAATGTAAGAGGTTTATTTTTTCATGTGGTGCTGTCTTACAAAATTACTTTCCAACAAAAATATGCATCTCTTAATCCAATGTTTACACGATGCACATGTCAACACAAAGCTTGGTTTAAATAGGGTGAATAATTCCCGAGATATGAAATGTCAATATAAATAACTAAGATTGCCGCCATTTTGAAAGTAAGTGCATGGTTTGGTCAAAAATCTATAAAAGTCAGGTGTCCTTACTATGTAGTATATGTGTACAGTGTGTGGTGAAATTCGGTTCACGCGTTCAAAAATGCAAATGGGTGTGAGACATACATACGCATAGACACACACAGCCACACAGACCGGAAAGTGATCTCATAAGCCTTTATTTCCTTCGTAAAGTAGGCTAAAAATCAAACACTATAAGGTAAACAGAATGTGTCCGAAGAACCGAGTGAATCAAATCGCCACAGTAAGTTTTTAGTTCTGACTTCCAGACAACATTTCATAGTAACTGTGACCTTAGCTGGGATCACTGAATGATGTGAGAAATGCAAAAGAACATTTTGAAAACTAAAAATATTTTTAATGTTGGAATAAGAGTGGCAAAAAAATGCAGTGTCTTTTAGAATGTTGAAAAAAGCATTGGCATAATAGATGTAATCGGCTTTCATAAACAAAACATGAGTAGCTTTAATGAGAAAAAATCAATTAAACATTCAACGTTTGCAAAAATGTTGTGGTTAATTTACTATAATGCGTAACTGTTCAAAATGCACAGTTACAGAAGTAACGTTGTCTTTCACCACAGTTAAAGAATGATGGTTATTCTTGATTGATACGTTCTGTACCACACACAACGATTTCCGTTGGTATAGTCATTGTGGTCAGAGATGACGTAGTAGCTTGTTGTTAGCCTACTTTCCGAAGGAAAGGAAGGCTTAAGAGATCACATTACTGTCTATGTGTCTGTTTGTGTATGTTTGCATGTGTGTGTCTGTGCGTGTGTCCCCCTCCCCCGCCAAACTCGGTAAACATACAGTACTTAGCAGATACCTACCTTATAGTTTTCTACCACACCGGGCACTTCATTTCAAAATTGTGGTTATTTTCATATTTAGGGTGATATGTTATATCTCGGGAACCATGTAACAAAATTTAAAACAAATTCTGTGTGCTGGTAAACTATCGTGTAAGCATTAACTTTTCAGAAGGATATTGTTGTTAATCAGCCATTTTAAAAGAGAGCACTAATTTAAAATAAATATTTTACATTCTATCTCGAAAACTATTAAAACTATTCTCGCCAAATTGGGGGTGTAGGTAATACTATGACATGCCAGGTGAACGTAGGTAATTAAATTTAAGTCAAGTGGCAGATTATATTAAATATGTTTTAGGTATGTCCGGTTCTTTTGTTTTAAATGATGGCTATACATCTTAGAATGCTACATCATTGAAACCATGTAAACAATTCCAACTTAACTTTGTATGCTGGTAGTAGATATTATAACAGTGAACTGTATCTACACGAAGCACAATTTGTCCACCATTTTTTAAGATAGCATCACACGAATAAGTAAAGTTTTGATGCCATATCTCGGGAAACAATAGACACATTCCTATCTAATTTGAAAAACAAGTAGTACTGCGGTAGATGATGTAAAAAGGTGTTTTTAAGTACGTCAGACACTTAATTTAAAATTGCGGCCATATAGACATTTTATCTTAGAATGCTATATTGTCGAAATCACGTAATCAATTCACACTTTTCTTTGTATCTGGCAGTAGAGTTTACAACTTTTGATTGTATCTACACATAGCCTATTTCGTCCGCCATTTTGAAATATAGCGCCATAATAATGTATAAACTTACTATGTCTTATCTCGGGAAACGATTGACAGATTCCTACCAATTTTGGCAAACCAATAGTACTGCGACATATGGTTTAAATTTGGATATTTATGAATCAAACGCTTTTTTTTTTTTTCAAAATTGTGTCTATATAGCCATTTTAGTTTAGTTTGTGTTAGCGTCGAAACCATGTCATCAATTCCAACTTAATGTTGTATGCTGGCAGTATATATTACAAATATCAAATGTGTCTACAGAAAGCATCTTTTGCCCACCATTCTGTAAGATATGCCACATGAAAAAATAAAGTGTTTGTCATATCTCGGGAAACAATCAACCCATTCTTACCAAATTTTGCGAAGAAGTTGTACTGCGATACGCCATATGAATAAAGATGTATTTTTTAAGTGTGAGGAACACTTATTTTCCGAATGTCATCTATAAAACAATTTTAGCTTAATGTGATATATCTATCAAACTTTGTAATCGATTTTAACTTAACTATATTAACTAGCATTGTACAATCATCGAATGTGCTAATAAATGATCGTCACATGAAATGTATGGAGGTTTTATGCTATTACTCAGGGAAAAATCAACAGGTTTACACCAAATTCTTCACACAAGTAGCTCTACGGTAGGCCATGTATACTTGCGTGTTTAAAGTGGCTCAGTCACTTATATTCAAAATGACGGCATGTACATATTTTGGGTTAGTAAACCCTATCATTAGAAACATTGGACAGATTAAATCCGAAGTTGATGCTCCGAATCCAACCTCCGTAATGCAATTGATTGCACACTAGTATATGGTACGAGTTTTTCTGCGCTCGAGTGTATTTATAATTATGTTACTTACCATTGCAAATTTTTCTAGTTTCATCTCTAATAATATTGCTTTTAACGATACAAAATGTCCTACCTACCATCGCAGCTTTTAAGAACTTATTTAAAAATTAATGGCGCTGATGTTGAGGGAAGTAGGTTCATTTGTTAACTTCTTATTTGATCTCTCATGGAGACAGCAAAAATAAAATGATTTTGGTTGGCTGGATATAATGCGATATATTTCACCAAAAGAGATTTAATGCACTGTTGCGTAATAAACCTCGGAATGTTCCTAAAGACCATACACATGTATGGATAAAGTCGATAATGAACATCGAGTAACACTGGTGCTAACGACCTCGGGTGTTAAGCGCCGTCGAAATCTCCCTCCCGCTCTTCACACAATAAAACACCGTACTCGCATCGCACTCATAAACAATGATTGTCATAAATACTTCGCCAGTCACAAACGTAAAATTTGGCACAAAAAATCCATGTAAAAATTTTAGAGGAACTTCAGAATGTATCTATATACACTGTAAAACATTTGTGTCTTTTTTTTTGTGATTTTTCTCGTATTTCAAACATTTTCACAGTACCAGATCACATTATTTGCAGCAAATATAGCAAATGTACCCAGAGAAAAGTGGCGTAACGACTAGTGGGGCATACATTGCCCATCCCTAAATTTAGTAATAGACGCCGGGATGATAGTAAAGGGGCACCTAAACAGTTTTTACTCACCCAGATTATCAGATATATTTTATACCATCTCAATGAATTATTTTATTATATTTTCAATACGTACATTTTGATTCTGGCCTATAAACTTTTCTATGTCTATCATGCAGTAGGTAATTTAAGTTTTTATAAAGCCTAAATGCGTGCTCCCTTCTAAGTTGGAGATGTTTCGATGTTTTACTCGTTTCCAGAAAATTTGACGAAAACATTTTATTTTAAACTTATAAGATAATAAAACTTACAACCACCTACTATATGAAACCTATAGAATTGTGAATAACATTTCTCGTTATAGGTTACAATAACAGGAAGCCTTCGCGCCTTTTGCAGATAGCTGCAGGTGTCATAAGCCATTATGTAGCTTTCCGTGTAACGTGTGAACAGCGGGATTTATAGACTTTTTTGCACTCGTTCAAACCGGGTCATACGGTGGCAAAAAAAAGCATCTACAAGTAGATTGGCGCGTGGCACAACCTCACAACTGGCAATGCGTTACTGGTTTGAAAAATTCGTGCCGAAGACCAGATCCTCGGGAATGAGGAAGGTAGAGGAAGCAGATCAAGGTCCGATTAACGACGCTTGAAGGCAAATTCATGTACTTTCACCAGGGAATTTGATAACCCGTTCAGATTTTCCCTTTAAAGGTTTTCGACCATCTACAGCAAAATTAAAATAAAAAAATAAAAGATAACTGGTTACCGTATTAATTTATATAGCTCCTCATATAGTGGTTGGACATCAGAAATAACCTCTTAGTTCGTCACCTGTCATGTTACGAGTAGTAAATACTGTGCTAAAATCGTAAGCTGAATGGACAGTGGTTGATCGTTGGGGAAAAACTCGTACCCATTCCAGTGTTATTGTTGACGCCACACGAAGTTTTTCTGTTAGATTGGTGGACAGTACTGGGCGTTGTCCGTTTTAAGTTATTTTCAACTGATGAAACAATTACATCTGTCTCGTACTGTGCATAAATTGACTAAATGCGCCAAAAGTTGTGTAAAAATAAGCCACCCCTGTTTGATAGGAAGGATAATCTGCTGATGGCAGACGTCAAGCACCTCATGGCAAAAAAAAGTACGAAAAAGAAATTGAGTGACCTGAAGTATGAATATTCCCCGGA
The DNA here is from genome assembly GCA_002778355.1 of Clitarchus hookeri. Taxonomy (NCBI): domain Eukaryota; kingdom Metazoa; phylum Arthropoda; class Insecta; order Phasmatodea; family Phasmatidae; genus Clitarchus; species Clitarchus hookeri. The sequence continues at coordinate 166,231 of NQII01004819.1, read as the reverse complement.
GAGCGCACAATCTTCCTACCACACGTGACTACATCTAAGTCACTTCCTTAAAGACAGGTGGTTCGAAAACTGGACTAGTAGAAAAAGTGCCTCCCGGGAATTCTCGGCCTCGCCAGAAACGCGTTTCATGAGGAATGGGACTGAGAGCCTAATGAATCGTTGGAAGAGATGTGTGGCTCAAGACCCAGACTGTTCAAGCCTACTTTCCGAAGAAAATAAAGGCTTATTTGAACACTTTCCTGTCTGTGTGTCTGTATGGATTTGTGTGAATACGGATGTGTCTAGGTGTGTGTCTGTGTGTCACCCCATAGAAATTTTGATCGCATGAACCCAATTTCATCAAACTCGGAACCCATATAGCATAGAGTAAGGATATCTTACGTTTATAGTTGTCGACTAGGCCGGACGCATATTTTCAAAATGTAAGCCATTTTAAAATTTAGAGCGATATGTCATATCTCAAAAACATTAAACCAATTTAAACCAAATTTTGTATGTTGACAGTACATCATGTAAGCATTGAATTTAGATGGGAGTATTGTTTTTGATGAGCTATAATTTTAAAATATAGCACCAAAAAGAAATATATAGCTTTTACGTTATCTATTGAAAACTACTGAACCAATCGTAGCCAAATTTGGCAAATTGTTAATACTATGGTAGGCCATGCAAAAATATGCTGTTTAAAATGAATAGACATTTATTTTCAAAATCGCAAACATTCAATATTTTAGGTTTATTTGGTATCTACCATTAGGCCAATTTTGTATGCTGAAAGAATATATTGCAAACATCCCATATGCTAATAATTAACCAATTTGTCCACCTTTTGTAAGATAGCCCCACATGAATAAATAAAGCCTTTATGTAATATATCGAGAAACAATTGACCGATTTCTACAAAATTTGTCAAACAAGACTTACTGCGGCAGCTGATGTAGAATTGTATTTTGAAGGTGGATCAGGCACTTTTTTTAATGACGGCATTGTAGCCATTTAAGCTTTTTATGCTATATCGTCTAATCCATGTAATCGATTCCAACTTAACTTAGTATGCTTGCAGAATATATTACATCCTACAAATAGGTCTACAAGTAGCTTCTTTTGTCCACCATTTTGTAAGATAGCATCACATAAATAAATACAATATTTTTATATCACATATCGGGAAACAATTGACGGATACCTACAAATTTTCGCAGACACATAGTACTGAGAATAGTGATGTAAACTGGTATTCAAAGTGTACCTAAAACATGCCTACAAATATTGTTAGGGTATTCCTGAGGTGGCAATAGAAATATTGAGATAGGCAACCCAGGGTTCAGGTCAAATAGCAAGAGTGTTAGACGCTTCCAAAGGTTGAGAAAAAAATTATCATTTATAGTCATATTTAGGGAACTGCTTGCGGGACAGAAGCAAAGTAATGGTTACTAATTATTTAAACTGTGATCATTAATAAAATGAATGTCGCGTACATGTAACCCACCCCCATCATGTTGAATGTGGGAGTTACCACACTTATTTCTGAATAAAAAGTATGTTACAGGATAAATTCCCTATTTTTCACTAGAAATTATGAAATGTCGACAAAAATAGCAACATAAATGTATTTTTCAAAAATGGTCTATTTCTCGCCCTTTTAGAGTAAATATTACATGTTTAATTTCACAAAGAAGTGCTACCGCCTGCCAGGTAGGCAACCAGTATAGAGTGTTTCATCGCAGCGGCGTAGTGGTGTGTGGACATTCGTAGAAGTTGTTTGTGGCGAAACAGAATCGTAACCTGTTTCGTTTAGACGAAGTTTCTAAGAGACACAGAACATTGGTGTGCGTCATGGTTTTCCCCCACTCCCATTATCAGTACAGTAGTTCCCCTCCCTAACAGAAGAAAGGATTGTAAAATGAAAACCCACACTTCACTGAAAGTTGCATGCGTTTTACTACAAGTCGACATGGCGAAGTATACGAACTCAGAAATGACATATATGGTTCCACTTAATGGTGAAGTTATAGGTAATACACGAGCTGCTGTTCGATTAAATGACGAGAGGTTTCCAGTGTGGTGGCAACCTCATCACGAGACCTTCACAGCTGTCACTCAGAGACTTCGTGAAACAGGCACGTTTAAGGCACGAGGTGGTTCTGGTCTGGAATGTCCAAACAACCTTATATTGCAGACTATAGACATAATGCGTTTTGTGACGATTCTGATTTTAATTCTTTCGATTTCGTCATATTTTAGTAACGTATTTGACTTCATCAGAGCAGAATGCTTGACACAGAATCATTTCTGCCGGAGAAGACAATATGGATTTTACTACAAAAAAAAGTTTTGAGTTAAATACCATGTAACTACATGATAGTTGAGAAGTTTAAAAAAAGTTATGCATAAATTGTTGCTGAGTTGTAAAGATTTCGTAATAAAATGCATTGCAATTTTGCATACTGAGACTTTCTAATGTTTCTTAGGACTCAAACTATTCTCCAAACCCTTAACTACTCGTTCTTATTAGCATATGTTAATGCTGCAGTTGTTCCCTATTTTAGTTAATATATTCGTTGTGAGGAAACATACAAAACATACAATCGTTTATTAGCGTGTTCTGGCACTAAACGGATACCAAATTCGACGTTTTAATGTACTTTATTGTGTTTTCAATGGTCGCACACACTCATATAGGTCGTAAATTCTACATTTATAATAAATACATACACCTACAAAACTATATATCNAATTAATATATTCGTTGTGAGGAAACATACAAAACATACAATCGTTTATTAGCGTGTTCTGGCACTAAACGGATACCAAATTCGACGTTTTAATGTACTTTATTGTGTTTGCAATGGTCGCACACACTCATATAGGTCGTAAATTCTACATTTATAATAAATACATACACCTACAAAACTATATATCTTACAAGATACTCCAGTTTTATAACTCTGACTAGAAACTGGTAATGACGTACTTTACGTATTTTGTTTTGCTTACTTTTGCGACTTATGTAAAAATGCCACCAAACGAGTATTACTAAAATATTAAAGTAGAGGTCTGCTATGCGACAAGGGAGTAATGAACAACTGCTTTTTAAACACAGTAGTGTGAATGGTTTAAGTTTTATTATTTTCCATGTATGATAAGCGAGATAGTGCAGTGGTAACACACTAGTCTCTTATTACAGAGGACCCGGGTTTAATACCCGGTTCTTGGTTTCGGTTCATCACGGTTTCCCAAAATCACTTAAGGCAAATGTCACGATGATTGTTACCTCAATACATGCCATAGTTGTTTCCCGTCCCGTGCCGTACTGTGAGAGCAGCTGGTTGCCTCTCTAATGACACCTGTGTCAACGAGACGATGAGCGAGAAAAAAATTAAAAGTCTCTTAATTACATATGTGGTATTGTGGGGTGGGCTGCTGGAGCCAGTCCGCGGCACATGCGTAGTTAACGGAGTGCCATAAAATTCAAATGTCTTAATATCTTGCCATCCACCACTGTTGGTGAATGTAAGGACAGATGCTCAACGATCAAGAGGTAACTGATTTGAGTCCCACCTTCAATACGATTGTGAGCGTCATTTTCAACACTGGGTTATGTTCAGAAAGCATGAAAGCTGTCGCTGGTTACCATGATTTCCAAAAACATCACCTCCGAATGCAGGATTCCTCCCGAAAGTTTTCACGTATTTTTAAAATCCCTGTTCAAAGTTTTTCCAAATTTCCCTGAGGTTTGCTAGCGGTCTCGTGGCCATATTTAAGTTCATATGAATTTCACAGAAGTCTTAGAACAGACAGTTTAACATAAATTACTTACGAATAGAAAATAATAATTCTTCATATTGTTAGCAATATGTCCAGCGTTACTATGTCACATGCCAGCTTTGTGAAACTTTCGACGGTTCAGGTTTTTTCGAGATATGGTTTGAATTTGCGCCGAAAAGAATATCCTGAAACCGAGATGCCAGTTTATTAGGTTTCTCTAAAGAAGATCTCGTTCGTCGAATTGGAAACACTAAGAGTCGGAGGGACTCACTTGGCCTCATATACCATTAATATTAACTTCCATCACAAATATTTAAAAAAAACTATAAACTATTTCAAAATCATATTTGTTGTACACAAAAAATTAAAAGAAAATCGTCGTTACAGTTGCTTCAAAACAGTGAATTATTGTTTCGAAAATGAAACATTTTATTGTTATAATATTTTACAAAACAGAGTTTTGCAAATATAAGACATTTCCCCAAGGAGCCTGGTACGGTTCACTGGAAAGTGAACTTTTTTTTTATATCATTCCATTGATAAGTTTACCGGTAATCAAATACTGCCTACGCAATTTAAATAACATATTTACTTTTTTTAATTAGTCGATAACATCTTTTGTAAATGATTATATTCTAAAAGTGTATTCGTAGATAGATTTGTTTTGCACTGGGGTGTGCGACAGGTACGCGCGTTGTTGAGGAAGTGTGGAGAATAGCGACCGACTTCCTGCCGAACTTCCACTATCTCTACGGAGCATCTCCACAGCACGACTGCTGTTTGAAATGAAAGGCGAAGATGGAGTATTTACAAGAACCTAACTCTAAAAATAAAAGTTAACTCATGTTATGAACATGCTGTTTATCTCATATTAAGTTTTCAGATTTTGAGAGCCACTGCTGACAATGTCTTTAAAGCACATCAGAATGACATTGCACTTGAAATAAGGATATGTTAGCTGATTATCATGTGAGGTAATTGTAGCAACTCTGAATAACAAATTGTCTGTCATCGGCGGGAAAAATAAATTGCTCACTGTGTGAATAACAAATGGCGAATTATTATGGAATAAACTTAATATTTTATAATATTTTACTATTTAATATGAGTTTTTATAGCGTCGTATTAGTTACAAATATGCGCACTTCCGTATCAGAATTTATCACAAATTGATTTTTTTTTTAACATCTTCATCTTCGTACAACGAAAAAGAATGTTGAGCATTAATTTTTCGTGTGCGCGTGTCCGATTTAGTGTGTTGCGTGGCAGATTTGAAATTATTTAAAACATTTTGTGGATATTTATTACAATACCGCTACTAAAAAACCCTTCCTGTAATATTATAATGTGTGTAACTTAAGTTTCAACATATTTAAATACTCTGTAAATGTCGTTTTTGCTTATCAAAAGCACGTTGCCGTCGCTGGTATGATGTTCTGTTTATTCCCCAATTTTAATAGTGTACTCTTATGTTAATTTATTTATTCGCTACAAGTTTTGGAAAACCAGATTGGGGGTGGAATTTTACTAAGTTTACCAGCGTAACAACTGTAAATTGCCGAATATGTGCAAAATCATTTAACAGTTTTTCGCTCACAAAATGTTAATGGCTGTACCGAACAGGACATAACTGCACCAGCATTCTAAAAATTTAATACCTAGCCAAATAAAGAAACTTTCATCTCGTTTCATTTTCAGATTAAGTTAAAAAATAGATTTAACCCCTTAGTAACATTATCTCCCTCCTCCTAGGTTGAGCAAGGTGGATGTATACAGTTTCATTTTCCGGCTCGAATCAAACAAATGTCGGAACAGAAATCTATGGCACGATCACTGAGTGCCAACAACATTCATAAAATCTACCACGCATATTATTAAGAAATTACGTAACTGTGTTTGCAAAAAGCAAGAAACATACGGGTAGGTTACTTGCGAGAACTTTGGCCACTAGACTAACTAAATAAATACATATTTACAAAAGTCAAAGGCCTTCAGAAAAACATCGCCGCTATAAAAACAGACTCAAAAATCAATTCCTTCTACCGGTTTTGGGTATGTAAGTATAATAGTCTTCAATGAACCTTGTCATGTAGAACTGTTATAAATAAGTGATCCAGTCACTAAACAGTGCATTAAAACCTATTTTTAAAAAGATTGTTTTAAAGTGGCGAAACCATAAAGTAACTTCAATAATAATGTTTTATGTCTGAGCAGCTTGGCATCATTAACTTCAAAATATTATTTAGGCCTATGGTTAAAAATACACACCAGTAGTGAACACTAATACCCCATCTTAAATTTAAAATCGACCTACTGTGTACAGGATGATTATAAAAGAATAGACCAAATTTAAAGGTATATAATATGAAGACCAAACAACCTACAACCTTGATTGACCAATCAAGTGAAACTTGGAACCGTGGATTTTGAATACCATACATTCATAATTGTTCAATGTGACCACCATGAGCGACCCGAACGACATCTACGCGATAATCAAACTCGTTCCACGCTCTTGTAAGCATGTCCGGTGTTACGGTTTGGATGGCATTCGTAACTCTCGGTTTGAGGTGGTGAGGGAGTAGCGAACTCGCATTCGACACACCAATGTGACAGGGACGGTCTGAATTTTCCTTTATGTGCCGAGAGATGACACTTAGAGCGTCTGTCGTCGCACTATGAGCGCGTGTTGTGTGTTAATCCGCATCATGACGGCGACGGAACATCAGAAGGCGTACTGTGTTATTCAGTTTGCTAAATGTGAATCGGTTACGACTGTTCAACGTGAATTCCGTCGTAAATACGGACTTCGTCCTCCCGATAGGTGGCGTATCGTACGTTGGTTTCGTCAGTTCCGTGACACAGGGTGCCTTTGCAAAGGTAAAAGTTCCGGGCGGCCGCGTGTGTCCGTAGAGAATGTGCAGCGGATTCAACAAGCGTTCGTTCGCTGTCCGAGAAAATTAACTCGACAAGCTAGCCGGGAAATGCAAATCCCTCAATNCATCAGTTCCGTGACACAGGGTGCCTTTGCAAAGGTAAAAGTTCCGGGCGGCCGCGTGTGTCCGTAGAGAATGTGCAGCGGATTCAACAAGCGTTCGTTCTCAGTCCGAGAAAATTAACTCGACAAGCTAGCCGGGAAATGCAAATCCCTCAATCTACGGTATGGACAGTGTTGTGAAAGCGATTGCTGTACAAACCATACAGGCAACAGCTTGTACAGGCTCTTACAGAAAGGGATAAATAACTGAGACGTGATTCCTGCGCGTTCGCTCTTGCCCAGAACGAGGTAGACGATGCCTTCATGTATAAACTGATTTTTAGCGTTGAAACGAAGTTCCATACAAATGGTAAGGTGAACCGGCACAACGTGCTAATATGGGGTCAGGAGCCTCCACATTAAACCACCGAACATGAGCGCGCTTCCCCCAAAGTGAACGTGTTTTGCGCTGTATCCAAAGACACTGTTTTCGGCCCTTTCTTTTTTCACGAGCCCACTGTTACTGGAATCCCTTATTTGGACATGCTTACAGAGTGGTTGTTTCCTCAGTTAGAAGAGGCGGTGAGGGACTTCATTTTCCAGCAGAACAGTGCACAACCCCATTGGCACCTAGCTGTTCGCGGATACCTGAACGAGACGTTGCCGCAACGCTGGATTGGTCGAGGAGCAACTGGTGACCAGGTTCTTCATCACCGACCCCCAAGAAGCCGAAATCTTACCCCGTGCGTTTTTTTTATGGGGGTTTTCGTCCACCATTGTGGCTAACATTTACGACCTCAAAACGAGAATTACGGATACCATCCAAACCGTAACACCGGACATGATGACAAGAGTGTGAAACGAGTTTGATTATCGCATAAATGTGGTTCGGGCCTCTCGTGGTGGTCACATTGAACATTTATGAATGTATGTTAAACAAAATTCACGGTTCCGCTGTTTTTTGATGGGTTGTGGGTTATTTGGTTTTGATCTTATAGACCTTTTAAGTTGGGGTATTATTTTATACTCATCATGTATAATTTTAGTACATGTTTTTTAAGAAACTACCATAATACCATCTTATTTCCATGTAATGACAGTCAGGTTGAAAGCAAATAGTGGCTCAATGTTAGTCTGTCTGTTTACAGAGCGCTACTTTCATACTATATGTCAAAATATAGAAACGTTAAGTAAGACAGAGTATATGACTGCATTTGCATGCACTTTTTTTTAATAATATACTCTATACTGCAATCTGAATCAACAAAATGTTTTATCCAGAGTCATTCTTCGATTAATTTACGAATAACTAGAAAATGGCTTTCTTTCGGCATGAAAAATGTAACAATGAAGACGTTCCAGCCACCATGCAAACTGTATTCACGTCAGCTGAGCTGAAGCAGATAATAATACTACTGAACAGAATATCGTGTCAAATCATTCAAGCATATCTACTCAAACATTATGTTCACAAAGTGAAATATTAACTGAAACACCCCCCCCCCNAATACGTATAAGATACACGGTCGTCGAGCTATTTTAGTAACCTTCACGTATTTGACTTTCATAGTTCACTAGGTTGTGCTTTCCTAGACATGAGCATTGTGTGTGAGAAGAGATACGAACTGAAGAGTTGTTTTGTTTTCAAATGCGAAATATGCAATGTAGAACTCATTGTAAAAACCGAAGAAGATAGTCACGAAATATACATCAACAAGGGCGTAGTGTGTGGGACTACGTCAAGTGGCGGACGACATGTACAATAAGAAGAGATGATGTCGGTTATGGACATACCAATATGTCAGTTATTTCGTAAATATCATGTCGATGTGTGAGAAGTCACTGATCTGAACGAAATGGCTCTTGCTAATGGTGATGTTTACAAAAATGGAGTAGCAGTCATAACTTCCATCGCAGATGGAAGTTGGTCGAGACGCTTATACAAGACCAACTACGGTGCCCTGTCGGGAGTAATAAGCGAAAAATTATTTTTGGCAATGAACGAGTAAACTAAGGGTAGTAAAGAAATGCCGTTGGCAGTTAGCAAATGAGCCATTCTATTTTGTGTTGAAAATGCGCGGGTGTGTGTAAGGGTGGGTGCTTGGTCCCGTGGTCAGGATGCGTAAATTGGACACCAAGGGTCACGGGTTCGATTCGCGGCCGAGTCGGGGATTTTTCGTTATTGGAAAATTTCCTTCCCGGGTTCAGGACTCTGGTGTTGTGTTATCCTTTTGCCTTCATACTGCGGAAGACAATGGTAAACCACTGCTTAATCTCCTTGCCTATACTCTTTCCATTACAAGGTGGCAGCTTGTATTAATCAGCCCGTTCGCGTGCTTTGAAGAGAATGATTGTATGGTAGGTTACCACCATGTTCCGCCCTCTTGCATAACACGGGTAACNCGTTCGCGTGCTTTGAAGAGAATGATTGTATGGTAGGTTACCACCATGTTCCGCCCTCTTGCATAACACGGGTAACATACAACGTTTATGTCGCGAAACCAAAGCAATGACATAAAAGATTTATTCTTGGGATTTTACACTTGCATGCTTAAACAGTATTATAAAATTATAGACCATCGAAGGAAGCAAAGAAAAAAAGTTATAAATGTGGTTGACCTTTATCAAAATTGCAAAATATCAACGGAACTATTTTCTACCGCAAACGTAATGGGAAAAGACTAGTCGGCCAATCGCTTTGNCAAAATTGCAAAATATCAACGGAACTATTTTCTACCGCAAACGTAATGGGAAAAGACTAGTCGGCCAATCGCTTTGATTTGGTAACTGGCAATGTTTATCTCTGCTGCTATTGAAATATGTTTGTCGTTTTGAAGCATACTTTTCTATGTGATTGATACGACTTTCCCCGCACTCTTCTGCTCATGCTAACTGCGAAATAATTGATTATAGTGAATTCAAAAGTTCTAGGCTTTGCAGTTCTGAAAAAAAATATAGATATTGTTTTAACTTATCTTGGTGACGTTATGTGATATGCTGGATAAGGCACATGATATGACCACACAAAATGTAATTTGTTTCGGAAATAAAATGGATGGTAGTATAGGCATTCCATAGAATTGGATAAACCTATAACTTGAACAAATTTTACATTTTGAGAGATATGAGCATGATCTCGTATATTTGTCAGCGGACTACATTGCTAACTTAAAAGCTCTAGTTAGGCCTGCGATGTAAACAATGAAAACGTCTTAGTTTTACTCGTGGTATTATTCTCGAGATAACACCTTAATGTTTAAAGTATTATACTTCAACAATGCCACATTTAAGTTCAATATATTTTATAGCTTACTTTCCCAGTAGCTTCTTAATGTGAAAAGCATGTTTAGATAATTGAGTTTTGCAAGTAAGAAGCAAAACTCAAAACCTCCTGTGTCTCGTGCAACTGTACAGAATTGTGTTTTTTTTTTTTNAGTTTTGCAAGTAAGAAGCAAAACTCAAAACCTCCTGTGTCTCGTGCAACTGTACAGAATTGTGTTTTTTTTTTTTAATTTGACTGCATTAAGTGGTTCGGTCTTGAAACGGTGGTTTTTAAACCGTGACAGGATAAATGCGAACTACTCAATTATGAGTCATGATAATTAAAAATTAAGGAATGCAATTTCCTCGAAAATAATTAACACAAATATTTCTTCTTCCATGGCAATAACACCTTGAAATGTAGCAGCCTAATATTGTGGTGTCTGTTGCGCCTGCTGCAGCTAAATCTTCTAATTTACTTCATTGTTATTTATTATCGACGTGAAAATAGCTTGCAAACTTATATTAATTTTACATTGCTTGTGAATCTAAAAATTATCATTGTGATGATCATGGGGGTTACTGTTAGTGGAAAGGGTTTTTTTTTCAGGACAATTTTGCGATTTGTTTCACAAACTAATTTTGTTAGCTAGCATTTTCCTGCAGTCCGTGGGTGCCATTTTTGGGACATATCTACATGTGAAACATCGCCGAAACGAAAACACAACAAAAACCAAAACGAGTAACTTCCTTATGAATAGTACGTAGCTACGGTTTACCTTTGATCATCCAAAAAAAATTAAGTTAAGAAGTTTATTAAACATTGCCGTAAAGACTACGCAAAACAGATCCACAAAGGCATTTGATAAAAAAAAACCACTTATGCAAGAAGTCTTGCAAATTATCTGAAAGCACACTAGTGAGTCCCATGTGCAATAGTACGTATGGCTTAGTACAGTGCATATTCTTTCATGTATTAGTATCGAATGTGCTGTACTTACAAAATTATTCACATACGCTCATGTCCTAAATGATAAGCTGGGTAAATTTTTAGTAAAAATAGCTATAATTCATTCGTTGTTTAAGTCTTCTTGACGTTGATTGTTTCAGTAGTGAACTGAGTGAGAAAGTTTGATATATATAAACTAAAAACACTCAGCTGAAACGAAATGTACAGTGTAATTTAACTACGAAAAATTAATTTTTTAAAAAGAAAAAAATTTGTTTTAAAGACTTTGCTATTTATTCATTCCGTAAATCCGTTATTTGCATCACTGTACTTACAGTGAAAATATTGATACAATTATTGCTGTTTATGTTCGTAAAAATGTATAATCAGATTATGAATAACTCTTGTTACAGAAGTGGTATTCAAAATATACATATTTTAAATTAAAAACCGCTAAAAAGTTCAAGTTTTTCCTCAGTGAGTAAAAAATGTTTGTAATTAAAATTGCTTTGTTAACTTGATTTTCTCCGAGACCCCTCCGTCCCTCTCCCAAACGCCTCAGCGACACGGAAAAAATATGCACGCTATCCCAAGCATATAAATAAGCCATTAAAATGTTTTTCGAACATTAAAAAATATGTTAACTTAAAAATGTACATCTATGTTTATGTTTATATTTACATACATTTATATAGCTTACGTACTAAAATAATTAAAAATTGAAAAATAAAGTTTCTTTTTAGTATATCTTGCATACCATTTTCTATTGTACATTACTACACATTTAAATACATTTCAGAACAAATATTAACTTTTTGAAAACTTTTTTGAAAGAAACGCTCCGTTTGGCACTATTTCACTATGGTTTCGGGCCAAGTCTCACTGACTCTTAACAGAGCGTTCATCATTCAAAACGTGTCGTCACGACTACATGGCGAGAAGGCGGAACACAAGTTGGTTCAAGACTTGCATATGAAAATTTCAGAATTTGAGATCCAAGACTGTATACAATATGTTCTTTATCCTGCATGTATGTGAATAAAAGTGTTACTAAACCTCCACCACACTCAACACGTATTTCCACATCATAATTTATAAAAATAAATGTTTTATTCATTTATGATATAAGTTGGAAATTAATACTATATGTTATATGCTGATAAGCGCAATGCATCCTTAATCTTCTTAGCGCATGATTTGAGAATTAAATATCAAGCTCTTTCTAACAAATGTTTTCTCTAGCTCGTTCATTTCGCTATCGTGTGATTTAGTTATGAAATTTCGATGTAAAATTTGTGAAGGGCAAAATGTTTTAGAAATATACAAGAAGTTACTGATAAATAATGTGCCTACTTTCCTCTACATGGGTGCAAATAAATTTGAGTATAGGTCTTGAAAACTTAGATGGTAGGTAGGCATTGACGTCTCATTGACAGCAATATCATTAGAGATAAAACCAGAAACAAGTGAAACAGTACAAATATAACTAAAATACACAAGTGACTTACCCGGAATTTGAAATCAGAAAAAAAATCGTAAAATTAAGCTAGCTTTCTATAAACTGCATCACGGAGGTACGACTCGGAGCATCAAATTCAGACGTAATCAGTCTAATGTTTTTAATAATAGGGTTCACTATTCAGAAATATTTACTCGGTCATCATTATGAAAATAACTGTCTGAACCACTAAAACACTTAAGTTTACATGGCCCACCATATCGCTACTTGTGAGAAAAATTTCATGCAAATCGGTTGATTGCTCTCCGAGATATGGCTAAAAACATTATTTTCGTAGATGGGGCTATCCTACAAAATTTATTTAAAAGAGGCTTTGTACTCGATGTTTATAATAGATAATGTCAGCATGAAAAGGTGGTTCAAATTGTTAAATAGATATGCCAAACGTATGAAAATATTTATATGGCTGCCATTTTTAAAATCATTGCATGGCCCAATTTCAGTCAAGTAACTATACTTAGCCTTCTGCAGGAGTGAAAAATTTTGTGGAAATTAGTCGAATTATTCCACAAATATGACAAAATGTTCAGTTTAATCACCTGAAACTACTTTNTTTACATTGCTTGTGAATCTAAAAATTATCATTGTGATGATCATGGGGGTTACTGTTAGTGGAAAGGGTTTTTTTTCAGGACAATTTTGCGATTTGTTTCACAAACTAATTTTGTTAGCTAGCATTTTCCTGCAGTCCGTGGGTGCCATTTTTGGGACATATCTACATGTGAAACATCGCCGAAACGAAAACACAACAAAAACGAGTAACTTCCCTATGAATAGTACGTAGCCTACGGTTTACCTTTGATCATCCAAAAAAAATTAAGTTAAAAAGTTTATTAAACATTGCCGTAGAGACTACGCAAAACAGATCCACAAAGGCATTTGATAAAAAAAACCACTTATGCAAGAAGTCTTGCAAATTATCTGAAAGCACACTAGTGAGTCCCATGTGCAATAGTACGTATGGCTTAGTACAATGCATATTCTTTCATGTATTAGTATCGAATGTGCTGTACTTACAAAATTATTCACATACGCTCATGTCCTACGCTCAGGTACATTTTTAGTAAAAATAGCTATAATTCATTCGTTGTTTAAGTCTTCTTGACGTTGATTGTTTCAGTAGTGAACTGAGTGAGAAAGTTTGATGTATATAAACTAGAAACACTCAGCTGAAACGAAATGTAAAGTGTAATTTAACTACGAAAAATTAATTTTTTAAAAAGAAATAAAATTTTTTTAAAGACTTTGCTATTTATTCATTCCGTAAATCCGTTATTTGCATCACTGTACTTACAGTGAAAATATTGATACAATTATTGCTGTTTATGTTCGTAAAAATGTATAATCAGATTATGAATAACTCTTGTTACAGAAGTGGTATTCAAAATATACATATTTTGAATTAAAAACCGCTAAAAAGTTCAAGCTTTTCCTCAGTGAGTAAAAAATGTTTGTAATTAAAATTGCTTTGTTAACTTGATTTTCTCCAAGACCCCTCCGTCCCACTCCCAAACGCCTCAGCGACACGGAAAAAATATGCACGCTATCCCAAGCATATAAATAAGCCATTAAAATGTTTTTCGAACATTTCAAAATATGTTAACTTAAAAATGTACATGTATGTTTATGTTTATATTTACATACATTTATAGAGCCTACGTACTAAAATATTTAAAAATTGAAAAATAAAGTTTCTTTTTAGTATATCTTGCATACCATTTTCTATTGTACATTACTACACATTTAAATACATTTCAGAACAAATATTAACTTTTTGAAAACTTTTTTGAAAGAAACGCTCCGCTTGGCACTATTTCACTATGGTTTCGGGCCAAGTCTCACTGACTCTTAACAGGGCGTTCATCATTCAAAACGTATCGTCACGACCACATGGCGAGAAGGCGGAACACAAGTTGGTTCAAGACTTACATATGAAAATTTCAGAATTTGAGATCCAAGACTGCATACAATATGTTCTTTATCCTGCATGTATGTGAATAAAAGTGTTACTAAACCTCCACCACACTCAACACCTATTTCCACATCATAATTTATAAAAATTAGTTTTTTATTCATTTATGATATAAGTTGGAAATTAATACTATATGTTATATGCTGATAAGCGCAACGCATCCTTAATCTTCTTAGCGCATGATTTGAGAATAAAATATCAAGCTCTTTCTAACAAATGTTTTCTCTAGCTCGTTCATTTCGCTATCGTGTTATTTAGTTATGAAATTTCGATGTAAAATTGGTGAAGGGCAAAATGTTTTAGAAATAAACAAGAAGTTACTGATAAATAATGTGCCTACTTTCCTCTACATGGGTGCAAATAAATTTGAGTATAGGTCTTGAAAACTTAGATGGTAGGTAGGCATTGACGTCTCATTGACAGCAATATCATTAGAGATAAAACCAGAAACAAGTGAAACAGTACAAATATAACTAAAATACACAAGTGACTTACCCGGAATTTGAAATCAGAAAAAATCGTAAAATTAAGCTAGCTTGCTATAAACTGCATCACGGAGGTACGACTCGGAGCATCAAATTCAGACGTTATCAGTCTAATGTTTTTAATAATAGGGTTCACTATCCAGAAATATTTACTCGGTCATCATTATGAAAATAACTGGAACCACAAAAACACTTAAGTTTACATGGCCCACCATATCGCTACTTGTGAGAAAAATTTCATGCAAATCGGTTGATTGCTCTCCGAGATATGGCTAAAAACCTTATTTTCGTAAATGGGGCTATTCTACAAAATGTCTTTAAAGGAGGCATAATAGATAATGTCAGCATGAAAAGGTGGTTCGAATTGTTAAATTGTTAAATAGATATGCCAAACGTATGAAAATATGTATATGGCTGCCATTTTTAAAATCATTGCATGGCCCCATTTCAATCAAGTAACTATACTTAGCCTTCTGCAGGAGTGCAAAATTTTGTGGAAATTAGTCGAATTATTCCACAAATATGACAAAATGTTCAGTTTAATCACCTGAAACTACTTTGCAAAAAAAATCCAGCAAAGAAGAATTTCTGTGTGCNTGCAAAAAAAATCCAGCAAAGAAGAATTTCTGTGTGCATATCGGTTGATTGGTCCTCGAGATATTGCATAAAACCGTCATTAATCATGTGACGATCTTCATAAATTGAGAGCAAAGTGTTTGTAAATTAGCACAGTCGATTATTGTCATAAATAAAATATACAAAGTTAAATTTTAATCTGTTACATAGTTTCGTAGATGTAGCACACTGAACAATAATATATGTATACGCACCATTCAGAACATAAAAGACTTGCATACTTAAAACATATAAATTAATATAGCCTACCACAGTACAACTTTTNACGCACCATTCAGAACATAAAAGACTTGCATACTTAAAACATATAAATTAATATAGCCTACCACAGTACAACTTTTTCGCCAAATTTGAAAGAAATCGGTTAATTGTTTCACGAGATACGACACAAAAACTATATAATTTAATGTGGGNTTTTTCGCCAAATTTGAAAGAAATCGGTTAATTGTTTCACGAGATACGACACAAAAACTATATAATTTAATGTGGGGCTATATTACAGATTGGCGGAGAACTGAGGCAATAGACAATTTTGATGGATAAAACGGATACTGTCAGCATACAAAGTTAAGATTAAATTAATTTTGCAGTTTCGTAGATAAAAAATTTGGAGCTAAAATGTTTATAGGGCCGCCATTTCAAAAATAGGTGTCTGACATAATTGAAACTTATTTGTACATATGAACTGTGGCAGTACTACTTCATTACCATAATTGGTAGGAAAATGTCGAATGTTTCCCGAGAAATTACACAAAAAAATTGTTATATTCATGTAGCACTATCTTNATAATTGGTAGGAAAATGTCGAATGTTTCCCGAGAAATTACACAAAAAAATTGTTATATTCATGTAGCACTATCTTTCAAAATGGACGACAAAAGTTTTGTTTTCGCTTGATTTGATGCTTGCCATAGATTACGTCAGCGTACAAAATTTGGTTGAAATTGGTTAAATCGTAGTTAAACCAAATTAACCTACAATATAGTATATGGCGTCCATTCTGAAAATAAGTAATTTATTAAATTTAATTACTTATATTTACGTGGACTATCATAGTATTTTTACGTGCCNATAATTGGTAGGAAAATGTCGAATGTTTCCCGAGAAATTACACAAAAAAATTGTTATATTCATGTAGCACTATCTTACAAAATGGACGACAAAAGTTTTGTTTTCGCTTGATTTGATGCTTGTCATAGATTACGTCAGCGTACAAAATTTGGTTGAAATTGGTTAAATCGTAGTTAAACCAAATTAACCTACAATATAGTATATGGCGGCCATTCTGAAAATAAGTAATTTATTAAATTTAATTACTTATATTTACGTGGACTATCATAGTATTTTTACGTGCCNTCCATTCTGAAAATAAGTAATTTATTAAATTTAATTACTTATATTTACGTGGACTATCATAGTATTTTTACGTGCCAAATTTGGTGAAAGTGGGTTTAGTAGTTAACGTACAAAATTTGGTTGGAATTGGACAAATGATAAGGCATTTATAGCAAATAAACCTTTTTTATGGCCGCCATTTTGGACATAAGTGTATAATACAGGCAATTTACTTATATTTTATTGTCCTATTCTAGTATTACTTGCTTGCCAAATTTGAAGAATATTGGTTTAGAAATTTTCGAGATATAGCATAAAAGATTTATTTTTTTATGAGACGCTATCTTCTAAACTTGGATACAAAAGTGGTTGTTGTCTTGCTTATATGATGCTTGTAGTAGATACATTCAGTAAACAAAATTTGGTTGAAATTTCCCAAACGGTATGGTAGTAATACCAAATAAACCTAAAATATTTGTATGGCCACCACTTTTAAAATAAGTGTCTAATTATGTTTAATTACTGACATTTACCTGGGGGATCATAGTATTATTACTTACGTACTAAATTTGGCGAAAATAGGTTTACTAGTTTTAGAGATATAATGTAAAAGATTTATTATTTAATGTTGCGCTACCTTCCAAAATGGCTTGCCATCAACGATATCCATGCCTGAATTTAATCCTAGCAACTTGTGCTGTCAGCATACGAAATTTGGTTAAAATTGTTTGAATGGTTTCCGAGGCATCACATATCGTCCTTAATTTTTAAATGGCCGCCATTTTGAAAGTAAGGGACCGGCGTGAAAAGTCGGGTGTACTTACTTAGTACTATACGTGTTCCGAGTTTAGTGAAATTCGTTTCACGCGTTCAAAAATTGAATGGGGACACACACGGTCATACACACACAACATACAGACAGGAAAGTGACCTCGTAAGCCTGTCTTTCCTTCGGAAAGTAGGCTAAAAAGGCACAGGGCGTAACAATGTAAAGATACTAAATATGTTCTAGACGGTTTAGTGACAACAGCAACAACTTTCAGAGGGGCCGCGGTGACTGAGGGGTTAGACTGCTCGCCTCCCACCAAGGCNCTTTCAGAGGGGCCGCGGTGACTGAGGGGTTAGACTGCTCGCCTCCCACCAAGGCGAACCGCGTTCAATATTTGGCCGGGCCACTCCCGAATTTTTGCAAGTGGCAATCGTGTCGGACGATGCCGCTGGTAGGCGGGTTTTCTCGGGGATTTCCCTTTCCCTCCGCCATTGCATTCCGGTGGTACTCCATTCTCACCTCATTTCACCCTCGTCTCTCAACACTTAGTTGTTAAGAGCAGCCCAAATATCTCAACTCAGCTTAACTAACTTAACAACTTTCAGGGGACGAGTCGAATTCGGCAAACAATTTCCCACCCCCAAAAAAATCCGCAGAAAAACTGGTGGAAGCTGCGCACTTGGATGACGCAAAACGGTGGGAAGTGAGCCAGCAACAGCTGAGAAGCATGGCCGCTGATTAGACACGGGCGTTGAATAGCTGGTGATTAGCGAGACGAACATTGCCGGGTGAAGTGCTCTCGTCGGGAGGAGAGGCGAGGGTCGATTCAATGAGAGGCGAGACGAGCTCGTCGGCCACAAAAGCCGGCACGTGACTCCACTGCGCTCCCCGCCCTGGCGTTCGCCCTCTCACTACAGACGTCGTCATCGACGTCTCCACCCTGAAAATGTTCACTGTCAGGGCACGACTAACCCGGGTGCCCCGTCGCTACCCTGCTGAACGTTTCCGTATATTCGTGGAATTTTTTACGGAAAAGTACAGTTGATACATGCAAACGCGCTCTATGGCGGCGTTCCAAAACGCTACTTTTTGGCTGTCCCAAAACACACTGATTAATGTTTTACTTGCTGAGCATCTTGCTAAAGTAAAACTATTNACGCTACTTTTTGGCTGTCCCAAAACACACTGATTAATGTTTTACTTGCTGAGCATCTTGCTAAAGTAAAACTATTTTTTCAGCAAGTAACGAAAAGTACATTGAAAATGGCGGGAATTTTTGTAGAATGAAATAAAACTGACAGAAAATGTGGACATTTGGTTACGAACACACACGGGAAAATTACAAATGACAAGTGACAGCATTCGTATTTTTATTTAAACTTTAACTTGTACAAAGTTTGCATTCTTAGACATAATGTTTACCATTAATTTGGTCTGTAAAGATGTTCGTATATATAACTATTTTTTTTGGAAAAGAAAGAATCTAGAGAAAGTGATAAATATAGTTTGAAATTTACAATGGTTGCTTAATTAGGACATATTTGTAAACGCAGAATGCTATTCACATCACGCCCGTTCTAAAAGAAAATTTACTTTTTCTTTCCTCAGCTGTTACACACTGTTACTTTACTCTACTCTCGGAGTAACGTTTTGTAACGCCACCCGTGATGACACAAAACAGAACCAAGTTCTTGCATAAAGAATACGGAACCTCTACGTATTTCCAACAACTTCGGAGTTAGGGAAGGTACAAAACCAAGGTTACACGGGGTGTTATTCACCGCTGCAGTGTAAGAATTTTTTTGGTAAATTTCCTGAACTGAAGTGGAAGTTTTTAACCTATGCATTGTGAGTATATAATTAATACCACATATCAGGATGAAATTTAATCGATGTTTAGCGTCGCTACTATGAACATTTGGAAATTTCCATACACATTTGACTTTCTCCTGAGAAAATGTAGGTACGCTACCGCGATGGAAAACATCGCGATTCTCTCTTTTCCACGAGGCGGTGGTGTTGTATTGGTTAGTCTACTCGCCTCCCACCAAGGCTAAGTGGGCTCGATTCCCAACGGAGTCATCCCTGGATCTTCGCATGAGGAAATCTTGCCAGACGATGCCGCTGGTTGGCGGCTATTCACGGTAAATTGAGTACTTTTGGAAGCCCTCAAATTTGGAATAAGAGTCAATAAATATATTTTATTGTAGTTATAGACGTTAACTTTCAAGTTCGGTGAGATATATATACAGTGTTTATTACATCTATGTCAATAGTTATTATAAAAATGGCTGAAAGGAAAATTACAGCTATGGCCTCAAAAGTGCTCACTTTACCGAAAACAGCCTACAGAAGAGTGGCCAGGGTTGAGGCCTTCGAACATTTTTAATTCGTCTTCAAATCCTGGTCCAAAATATATATATATTTTTTAACTTTCTATTTTATTAACTGGTAAACGCCCACATAACCAAAAATGAACTATTTTCGTAAGCTCTTTTCATAAGCTGTAAAAATACCTGTGGTAAATTTACGGACATGTTTCGTGAATTCACTGAGAGATTTGTGAAATTTACAGGAAGTCCGTTATTTAAAAAATCAAGTATATATAATTTTCTGAAGATTTATGATAATTAGTTAATTACCAGTACTTTTTCAGTAATTCTTAAGAATTTTTTTCTAACAGTGTACGGCCACCACAAGAAAAGGTTTTTTCGCCTAGAGTGGTCTGTTTTTATTTGTTACGTGAAACGATCTCCAGGAGAATACTACACTACTTTGTAATGAAAACGGTACGGTTTCCTTAGTAATAAATTTTCTGTAGAAGTAGTTTTTGTGTTTAAACGTGGTCTGAAAAAGTTGGCTTTCTTATGTATTTACATTAAACCTCCTTCCATGTGCCTCCTGAGCTTTTCACGTAAATAAACTAATGACTTGCTGTTCTCTCTTTATATCATTTAAAATTTTAATCGAACTATTTATTTGCGCTGTCCACGTAAGTTTTGAAAATAAAAATTCTTGTTCAACTTCCTACCATTTCAATAGCGTGAAGACGTATGAATAACAATCTTTTTTTATTAAATACAATTTTACACTGTATTTTCTGGTATGGAATGTTGGGTTTCGATCAGAATTGAAACTGTTGACTACTTAATACTCTAGACACTGAAAAGAACATTTATTACCGTTCCCCGTTGCTTAGGTGTAAAAGTACTTCAATACTAATCATAGGGTCGCAATGTGGCTATGAAGAAAATTGCAACCCCTTTACCATTGCACGAATATTAGGCTTAGGACACTAAAAATCGAATATAAATATAATATTTGTATTTATGTCAACATCAATTTACATGATACATGCATGGTTGTAGCATCAATAATCTTTGGTTAGCTAGTCTTATCTTAAAAAAAGTATTACCTCGTATTCCCTTCCTCAGAATAAGATGCTTGAAATAGTGTGTTAATGCTACATATTTTATAATAATTTTAGTACATTNACGCTACTTTTTGGCTGTCCCAAAACACACTGATTAATGTTTTACTTGCTGAGCATCTTGCTAAAGTAAAACTATTACAATCGATTTTTCAGCAAGTAACGAAAAGTACATTGAAAATGGCGGGAAGTTTTGTAGAATTAAATAAAACTGAAAGAAAATGTGGAAATTTGGTTACGAACACGCACGGGAAAATTACAAATGACAAGTGACAGCATTAGTATTTTTATTTAAACTTTAACTTGTACAAAGTTTTCATTCTTAGACATAATGTTTACCATTAATTTCGTCTGTAAAGATGTTCGTATATATAACTATTTTTTTTGGAAAAGAAAGAATCAGTAGAAAGTGATAAATATAGTTTGAAATTTACAGTGGTTGCTTAATTAGGACATATTTGTAAACGCAGAATGCTATTCGCATCACGCCCATTCTAAAAGAAAATTTACTTTTTCTTTCCTCAGCTGTTACACACTGTTACTTTACTCTACTCTCAGAGTAACGTTTTGTAACGCCACCCGTGATGACACAAAACGGAACCAAGTTCTTGCATAAAGAATACGGAACCTCTACGTATTTCCAACAACTT
This sequence comes from Clitarchus hookeri, assembly GCA_002778355.1. NCBI lineage: Eukaryota > Metazoa > Arthropoda > Insecta > Phasmatodea > Phasmatidae > Clitarchus > Clitarchus hookeri. The sequence goes on along the minus strand of NQII01004819.1, from coordinate 144,480 downwards.
CGGAGTTAGGGAAGGTACAAAACCAAGGTTGCACGGGGTGTTATTCACCGCTGCAGTGTAAGAATTTTTTTTGGTAAATTTCCTGAACTGAAGTGGAAGTTTTTAACATTGTGAGTATATAATTAATACCACATATCAGGATGAAATTTAATCGATGTTTAGCATCGCTACTATGAACATTTGGAAATTTTCATACACATTTGACTTTCTCCTGAGAAAATGTAGGTACGCTACCGCGATGGAAAACATTACGATTCTCTCTTTTCCACGGGGCGGTGGTGTGGTAGTGGTAAGTCTACTCGCCTCCCACCAAGGCTAAGTGGGCTCGATTCCCAACGGAGTCATCCCTGGATCTTCGCATGAGGAAATCTTGCCAGACGATGCCGCTGGTTGGCGGCTATTCACGGTAAATTGAGTACTTTTGGAAGCCCTCAAATTTGGAATAAGAGTCAATATATATATTTTATTGTAGTTATAGACGTTAACTTTCAAGTTCGGTGATATATATATACAGTGTTTATTACATCTATGTCAATAGTTATTATAAAAATGGCGGAAGGATAAAAATGGCTGAAAGGAAAATAACAGTTATGGCCTCAAAAGTGCTCACTTTACCGTGAACAGCCTACAGAAGAGTGGCCAGGGTTGAGGCCTTCGAACATTTTTGATTCGTCTTCAAATCCTGGTCCAAAATATATATTTTTTTTTAACTTTCTATTTTATTAACTGGTAAACGCACACATAACCAAAAATGAACTATTTTCGTAAGCTCTTTTCATAAGCTGTAAAAATACATGTGGTAAATTTATGGACAGGTTTCGTGAATTCACTGAGAGATTTGTGAAATTTACAGGAAGTCCGTTATTTAAAAAACCAAGTATATATAATTTTCTGAAGATTTATGATAATTAGTTATTTACCAGTACTTTTTCAGTAATTCTTAAGAATTTTTTTCTAACAGTGTACGGCCACCACAAGAAAAGGTTTTTTTGCCTACAGTGGTCTGTTTTTATTTGTTACGTGAAACGATCTCCAGGAGAATACTACATTACTTTGTAATGGAAACGGTACGGTTTCCTTAGTAATAAATTTTCTGTAGAAGTAGTTTTTGTGTTTAAACGTGGTCTGAAAAAGTTGGCTTTCTTATGTATTTACATTAAACCTCCTTCCATGTGCCTCCTGAGCTTTTCACGTAAATAAACTAATGACTTGCTGTTCTCTCTTTATATCATTTAAAATTTTAATCGAACTATTTTTTTGCGCTGTCCACGTAAGTTTTGAAAATAAAAATTCTTGTTTAACTTCCTACCATTTCAATAGCGTGAAGACGTATGAATAACAATCTTTTTTATCAAATACAATTTTCCACTGTAGTTTCTGGTATGGAATGTTGGGTTTCGATCAGAATTGAAACTGTTGACTACTTAATACTCCAGACACTGAAAAGAACATTTATTACCGTTCCCCGTTGCTTAGGTGTAAAAGTACTTCAATACTAATCAGAGGGTCGCAATGTGGCTATGAAGAAAATTGCAACCCCTTTACCATTGCACGAATATTAGGCTTAGGACACTAAAAATCGAATATAAATATAATATTTGTATTTAAGTCAACATCAATTTGCATGATACATACATTGTTTTAGCATCAATAATCTTTGGTTAGTTAGTCTTATATTAAAAAAGTATCACCTTGTATTCCCTTCCTCAGAATAAGATGCTTGAAATAGTGTGTTAATGCTACATATTTTATAATAATTTTAGTACATTGGCATTTATAATACACTTATTTCTGTCAGACATTCGTCTAGTGCATGTATAAATAACAGAAATCAAAATTTTAGTTTATGTTTTAACTCTAGTTTCGTTTTTGTGTTCAGTAAAATAATATAACCGTTGAAATATAAACGTGCTTCGTTAGAGAGATATCACACATTTAAAATCGCGGATTCTGATTTGGTTTTTTTTTTTAACCTTTTTAATTTAAGGAGAAACATCTACAATCGTTCTGCCCAACACTTCGAGAGAGTAAATCGCTTTTTTTTATTGAATACTTGAAAGGTAAAAAAAAATCGGTGTTAGATACAAGAGGGAGTAAAAAAACAATACGTTTTTTACTGTGATATGACGGAGAATGATTATAAACGCACGGTTAATTAAAATAGTCCAAAACATCGCGACATGCAATTTGAATATGATTTACTATTTATAACTCCGGCACGGGCGGATATTTTTTGCTCATGCTCACGAATATAAAATAACCAGCTCTGCGTGGTTCACAGGCTTTTTAGTATACTATCTTTTTCACATATAGTTTATCTTCTGTCATGTTTTACACATCAACATTTCATAAATGAGCGTTCAATATGGTTGAAAATTAAAAGAGTTAGGAGTCCTTACTAGATAATATAAATAAACAAAATTCGTTCAAATTCGGTGCAACTGTTTAAAATGTTAACAGGATGGTGGGTACATACAGTCAGAAAAAGACGCGAAGGAAGGAATTTTATCTCAAAAAAATATCGAGTGCATAGGACGACAAGTTATGCAATGCCATCTCCTGGCTAAGCATACAGGCAAAACAGTTGGTGGTTATAATAAATTGTACATATTGACTGCAGTAAATTAATCATTACAAGCATAATGTAATTGTACAATGGCCAATATAAAAATTAAAACGTGTCCCAAAAATTGTTTACTAACATAATGATAATATAAGTCACACTATTAAAATAATAAGTTTCACCTAGCATATATATATATTTATTAATTTATTTACACAGTTTCTGTATGATGAGATTTCAAAATAATTTAGAAATAATGTTTTCTTGTGGATGTACTGAATTAGTAGCTGCCAAACTCTTTTATAGTGAAAATTGCTTCCAAACACTTACGTTTATTTTGTTAAGAGACACTACTGCGAATTGTTCGCGTGAACTCAGAGCGATCAGTTGGCGTTCTGTGAAAATTCTTCAGACTTGCAGAGATAGTCATGACGAATGCCAATGCTCAGTTTGAAGAATAATGTCAGGAAATTACAGTCACACGAAATCAACCTGTTAAGAGAGAACAAAGCAAAAATTAACTATTTATATTATCACTTGAGGGATGTTGAGGAAAGATTTAACACCGCATTCATGATGAATTTCAAGTGTTCTGATGAGCTTCTGGAGATGATTAACGATGACATTGCAAAAGCAAACACAACTCAACGGTTATTTGTTGCTTTGAGCAAAGTACGAGTAGTTAATATGTTGTTCACAACTGATATGCCATCATACTTTTTAGAATGTTGGGATACTAAATATATCATTTAATTTCCAATGTGCTTTTTAATTTACCATCCAAATAATATATTTAGTGTAACACAACACTTGTAAGTAAATTTTCATTCCGACATTACGCATATTAATTCAAGAAAAAGTATATTATGCTGATGCATAGGTTGTAATGGGAGTCATTCACAAGATTTCCTCCGACTCGTGGTGAAACCAAGATGCCGCAAGCGTACTGGCTGACCCCACTGTAGGAGTCTAATTGTGATAGGTTCACGGTAGAGCGGTTAGTGGCTTGAATAGCTCAATCAGGCAGTTGATTGGTTGATGTGTAGAGGTATGTTGATGCTGGAGGTAATCGTAACCCACCAGCACTGAGACAATGAAGTGAAGGATGAACTCTGTCATTGGAGTGGCTTGAAGGAATGGAGTACAGTGCTGATTAATTTTCAGAAGTCAGGGTTATAGTCTTGAAGAAATACATGCGGNGTGGCTTGAAGGAATGGAGTACAGTGCTGATTAATTTTCAGAAGTCAGGGTTATAGTCTTGAAGAAATACATGCGGACATTTTCATACAATTATACTAATTCGTGCTCCATGATACATTGTACAACTTTAGCTTTGAACAAAATTGTTCTCTAAGGTGAACACGGTTTTATTGGCATGGCGAATCTCTGGACCATTAAATCGACATCATCTACCTGTTACGGCTCTCTGTTTTGGAGAAAACAAATAAATAACTCGGTCTGGATTCGAGTATTGTGGCCCAATTGTTGTTTATCTTTTTGATTAGTTCGTTTCTTTAAATCGAATCGGTAGCCTGATTATGTGGTTCCCTTGGTTCCTGTGAAACGTTCAGCTCTTGGACCTGTATTGCATACTCACAGTTGATTTCTTCATTGTCATCTCATACGTCAATGGATGAAACATATGACTGTTGTTGCATATTTTACGTGTGTTTTCAGAAATGACATATGTTCTGTGCATAGCCAATTCTGGTATCGGCTTCTCCGATGTGGATTTTGAGCGGTCGAAGATGCTTGATGTAACCGTATGTCAAGCATTTCCACTTAATTTTTGCTTCTTCCCCCGAAAAACAGAATAATAACACATAACTTTTACATTCATTGTATCATTGCTATTAAAAGTATAAAAAAATATTTCATAGTTTTACAAGTTTATGGCAATCGATCACATTAATGCTATTGTAAATAGTTATAACGTGGGATATTCATCTGTCAGTGCTATAGTAACTGAAGTGTGCGATGCTATATGGAAATCACAGCAAACTTTATATCTTCCACAACCAACAACCGCTATTTGGGAAGAAAATATTACTGGATTTTATGGAAAGTGGCAATTCTCAAACTGTATAAGAAGCATTGATGGGAAGCATGTACGAATAAAATGCCCGAAAAACAACGACTCGATATATTTCAGTTACTACAAACATATTCAATCGTGCTCCTGTCAATTGCTTAACAGGACCGCACGTGTATGTGTGTTGGCGCTGGTGGTCATGGAAAAAACAGTTATGGTGGGATTTCCGAAGCTTCAACAACTAGGACAAGAATTAAGAACGGATATTTGAGTGTTCCAGAAAGCAGACTTTTGCCGCGGCAAAATGAGCTTACATCATGCGTCTTGGTGGGGTATGAAGCTATTCCGCTTCGTTCGTGCTTGATGCGGTAATTTCCCTATGGGTACTCACTCAAGAAGTGATGTTGAGAAAGAGAAAAACAACAAGAGAATATACCGCGCTAGACGAACATTCGAGAATGCATTCGGTATTTTCGTACAGAAATGGAGATTGTTTTCAAGGCCTTTAGAATTTAAGGTTTACACTGATAAACTCGGTCAAGCTGCCTGTTTTATAAATAACAACCTTATATAAAAGAAATCTGACAACAACTTCGAACGTCCTCTCAAACTTACTAACGTATTGAGAGGGGAGGACTTCCAAGACCAGGACTTACATCCTCGAAAGCTAGCTAACTTTGCTTTTCACCTCCGCCAAATATTTTTTACTTTATGTCACTGATTAGTTACTGTTTACTTCTGATGGCAAGACAGGGATTTCCAACAGTGTACTTGCGTTTAAGGCTATAGACAACTGAAGAGATTGTTATCATTGTTGGTTTTAGGCTTTGTGGTATTTTTAGCACAAAAAATGTGTAAGACGTCATATAAATTATTTTGAAATAAATTGTTCCAAAATTAAAGACGCCTGCTATTTATCTTAAAATAAATGTCAACTATTCGCCACTCGAACATTGGTATACTTATTAATTATACGAGCAGTGCAAAATTTTCATTTAAAAAGAAAAAAAAAAAAGAACCATGAAACTTGATAACACAAACAGTAATAACAATTTTCAGTAATGGTTTATTCGATATCTTACTTGTCCGTCCAATCATTAATCCTGCATCGTCCCAATTGGGATTAGTTAACTATTCGTTCTTTTAGCCGTCCAACTTCATATAATCCACTACTACATCCTCTTTAACAGGTTCAATGAGCTTCTCTGCAGTTTCTGGATCCATGCCAACACTAGACNATAATCCACTACTACATCCTCTTTAACAGGTTCAATGAGCTTCTCTGCAGTTTCTGGATCCATGCCAACACTAGACGTTTAAAAGAAACACGGCAATGCGAAGAACCTGTAGCACAAGTCTGCGCGTGGTTACGAAGTAATGCCAGCTGCTCACTCGTGAGACGTGTGAACTATCAGACTCCTCACATCGCGCGAGCAGACCGCTCACTCGTGTGCGTCACTGCAGTTCAAGGTCATTTACGATCATTATGCAGTCTTGAAATGTACCTATGAAAAAAGTTACTGCCCATTACTGCGCGTTTTTTACCGTAGGCAATGACCACAGTACTCGTAGTTAAGTTGGCAGTGATTTACGAAAAGTAATAAGTTCCATGTTTTAACGTTTTACTAGTTGTTAAGTTAAAAAATGTCAGCTACGATCCAGTTTTTTTTTTTTTGTTTTATGCAAATAAGAATAAATCTTGAAGTGTTTGTAATACATTTACATTTACACTGAAGAGAAAAAAATCTGGTACACCTGTCTAATATCGTGTAGTAGCCCCCCCCCCCC
>NQII01004819.1:23066-138077 GCA_002778355.1 Clitarchus hookeri | reverse complement strand
GAAGTGCTGCAAGACGACGCGGCATGGACTCGACTAATGTCTGAAGGTATGCAGGAGGTACTTCACACCATGAATCCTGCAGGGCAGACCACAAATCCAATCTGCGCCAATTTGAGAAAGGGTTGCACGTCTGTCATGTTTAATGATTCTCGTCAGTCGTCGTTTTTCCCGTTCGTTCACGGTATTTTTCCGGCTGCAGCGATATCGAAGATTTGATTTTTTACCGGATTCCCGATATTCACGGTACACTCGTGAAATGGTCGTATGTGAACATACAAATATTATAGCTACCTCGGAGATGCTATGTCCCATATCTCGTGCGCCGACTATAACACCGCGTTCAAACTCACTTAAATAGTGATAACCTGCCATTGTAGCAGCAGTAACCGATCTAGCAACTTTGCCAGACGCTTGTTGTCTTACATAGGCGCTGTCGACCGCATCGCTTTACTCTGATTGGTTCCATACCTCCGTTATTTGTATACGCACGCCTATACCATTTTTTTTGGCTCTCCAGTGTATAATAGCAAAGCCTGTATTTTGCTTGTGCGTAGTTTTTTATTAAAATATTGATTTGTGAAGAATTTGTGCATTGTAATTATACTCGTAAATGTTGTCAAACATACTTAAGTCATTTAACGATTGTTTAGGCACGTTGTCTTCTATAGAAGAGTAAATCCACCATAGTATATAATAGCGTGCCTTTCTTATGAGCATGACACGTAAAACCGGCGAGCGTTTTGGCTATTTAGACTTTTTTAAAGACCAACGTTCGAAATGTTTTAGCGTTATTTTTAATAACGGGAAAAAGAGTAATGTTTTATACTCTTCTTCTATTCTGTTGACAACCCAAACAAAATATATTTCCTAATGACCTTGGAATTGGTGACCACAGTTCAATTCGTTAATTTATATCGAAACAGGACAAGAATTGTGCACGTCAGCCAATATTCACAAACCAATTTTATTTACTGAAATTATCGTTTACGTGCTTGTCGTACTGACGATAATATTTATGGAATCTAATTTTTTTTTAAGAGTATGCAGCGGATATATGAGCCAGATGATGAAAACACCGGCTGAAAGACACATGGCAGTTTTTATTATGATAGGTGCGCGGAAAGAGACACAACCAACTAGGTGAAAGTAGAGACTTAGTGGTGGCCGTACGCAGACTGTAATTGTTGTTGTTGGTTGTTTTTTTTATAGGCCGCGCATGTTCGCGTTCGTCTTCTGTGGAGACACTTACGGTGGGACGTCCGCAGTGAAGTGAACTCCCTCACAGTTCGTCACGGTGGATGCATTGGCGGTACAACTCAACAGAAACTAAACCACGTGGACCGCAGCCTTCCGAGTGGAAAAATAAATATGATCAATAATTACTGTGGATCGTGTTGCGGCGTTTCATATGGAAATAAATAATTTAAAATGCTAACGCATGTGTGAGATCTATACGGGTCAAGCCGGTACCCGGTTGTACCGACGAGCCCCTGAGCTCAGCATAAGACGTCGCACAAAACTGTAACTATATACTTCTTAAAAAATTATTCGATGGTGAAGAGCGTCATTCGGTAGGAAGAAACCAACATAAAATGTTATAAACTACATACTGCTCGTAATCTTGTGGAGAGAGCTGTTGCGACTCTGTTTCCTACAACCGTTTTGAAGAGTAGGAGTGCGTCGAGAGCTCACATTGTAACCGACCACCGATATGAGTGTAAGTCCGTTAATTTTGAACAATTTAAATGAAGATAATGTCACTCAATGAGGGGAACATGCTGGTAAAGTTATACTTTATAAAATTTATACTAGTCCGGTATTTTAAAGTAAATTTTACATTGATATTTTATAGGACCCGGCTAGGATTTTTTAAGGGTATTATCGTTAAATTGGCAAAACCACTGTGAAATAGCGAATTGATGAAAATATGCCTCGTGAGTAGACGAATCATACCAGTTCTGACACAGTTGTTACTTTGTGGTAATTTTTCAATATACTTTGTATACCGGGACTTATTTTACCTGTCTGCAAAAGGGGGAAATAGAGATTAGTACCCATTGGCACCAAATAAGAGCTTAAGGCTGTGAACCCTTTATGGTTGAGGTTATAAGAGTTTAATTACTCATTTTATAAACATACCAAAGTTTAGTTGCAATACAGTTAAGTGTAAAGAAGGAAATATTTTGTGTTATTGGGGTGAAGAATTTCGCTTAAAGTTCTGTCAACCCATAATATGTTATAAATTACCCTGGGAAATTCCCGAAACTCCGAAATAAGATACACAACGTAACACTTGGCTTATTAAAAATATAACATCCAGCTTATTTCAAATAGAAAGAGCTTGCAATATTATCAATACATACAATGCCATGTTACACAATCTCATTGTAAAATTTACAGATTCATATGTAATATATTTATACCGTGGTATTAATTTAGTTGTAACATTTGGCTTTGTGTTGTACAATCTGCCTAAGCCGAGAGGAATTATACCACTCTTGACAACATATTTTTAAGTTGATTGTAATTATGAAATTTTACCAGAGTTTTGCACTAACTCTTAACCCTTCCATACCCACATTAATTTACGTTTGCAGGTGTTGCAAACTCAAAAAAATTTAATGCGTGCTGTACTTAAGTCTACACAACAATTGTTACGTTGTCACAGCCAATGAGTTGGAGGCTATATGTCCAGCTACAGTTATATGAACCAATTATGAACTAGGCCAACAAGAGGGTTTGCAAATAATTTACCCACAGGTAATATCATTGGTCATTGAGCTCGCCGTGTGCAGTACAGACCAAAAATTACCTACACTTGCGTAATGTAACAGTTGACGGATTTAGGGGCTCCGAGGGCAAGGGCTAGGATCTGAGGCGCCGAGGCGCTGCCACCATCTTGGATTCCGCTATCTTTCTTTTCCTATAAAATAAATTTTTTTTTCGCCAAAATAAATTCCGAAATCAACTAATTATTTTTCCCCAAAAAAAAAACTTTTTCACCCCTAAGTTTTCATTTTTTCCCCCAAAACCTCCTAAGCTTCCAAAAATTTGTGAAAATAGTGCTGGCTCCTCAATGTGGCTGACTGATACCTCAATGTTGCTGAGGTATCCCGAAACTCAGCCGCAATGAGGAATCTGAGGAGCTGATAAAATAAAATACTTTTTAAATTATTTTCTAAAATTAAAAATTTAAGGCCGTAAGTATTGAGTGTTATATATCGACTGACTCATCTTTTCAAGGCGCATACGATCGTGTTGTCACATCGATTATGTATGGCAATGTCAGGGCAAACATATTTGATTTAGGAGGTACGCCCCTACACCCTTCCATTTCAAAACTCAGTACCATCACTACACTTTACCAACACTCCTCACCCACACTTCAAGCACTATACAAACTCGTCAATCCATCTAACCACCTCTTTTGACTACCCCTCTTCAATACATTCCTTCAACCCCATTTTTTCTGTAAAAGTATCTAACAATTAAAGCGTTATTTATATCACAGCCCCCAAACATCGTCGTCAAAAATTACATTGAAAGTATTAAGACGTTCACCCCCCTCTACCCCTAAAGACGCTTAAATCACCCCGCAAACCTCACATCTCAAAACCACATGAATCCCCNCCAACCCTTCTAAACCAGCGAAGAGGCCAAACCGTGGCGTCCGTTAAACACACAACCGTGCCCCCACCACCCAAACACCAAACCGTCTCGAAAAACGTCGACCGGGGGGGTCGACGTTTTTCCACCTTTCCCCCTTCTTCCTTCCCGAACCCAACTCCTCTTCCAACGCCGCTCTCGTGGGTCAGACAGCTTGCTGAACTTGTCAAATAAATCGTAAAACTACCAGACAACTAGGAATTCAAAAATTATTAGAATTATTGAAGTTGAATTTATTTTATTTATCAATTGAAAAATGCCGAAATCTAAAAAAAATAAAATAAAATAAAATAAAAAAGCAGTAAAATGTATTGAAAATGTATTTTTAATGCAAAATCGGTTTATGAAAGTTCAATTATGTAAATTTTACGCTTTCCCATGACACTTTGTAACATTTTAAAAAAGAAAAATGTTCATGTACTTATAAGGATTAAGAACTTCTCTTTCAGAAGTCATGAGCTCTAACTAACTAGCTACACAAGTAGGCCAGAAGAGCAATGCATAAATATTGTATAGTACCCATGCAACCAAAGAAGATGCATTCCCTCGTAGAGTTACATTAGTGTATTAAACATTTTGATACATATTTTTTCAATCAATGCATATATGGCACATGACCACATTTATTGGAGAGTTTTTTTCAATTTAAATTCATCGTATTTGCCTTTTTAATCACATTTTAAAGGCAAATGTTGTATTTAAATCATTTCGTTATTATCAGTCGGGGTCTGAATAATATGTGCCTATGCACACATTGAATATTTTTATATATTCTTTTTAAATAATTATGTAGTAGGCCACATTGTTTCGCAAGTCGGCAAGTAAGCAATCGAATATGTACAGGCATTTAAGTAGGCGAATATAATTTGCGAACTCTTAGGAGGCAGGCTTGGAAAATTCAGTTTGCAAGTATCATTTCTAGCTCCAGTAATGTATGTTTAAGCCCTTTATAACCATATCAATTAGCCTATATATTTGCTTCATAGTGATGTTTTTAACGAAAACCGTTTATAAAAGACTAGGTACGATATAGGATTAATAATAAAAAAATATTACTTTCTTGTATTTGAAATGTATTAAAATATATAACTACAAAAACACTCAAAATATATTCATGTTCGTCCATGTATAGTGTGCATCCACATACAAATTTCAGTCCTGCGTTTAACACGAAAACAACTATTCTGGCACTTATAAACTTCGTGTCGTCGTGCAGTAAGCTTGAAGGCAAGGTCCTTGCAGCAAAAGCTACACCGATATGCCACTGAAACTTCTCTAGATGAGACACTAGTGGACCCGGTTGTTTCGGCTGTAGTTATATCGAAAGGAGCAGGAGCCAGGAATGAAGATGTCTTCGTGGAAAGAGATGTTCTTCCTGGTGATGAGATCGCCGGCACTTCGTTCATACTGGTCGCAGTCGATTTTGGTAGAGGGGCCATATGATCGAAATTTCTATCCATCACACCACCGATTGTTGCCGCAATAAATCTCTGTTGCAGAACCAACACCGTGACTTTGATGAGGCCTGTAGTTTAACATTCCATGAAGTAACATATATGCAATAGCTATCACTGCGATAAAACAATGACCCTCTCCATAATCATAGATGTTTAATGCTGTTGGGATTGATCATACAGTCATAAATTTCATGCTGTCGTGCAACGTGTTTGTGCGAAAATACTTTGTCGCAGTTGCTGCAGGGATACGTATTTTTTGGCGGAGGTAACACATCCTAAGAAGTCGATAGTGCTGTCTGCATCATGCCTGAAAATGTCGATGGTGGTGCTGCTGCATGTATCCTATCTGAAGAACTCGATGGCGACACCAGACTAAATACTATTAATTATATCACACATTATACTAAAAAATACAACATCCATAAAAAACAAACATACAGTTCATGACATACAAAGCCATTTCAAACACCGTGAAAAAATCAACTTCATCCCATATCATCCACCATACCGATTGAAACCAGCCAAATACAGTGACCACCCTTACTAACCATTTTAAGTCAAGCATGCCTCAACATTATGGGACACACAGATACACACACATACTGACCATTCCATTTGACATACACTAGTCATCTTTAGAAAAGTATACAGGGAACCATACCATCCTACATACAAAACATAACATCCACCATAACCCACGTTTACTGGGCAACTATACAGTATAGAGAAACCCATAAAAAATTACTGACATATGTAAAACTATCATTACCGACTGATATCATGACACTGTGCTGTGAGCGATGGGCCTCTGTGCAGTAAATTAAACATTGTCTTAAACCGCAGAAACTTAATAAATGAGTTTTTAATATGTTTCGCATCGTTCTGAAGTATAAGAAAACTTAAATATTGTTAACATGTGATTCTACACATAACCTTGTTGCTATCAGTTTACATGGATTGATATTTTAAAGAGACAGTCTCAACTTTACAGTACTTATTCTATTTTAATGCAATCACATCCTCATGCACCACAGTTAGCACCACATGCACCACAATCAGTACCTCGTGCACCACAACCAGCACCACATGTACCACACACTCCACAATCACCATAACATGCACCAAAATGAGCACTTAAATTTGGCTGCTCTGCGCCCTATCTTTGTTTTTGTTGTGGGCACAAAGTTCAGATGGAATATTTGGTTGGCAGAGCTGAGTAGTTTGATTATATGCCATTTGTTGGCATGGTTTCTGGGCGTATGTCTCATTGGCTGTCTCTTGAAGTGATCTGCTCATTTGGTCTGTCAGTACAGGTAACCAGAATGATTCTTATGACTTGTCTGTATGGCTGGGTTGCATTCATGGCTGGTATATCTTGATGGCATGACCTAATGGTATGACTTGATCATACAGTTGGTCTTGATTGCATAGTTGTTACATATTACTCTAGTGATCTATCAGTATTAAATGATAGTATGTTTGGTTCGATAGTATGATTATTTACAATGTTTTTAGAAATGTCTGACTGACTGTATGGTTGATATACAGCTAGTTTGATTGTATGGTATGTATATCTGTTATGTGGTATTACATGAACACATGTTCAGTTGGTTTGGTGGTATGACAAGAGATTATATTCGATGGTATGGACAGAATGGTCTAATGTTATGATTAATTGATATAAGTGTAATGGTTTCATGTAATATTTAGTTAGTTCAAGAGGGCTACAGTGCTTGGCTGGTATGGTTGGTTAGCATGGTTGGATGGTAGGTATGATGATATGATATCTGATACCTAAGTCTGTAAGGCTGTCGTAGATGGTTAAAATAGAGGTATGGATGTTATGATAGCTTGATTGGAACTTAATATTGGAATATTTGGTTGGTTGGACATATGATATGGCTTGTTTATAAGTATAAATGGTAAGGTTAGATGAAATGTCATTCGATACAGTAGTAAATATATTTGAATGTTATGACAGGTCAGTATGTCTTAGGTCAGTGTTTGATATGGTCTGTAACGTTTAAAGCACGGCTGAGGTATGCTTTGGTTAGAATATATGTAATATTTGGTTTGGATGCTATTGTTTTTTTCGGTATCAGTGTATATTCTTGGTTCATGTTGATATGGTTGGTATAGTCCTCTGGTATAGTGGTCGCTGTGGTTAGCAGATGGCGTGTAGGTAAGCTAATGTTATGGTGAAATTTATGATCTGTATGGTACTCAGTACTGCTGGGGTTATCGATATTATAATTTGGTATTCAAAAGTTATGATATCTGGTAGGTTTTGTCAATTGATTATTGGTATAGATGGTTGGTATAATAGACTGGTATTTTGGTTTATATAGTGATTGATATTGATCTTTAGTAAGCTGGAGGGATGATACATGCTATGTTTTGCTCGGCATAATAAATGGTACGGGTGGCTGGTATAATTGGCAGGTTTGTTGGTGTGGATATGTCTTGGTATATTGTGGGTATTATTTCTTGAATATTTGGTAAGTGTCTGCTGGTAATGATGCTATGACAGACATGTTAGAGCTATGATTTTTTTTTTGTATTTTAGTAGGCGTGGTCTGTACTGTGTTATGGGTAGTATGTTGCTAAGTATATTTTTTTGGTGCCGGTCGGAAGAGCATAAGGTATGGGTAATAGGTATATTTTTTTCGTAAGGTCTGTGTGTGAGCAGAATGGTTGAGGCATGCTTGAGTTATAGTGGGTGGTAAGGGTGTAGAGTATATTAGGTCTTATGTTGATTGGCAGAGTATATCGAATGGTTGTTAGGTTATAGGCTGGTCTCAAATATATAGATGCTTGGTACATTTGAGTTATGGTGTATGGTATGGTAAGTATGTAGATATTCCAGTATACATGTCTAAAGATTGCCGGTGTATGTCAAATGGAATTATTAGTGCGTGTGTTTCGGTGAGTCCTATACAGCTAAGGTATGCTTGACTTAAAGTGGTTGGTATGGGAGTCAGTATATGTGGCTGGTGTCAGTTGGTATGGTGGAAGGTATGGGAAGAAGCTGATTGTGTCGCATTGTTTGAAATGGCTTTCTATGATACGAACTGTATATTTGCTTGGTATATCTCTTGTATTATTTAGTACTTTTGGGTGGTATGATGACTAGTATATTTGTCTGGTGTCGGCTGGTAGAGCAAAGGGTATGGGCTTTAAGCATGATAGTGTAATGGATTGGCTTGACCTGTATGGCTGCTTGGTACACATGAGTTATGGTGGATGGTATGAATAGTGAGTTGAGTGGTATCGTTGATTAATATGACTATGTTTTTTTTTTGGGTTATAGTAGATTTTATATTCAGTGCCCTGATATCAGTCTGTAAGTATAGTTTAGCAGATGTTAAGAATCTTTTTAATGGGTTTTTCTGGACTGCATAGTTGCTTGGTACACATGGATTATATTGGATGTTATGTTTGGTATGTATGATAGTATGGTGTCTAGTATACTTATCTAAATATGACTGGTGTATGTGAAATAGAAAGGTCATTATGTGTGTGTATATGTGACTCCTATATGCTGAAGATGATTGACTTAAATTGGTTAGTAAGGGTGGTCACTGTATTTGGCTGGTTTCAGTCGGTATGGTGGATGACATCGGAAGAAGTTGATTGTTTCGCAGTGTTTGAAATAGCTTTGTATGGCATGGGCTGTTTGTTTGCTTGGTATGGATGTTGAATTTTTTAGTATTATTGTGTGGTATGATGACTAGTATATTTCTCTGGTGTCAGCTGGTACAGCAGAAGGTATGGACAGAAAGTAAATTTTGGTAAGGCTTGTGTTGACTAGCTAGTTGAGGCATACTTTAGTTATAGTGGGCAGTTAGTATATTTCGCCTAGTGTCGGTAGAACACATGGTATAGGTAACAAGTATATAGGATGAGTATTAAAGGGCTATAATATCAAAACCAAACAACCTACAACCTTGGTTGACAAATCAAATTAACCGTGGAACTGTGTTTGTTTGCTACTTCTTCATAAATGTTCAATGTGACCACCACGAGCGTGCCGCAACAACATTTACGCGATAATCAAACTCGTTCCACAATCTTGTCAGCATGTCCGGTGTTATGGTTTGGAAGGCGTCCGTAATTTTCGTTTTGAGGTCGTCAATGTTAGACGGCAATGGTGGCCGAAACACACGATCCTTTATGTATCACCATAGAAAAAAATCGCATGGGGAAAGATCTGGGCTTTCTTGGGGGCCAGTGATGATGAGCCTGGTCACCAGCGGCTCCTCGGCCAATCCAGCGTTGCGGCAACGTCTCGTTCAGGTATCCGCGAACACCTAGGTACCAATAGAGAGGCGCACCATCCTGCTGGAAAATGAAGTCTCCTGCCGCCTGTTCTAACTGAGGAAACAACCACTCTGTAAGCATGTCCAAATAAGGGATTCCAGTAACAGTGGGCTCGTTAAATAAGAAATGGTCGAAAACAGTGTATTTGGATGCTGTAAAAAACACGTTCACTTAGGGGGAAGCGCCTTCGTGTTCGGTTGTTTAATGTGGAGGCTCCTGATCCCATATACACACGTTGTGCCGGTTTACCATTCCATTTGTATGGAACGTCGCTTCATCGCTAAAAACCAACTTAGGCATGAAGGCATCGTCTACCTTGTTCTGGGAACATAAAGGAAACATCAGACAGTCCCCTTCACACTGATGTTTCGAATGCGAGCTCGCTTTCCCCTCACCACCTCAAACCGAAAGTTACGAACGCCATCCAAACCATAACACCAGACAGGTTGACAAGAGCGTGGGACGAGTTTGATTATCACGTTGATGTCGTTCGGGCTGCTCATGGTGGTAACATTGAACATTTATGAATGTATGGTAAACAAACTTCATGGTTCCACATTTAATTTGATTGGTCAATCAAGGTTTTAGGTTGTTTGGTTTTGATATTATATTATTTCAAATTTGGGGTATTATTTTATGCTCATCATGTATTATTTTAATTAGGCCTATACACAATGAATGTTTGGGGAATGTTTGATTTACAGAGTGTGGTATGGGTGACGAGTATACATAGTGTCGATTCGTAGAGTAGATGGAATAGGTGTTAGTTTTGGGCTAGTTTCAACTCTATATCTGCTTGTTACACTTGGGGTATGGCGGATGGTATGGTTGGCATGTTGGGTGGTATGGTTTCCAGTATACTTGACTAAAAGTTACTGGTGTATGTCAAATGGAATGGTCAGTATGTGTGTGTATCGGTGAGTCCTATACTGCTAAGGCATACTTGACTTAAAGTGGTTGGTATTAATGGTCAATGTATTTGGCTGGTGTCAGTCGGCATGGTGGATGGTATCGGAATAAGTTAATTATGTCGCAGTTTATTGAAATGGTTTTGTATGGCATGGACTGTATATTAACTGTGTGTAGTTGTCATATTTTTTAATATTATTGGTTGGTATGATGACTAATTTAGTATATTTGGCTGCAGTCGGCTTGTAGAGCAGAAGGTATGGACAGTAGGAATATTTTGGTAATGCTTGTATGGGCTGAATGGTCGAGGTATGCTTTAGTTATAGTCAGCAGTGAGCATACTTCGTCTGGTGTCGGTAGAACATATGGTATGAGTAATAGGTATATTTTTTGGTAAGGCCAGTGCGAATTTAATAGTTTGGGGTATGCTTGAGTTATAGTGTGTGGTAAGAATGGTGTCGAATAGCAGAGCAGATGTAATGGGTGTTAGGTTATGGGCTGGTTTGAACTCTATAGTCGCTTGGTACACTTGAGGTATGATAGATGGTATGATTGGCATGTTGGCTGGTTGATTAGTAATGGCTGAGTAAGTAGTGGGTCATAGAAATAGCTGGTACATTAGGTGGCCTGGTATCAGTCGATTATGTTACATTGATAGGTTGTAAGGAATATTGTGATATGGGCTGGCCTTGATTGTATGGTCGCTTGGGTAGATGTGATAGAGTCAGACTTTCTCTTTGACTATATTGGATTTTAAATAGAATTCTGCTTGGAACGGCTGTCCATTTGTAGGTGTTAAATGTATGTTACTCGAAGTGCTGATTGGTCGCAGTGTGTTTGAATGGTGTTTCTGATGTCTGGACATTTCAAATTTTCTTAAGTGGCTGAAAGAGTGCTAGGCATGTAGGAAATGGGATTGCTTAGAATAAGTATGATTGTTAATGGACAATGGTAGGTTATGTTATGTTAGGATAATTTATATTTTTTCTGGGCTTTGGTATGTTTGGTTTTGTTTTTTGGGCTTTAGTAGGTTAAGTTATATTAGTTTGACAGACGGTTGGGATGTTTGTGTTTCAGCTGGTCTGAACTCTATAGTTTCTGTAATCTTGACTTTTGGTGGGGGGATTTATTGAACGACATGGAGCCTGCTTGCGAGTGTATAAGGAGTTGGTTTCCTGTTAGAAAGCTTAGTTTGACAGTGGTAGTCGTGAAAGGCACTTCGTATCAGCTCGAGTACGAACCTGGAATATATTATGGAGCCAAAGGTTGCTGGTCCATCAATGTTAGAGTTTGGCACAGTGATATCGTCTTCTTCAGATGGGGCACCCCTAGCAGCAGCACCATCATCGTCTTTTTCAGGCATGGCACCAACAGCACCATAGATTTCTTCTGATGAGACACCTATAGCAGTTCAGTCATCGATGATTTCGTAAAGGCTTTTTTGCTGTTACAGCGAGAAGATATTTAATAAAAGCTATAATGCTCGGAGACATGAGGTCAACTGTATTCAGAATGTGGAACGTGCTACTTTTCATGTGAAAAATGGAAATTAAGTTTGGTCGACCAAGTGACAACCTGAAAAGACATTTCGATTACTGTAATGTTCTACCTTCAGTTCCCGTTAATAATTATCTGTCAACATTGACTCGGAGCTGTACTGAGATGATAACTGACGTGACAAACATTGGAAATCATTGAAGCGGAAAACTTCAGCTGCGAATGCCATCGGCAGTTCGTTGCTTTCATCAAGTCTTCCATGCAGCTACTTCGACAATACTTTCGCAAGTGCTAACGAAGCACAGTGGCATGTGTAAGGAGTACCATCCGCATGGGATATCGGTGTGAAAAGTGCTCTAAACTGTTTGCATGCACCGACAATTTAAATATATTTTTTCAAAGATGTTCAAGTCATCATTCCTCTGCGCGGTTTACAGCGAAAACTGTCCCTAGTGACTGGTGAATCAGATGCTACATCTATTAATTCTTCAATAAACCTACGAAAATAACCCGTGAGATGAAGCCGAATGCAAATGGATTTTTCCTGAAGCAAACTGCATTTAGGGCTGTTCTAAAAGATTATATTGCTCCGAATCTGACGTTTTCGACTAAAGATGTTTATTCATTTTCAACATATATAAAAATAATAAGAAACCAACTTACAGATCACATGTAAAATTACGGTAGTGTGAATTATAGTAAATGACTGGAATGCAACTATATTAAACCAGAGCCATACCATGATAAGCACGCAAGAAAGGAATACAATACCTTGAATGTGCCATCTGTAATGTACATGACATCGAAGAGAGTGATGAAAACAGCATAACGAAGGTATACTGCGAGGAAGAAGAAATGGTAATGGAGGGCTCTGGCTGGTCACTCGATTGGGAAGATCATCAAGAGCTGAGAACGAGCTGATTCGGTCAACTCAACACATAGGCAATATATTGAATTCTTTGCCGTTAGTGTGGATTATCAACACATGAAAATATCAAAATTACATGCTATCACAAAGTATATATATGCAAGGAACCTAGGTAAGTGATAAGCTTATGGATGGGCAATGGTTACGTCTCTAAGGAGGCTGCAATGCTGAGAAGTTAATATTTAGGTTGATGATACTCCCATAATCTGTGTGATTGGGAACAGTAACAATGTTTCATTTCTGTAACACCTATGTTTCAATGGCTACAAGAAATTCAATTGTATCACTCAACAACTCATCAGTAGGTGCAACAGAACCTGCATTATTGCCTATTATGATGCACCACAATATCTGCATAATGTCATGAGTGGGTATATAAGTAGGTGGGTTCATTTTATGGAGATTAGTTTGATATAGATCTAGGTAAGAGGCTGGTCACCTCGACAGTTAATGGTAACTGGTATAAATATTATGGAGATGGCAGTTGTGGGTCCTGCAGAAGCGCCATCGAGTTCTTCACATAGGACACCTTCAGCAACACCACCATCGACATTTTCAGGCATGATGCAAACAGTGCCATCAACTTCTTAGGATGGGTCACCTCCGCCAGAAAATACTTAACCTTGCAGCAACTGTGACAAAGTATTTTCGCACAAACACATGGCACGACAGCATGACATTTATGGATGTATGATCAATCCCAACCTCATTAAACATCTATGCTTATGGAGAGGGTCGTTGTTTCATCGCAGTGATAGTTATTGCATATATGTTACTTCATGGAATGTTAAACTACAGGCCTCATCAAAGTCACGGTGTTGGTTCTGCAACAGAGATTTATTGCGGCAACAATCGGTAGTGTGATGGATAGAAATTTCGATCATATGGCTCCTCTACCAAAAATTACTGCGACCAGTATGAACGACAAGCCTGTGAACACATCACCACGAGCAACATCTCTTTCCACGAAGACATCTTCATTCCTGGTTCCTGCTCCTTTCGATATAACTACAGCCGAAACAACCGGGTCCACTAGTGTCTCATCTAGAGAAGTTTCAGTGGCATATCGGTGTAGCTTTTGCTGCAAGGACCCTGCCTTCAAGCTTACTGCACGATGACGTGAAGTTTATAACTGCCAGAATAGTTGTTTTCGTGTTAAACAAAAGACTGAGATTTGTATAAAGATGCACACTATACATGGACGAACATGAATATATTTTGAGTGTTTTGTAGTAGTATATTTAAATACATTTTAAACACAAGAATGTTATATTTTTTCTTACTAACCCTATATCATAACCAGACCTTTATAAAATGTTTTCGTTAAAAATTTCACTATGAAGAAAATATATATGTTAATCACTATGTTTATAAAGGCCTTAAACATACATTACTGGAGCTAAAAATGATACCTGCAAACTGAATTTTACGAGCCTGCCTCCTAAGAGTTCGCAAAATATATTCGCCTACTTTAATGCCTGTACATATTCGATTGCTTACGAGCCGACTTGAGAAAAAATGAGGCCTTCTACATAATTATTTAAAAATAATATATTAAAACATTTAATGTGAGCACAGGCACACATGATTCAGACCCCAACTAAAAATAGTGACATGTTTTAATTGCATTATTTGCCTTTAAATGTTTTTAAACTGGTAAATACGATGAATTTAAATTGAAAAAACTCTCCAATAAATGTGGCCATGAGCCTCATGTGCATTGATTGAAAAAATATGTAACAAAATATTTAATACACTAATGTAATTGTGCAAGAAAGGTAGCTTATCTGTTTCGAAATTAATAACCTTTTGGGAATCCAATATAATTGCCACTTCTGTAGCATAGTAATTTGAGCCCCTGTTTCCTGTTTGAGAGAAAGTGGGTTCATACCCCCATTCCTACAGGAAATTTTTTTTCTTTTTTAATTGTTACCAAGTGTCATAGGAAAACGTAAAAGTTACTTACTTTAACTTTTATAGACCAATTTTGGACTTAAAATACATTTTAGAAACATTTTATGGGGTTTTTTTTTATTTTATTTTTTTTAAGATTTTGGAATTTTTTAATTGATAAATAAAATAAATACCAACAAAATAATTCTAGTTATTTGTAAATTCATCGATACCTAGATGTCTGATCGTTTTACGATTGATTTGACAAGGTAGCCAGCTGCCTGACCCACCAGAGCAGGGTGGGAAGAGGTGTTTGGCTGCGGGGAGGTGGAAGTTGAAGGGTGCTTTCGATGCTTTTCGTGAAGGTTTGATGTTGGGGGGGGGGAGGCATGGTCGTGTGTTCAGAGGATGACATGTTTTTTGGGGTCGAGGTGGGTTCATATGGTCTTGTGATTTGAGGGTTGCGGGCTGGTTTGAATGTCTTTCAGGGGAGTGAGATGAATTTATTGTAACTTTCAATGTAATTTCCATCGACGATGTTTGGAGGAAATTACATAAATAGCTTTAATTGTAAGACACTTTTACAAAAAAAAATGGGTTTGAAAGAATGAAGGGGATCGGGTAGTGGGGGAGTGAGTGGATAAGGTGGGGTGACGAGATTGTATAGTTGTTAGGTGTGGGTGAGGGGTACTGGTAATGTGGGGTGATTGTAGTGAATTTTGAAATGTAAAGGGAGGTAGGGGCATACCTCTTAAATCAAATATATTTGCCCTGACATTGCCATACATAATCGATGTGACAACACGATCGTATGTGCCTTGAAAAGTCGAGTCAGTCGATGTATAACACTCAATACTTACACCCTTGAATTTTTAATTTTAAAAATATATTTAATATTAGAAAATAATTTTAAACTAATTTTATTTTATCGGCCTCACTGATTCCACATTGTGGCTGGGTTTCGGGATACTTCAGCCACATTAATGAATCAGTCAGCCACATTGAATAGCAAGCACTTTTTCTCAGATTTTTGGANTTTCGGGATACTTCAGCCACATTAATGAATCAGTCAGCCACATTGAATAGCAAGCACTTTTTCTCAGATTTTTGGAAATTTAGGAGGGTTTGGGGGAAAAAATAAAAATGTTGAGGAGGAAAAAAATTATTTTGGGTAAAATAATTGAGCCACCAAATCCATCTACTGTCAACAATTGTGTACACTGGATCTGAATGTGTAAAAAAAAATATTTCCTATCTAAAAAAAACGTGTCACTGAATTTTGTTTTGTACTTACTTCAAAAGCCGCTTGTCGNAAAAAAAAATATTTCCTATCTAAAAAAAACGTGTCACTGAATTTTGTTTTGTACTTACTTCAAAAGCCGCTTGTCGATTATTTTGTTTCGAGGTTTCAAAATGCCGCAAGTGAACTATGATCGATTAAATTAGTTTTCAAATAGCTACCGCTTGGGTTTCTTCACGTCAAGTATTACGGGTTATATGTAATTTAAATGTCTTTAAATGTAGTTTATACACACATAGATCGACGAATAAAAGTCATCATTCTAGACGATAGAGAACAAGGCTAGGACTTTGGTTTGAATAACGATTGCTAATCAGTGGCGAACATCCGTGTCAAAGTTTGCTGGTTCGCCAGAATCCAGTGCATGTGTCTCTGTGCTAAAATTTTATGTTATGCATCGATGTTTGAGCCATTTTAGACATCAATTTAGGCATTCCTTTGTTATTAATTTGAACTGCTGTGAACTGCCGATGTAAAGAAAGAGATGTGAATATACTACATTTTAATATTTATGTATATATACACTCACATTTTTAAGAGTTTGAAAATGTACCAGCGAAAGGTATTATCTAATACCATTACTATTCATTAAGCTTAGCGAGTTCGCCTACCTAACCGACACTAGCTCCGGGTGGACTTCGGTGGGGTTGGAATGATTTCCTCAGCATGTGTGAAAAACGGAATAAGTCTACATAACGATCATTTTCTTTGGCAATGGGCTTTACAGGGCTGAAGCCCTTACAACCTCTGCACTTACCGGAAGAGATGTCGGAAATCAAGCAGAATAATTGCGCGCAGCTTAAGATGTGCTCTAAATTCGAATCAATGGCAACCACTGAGTCACAGTGGCATCCATGCTCTCGAATCAGTGAAAATGGCTCTACATAGAATCAGTGNAATCAATGGCAACCACTGAGTCACAGTGGCATCCATGCTCTCGAATCAGTGAAAATGGCTCTACATAGAATCAGTGTAAAACCACTGATTGTTTCCGTGAAACTATTTCACTGTTTGAATAAGTGACGTGAAACCATTTCACTGATTGAATAAGTGAAGAACCAATTGTGTGCGGTAAATTAAATATGGTTTTTTTTAATTTAGCGAAATNCATTTCACTGATTGAATAAGTGAAGAACCAATTGTGTGCGGTAAATTAAATATGGTTTTTTTTAATTTAGCGAAATAATTTAGAGTTAAAGCACATGCCAATAGTTACTACAGAGTGATGCAAAAATAACGCATGTTTTTTTTTAGTGGGTAGTATTTGTAATATATTAGTTCTATCATACACACATCGACAGCAACACCAAAACAAAGCTTAACACAATGCCGTACACTATTAATTCAAGACAGACAAATGAGCTACAACTGTTACATTCATCACTTAATTACAGAAAATGATATCACACAGATGACGTCCATCTTGTAGACACATCCGGAGCCGCTCATGAACGTTCTGCATTGCACTTAACAACATGTCCTGTGGCACAGCTGCAATNCATGAACGTTCTGCATTGCACTTAACAACATGTCCTGTGGCACAGCTGCAATCTCTTTGCGAATGGCAACTTTCAGCTCGTGTAGTTTTCGCACTTTTCGAACATATACCTTCGATTTCAAACAACCGCAAAGAAAGAAATCGCAGGCAGAGAAGTCGGGTGAGCATGGGGGCTAAGGGAAGTCGCCAAAACGTAAAATTACGTGTTGGGGAAACATGTTTCGAACAACTGTCATGGAAGCCCTTGCCATGTGGGATGTGGCACCACCTTGTTGGAACCACATTCCTTCCATGATGACTTCTAAACGATGAAGATCTGGATGCAAAAACGTCTGAAGCATGTCGACATAGTGCGCCGACGTCACTGTTACTTTAGCCCCGTCTTCTTCAAAAAAGTATTTGAAAGGGCTTATTAACGTCCCCCGGTGTTTTGCCTAAAGGTTTATCAGGGACGGCTTACAAACTAACTGATGACCTAACTTAAACTTACACCCATGCCTTACCTGGGATTCGAACCCAGAATCTTCCGTACACCAGACTGGCGGCGCACCAACCGCCACGGTAGGCCGGCTTCGAAAAAGTAAGGTCAACAATCCCCACGGTCGACATGACGCACCAAACTGTAACCTTTTCACTAATGGAGAAGTCTCTGGTGTAATTTGTGTTGTTTCTCTGCTTCCCAAAATCGTCAGTTCTGCTTATTGACGAAACCATCCACATGGAAATGTGCCTCATCCCTCATCATGAACATTTCATTCGTTGCAATAATTGCAAGCATTCTCTCACAAATGAGTCTGCGTTTGACGTAATCACCCGGAGATAACTTTTGAGCAATCATGATTTTGTATGCAATAAACCTCAACTCGCAGTGCAGCAGTGTGGGATACGCTGTAGCGAGCGTCGAGACCGGCCCAAGCAACATTTTCGGGTAGTGCGAAATTATTTAACCCATCGGAATATTGTGTTATGATCAGGGATCGCCTCATCACGCGCCAGATTGAACTGTCGACAGAAAATACGTTCGACAGTAACGACTGAATCGTTATTTCTGAAGAATTGCTCGACAGCAAACACGCGATGCTCCACGTTCCACTGTGGCATGGCTACTAACACTGGCCCGTCTGACCTACCCACAGGCGGTGTGCGACTGTCTCCGACCACTCCCCTTCTATATACTGCCCATTTCAAAAACATGCCTTCTTTTTGCGCCACTCTGTATTAATATTGCGGAGTTTACTGTAATTTACAAAAATTTAAAAAGTTTCTGCGGGTGGTCAGGATTGAAACCACACAACCCCCACTTCACTTTAAGACCGGTACCTTATAATATGACCTACGAATCCAGTGTTGATATTAAACAAGAAAATGTATGTGTTATAGTTACTTTTGGAAAGTATGTAATTTTAAATTGTATGCCCTTTCTTTTCGTTTTAAGTTGATTTGGTAACGTTACAATTGTTAAATCAAATAGTACGTACTTCCTCACATTACATGCAGTTTAAACTTTCTAACCGAGTGCTGTGATGATTACGGGAAAACGAAATTAAAGACGTAAAAACGATTTTAAAGACTGGATGTTTATGTTACCTTCTAAAATGTTGTTATGAAAGACAAAACTTAAATTTTAGATAAGAATAGCTTTGTATCGGTTTTATTAGTTTATGCGTTGCTATTTCATATGATACACATTATTTAACGGCCATTTTTACACGTTGCTTGACGGCCATTTTTACATGTTGTTTAATTGATGCTTCAGTCAAAAAAACATATCACTGAAAAACAGTGAATAAAATGGCTGACGAATCAGTGGAAAATGTCACTGAATCAATAAATGAAGGATAACTGGCATTTTTTTCACTAATTCATCAGTTAAATTCTCTGAACTGATGATCAATCAGTCAGATACTGTTAACTGATTGAAACAGTGAAATTCTCACTGATTCAGATTTAGTGTGTGCCTGTTTTTCTGTAGATACTATGTTTATTAAATTGTTGCACGCTGACAGATATTCTGTAAATTATACTAGTGGCCAATCCTGCAGAACACGTCTTTGTTCAATTGTAACAGCTCTACGCTTAAAACCGTAGTTCCGTGTCGTCTGTATCCGAGCGAAGTGACGCAGCGGTAAGCTTTTTGACTTCCATTCGGAAGGACCTGCGGTCAAATCCCGGTCCGGCCATCCTGATTTCTGTTTTCCATGGTTTCCCGAAATCACTCCAGACGAATACTAGGATGGTTCCTTACTACAGTCCATGGCCGATTACTTCCTCGTTCCTGCTTCCTTACCTTCCTACCTACCAGCGTTACCTGTAATAACCGCATAGCGTTCCACTACACTTACTAAATTACTGCCTGTGACTATAAGGTTCATGTAGAAGTCGGAGCATGTGTTCTGTTCTCATTTTTTGCATCATTCACTCTTAAACTACTAATGAAGGTACCTGTAATGGACACTAGGCACATCTGTCATCTTTCCGCAATCTCGGGTTTCCAATAGTTGCAAAGTTGGGCGGATCTGGCGATGTGGGGAAGCTAATAAAGGCCTGTGGCCTGCTAGCGAGCCTTACTGCACGTGCGTTTACACTTTAAAATAGTCAGACTTGTGAAACTATTTTGGTCCAAGTGAAGAAACAAAAATATTTAACCTCATCCGTTGGAAATACCATGTTGCCAGAGTTAAAGCCGGCGCCGTATCTGAACACGGTCGTTGGAGGTTATTCGAGGAGGTAAGTGTAAAACTACGCTGGCGGGAGGGGAGGGTCTGACAACGTGAGAGGGAAAACTTAGCAACCTCAGGAGTGAGTTAAAGCTCCAATAACATAAACTATTGTTAAAACTGTGTGTGCTCATGACCTGTTCCTCTGGCGTGCTTTAATTTTTTAAGGTGTAGTCTATTGTGCGTCTGGAAGTTAGTGGAAATTATTAACATGCGTATAGTTGATTGTTATCTACTTATGTATTTGCCGTTTTCAGTCTTAGCTGTTTTCTTTTTCGTCAGGAATAAAGATGAGTTGAAATGGTATCGTCGGCACTTAAAGGGAGGTCTTGAGCGCCTGTGAGGGTCAAGGGTCGAGGGGAATTGGTAGTACCCCGAGAAAACCCGCCAGCCAGTGGCAACATATGGCATGTTTTCTACATGTGAAAATCCTGGTTACTCAGCCAGGAATAGAACTCGGTTGGCAATGATAGGAGGCAAGCAGTCTGACAACTACACCACCGTGCCCCTCTTCCATCCCTCCCGAAAAATATTTTTTATTCGTGAGACTGCGAGGCACGTTATTTTTTTAAGTTTATTCGTGATGTAGGAAAATTAATACATAGACTGATACCTTCATGTATTNTCGTGAGACTGCGAGGCACGTTATTTTTTTAAGTTTATTCGTGATGTAGGAAAATTATTACACAGACTGATACCTTCATGTATTGTTTCGTCACTTTTTCTGCTTGCATGTGTCCCAAGTTGTTCTTTGCAAATAATGCGATAAATGTTATGGACGTGATTTAAACTTGCTATGCTAATTACTGAATTTGGTATAATTATCTTACGAACATGAGCAATGTTCATTATAATTAATGCTTGTACCCTAACTTTCACACGTTTATCGATATACAGGATTATCCTGAAGTCCAGTTACAAACTTTAGGAGATGATCGGGAAAAATTTGGTGGGAAATATTTCTAAGGTCCGGTGTAGCCCCGTGAGGGTAGGCAACACGTCTGCCACCTTCGCTAAGCTATGTGTATTATGAAGTACTGGTTAATTTGAGGGAGAACAAAAGCAAAGAATAAGGAACGGAGTGCAAATAGGAGGAATACATGACACACGTGTACGGAGTATGTACTACGGCAAAGCACGTACTCGTTGAGCCTTCATTCCGCAATCTCTAATGGAGCTGTGCAAATGTCGCACAGAAGGGTTGACGACGCGCTGGATATCTCAGCTGATACAGCATCACTACTTGCCTTGTATCCGTGTTGGCTGCTCCGTACACGAGGTGCACGTCGGCTAGCTCCACTCGCGTAAAACGTTCCATCCTTCCACAACCAGCTGCAGTCGCATACTGACTTGCCATAAGCCAAGCACATTTCCATGCATGAATAGATTACACCCTCACCTGTTTCTTCAGCCATGTGCGTGGTGCGGGTGGTAGAAGTGATGCCTACACCCGAAGAACTACTTCGTTCCTAAAAAATTTACAGTGTAATTTTCTCAAAAGCTGTTTATTGGATAGAGTCCGTACGAGAGAACCTTTTATCTTCATTTTTCCACGATAAGTAACAGTTTGTCTCGAATTTTTCAATACCGCCTAGTGTTCCAAAGTTCCCCGCAAAAAAAATGTTAACTACCCCTACATAAGCAATAAATGTGGACGATTTGACCAACAACATTTTAACAGATTTACAATCTCAGTTTCATGAAACATGATTTCAATTTTTGTTACACCGTCTCAAGTTATTGCTGATTTTTTACATTCATGCATTTCAAACTTTTATTTTCAATGCCGCATACCTCACTTAATATTCACCACATTATACTGTTTGTCAATGTATACTCCATCTAATTTTTCATAAGGAATCGCATCCCGGAGTTTGGCACCCGAATTCCGGTCATGGTTATATGTACTATGTGTGTATATAGTATATACACTGGAAAGTCAAAAAACTGGTATAGGCGTGCGTATGCAAATAACATAGGTATGGAACCAATCAGAGTAAAGCGATACTGTCGGGTGCCTATATAAGACAACAAGCGTCTGGCAAAGTTGCTAGATCGGTTACTGCCTGCTGCTACAATACAAGGTTATCATGATTTAAAAGAGTTTGAACGTGGTGTTATAGTCGGCGCATGAGAGATAGGACATGGCATCTCAGAGGTAGCGATAAAACTTGGATTTTCGCGTACGACCATTTCACGAGTGTACCGTGAATATCGGGAATCCGGTAAAACATCAAATCTTCGACATAGTTGCAGCCGGAAAAAGATCGTGAACGAACGGGACAAACGACGACTGACGAGAATCATTAAACGTGACAGATGTGCAACCCTTTCTCAAATTGGCGCAGATTTCAATGCTGGGGCATCAACAAGTGCCAGCATGCGAACTATTCAACGGACCATCATTGATATGGGCTTTCGGAGCAGAAGGCCCACTCGTGTACCGTTGTTGACTGCACGACACAAAGTTTTACGCCTCGCCTGGGCCCACCAACACCGCCATTGGAATGTTCATGACTGGAAACACGTTGCCTGGTCTGACAGTGCGTCGTTTCCAATTGTATCGGGTGGATAAACGTGTACGGGTATGGAGACGTCCTCATGAATCCATGGACCCTACATTTCAACAGGGGACTGTTCAAGCTGGTGGAGGCTCTGTCATGGTATAGAGCGTGTGCAGTTGGCGTGAAATGGGACCCCTGATACGTCTAGATATGACTTTGACAGGTGACAGATAAGGAAGAATCCTGTCCGATCACCTGCACCCATTCATGTACATTGTGCATTCCGACGGACGTGGATAATTCCAGCAGGACAATACGACACCCCACACGTCGAGAGTTGTTACCGAGTGGCGCCAGGAACACTCTTCTGACTTTAGACACTTTCATTGGCCACCTAAATCACAAGACATGAACATTATTGAGCATATCTGGGATCCCTTGCAACGTTCTGTTCAGAAGATATCTCCACCACCTCGCACTGCTATGGATTTGTGGACTACCCTGCAAGATTCATGGTGAGAATTGCTTCCTGCATACCTTCAGACATTAGTCGAGTCCATGCCACTTCGTCTTGCGGCACTTCTGCGTGATCGCAGGGGCCCTACACGATATTAGGCAGGTGTACCAGTATTTTTTTTTTTGGCTCTTCAGTGTAATATATATATTTAAAAAGGAAAAATAATGAAAATGATTAAAAGGAGTAGTTTTATGGCTTTCCTGCGAAATTCCGTTAAGGGAATGGAAACAAGATCAATGTGACAACTGTAGTTCATTCCATTGGTTTACATCGCGTGTAATAATATCCTACTGTTGCAGATCTAACTTCAGAAACATTCAGCTTCCCGGGAATGCATATCGCTGTCTTNCAAAATTATAATTTAACAAAACACCTGTTTGAGACGGAATTTTTTATGTGAAGGTAAGAGTGTAAGTGTAATGCAACTGAGTCAAATTCAGTTGACGAGATACTGATGAGGAAAGCTGTTATTTGAAGAGAGTTATTATTTATTGTTTTCATACATATATCATTCATTTAATTTTCAAACATATTTATTACTTCTTCCAAAACAGTGCTTATCTAAAAGGTAAAAGCTGGTATGTATTTCTGGCAGTTAGAGAAATTGAGAAAATTCCCAAGTGTGGGTAAAGGTCATCATGGCTCTTTGGTACGCTTGGTTGGTATTTCAAATGTATTGGTTAACAACGGAGCGCCAACCTGGTACAGTATGAATCAGAAAGGCATTACTCGAAGGCAGGGGTTATTTTTTGAGGGTTTAATTAATTCTTAAAATAAATCTGTTTATGCAATTTAACAAATATATCGTTTCAAAGCTTTTCACGAAGCTATATTCCTGTAGGTTAAAGACCATGCAAGGGACCAGTGAAGCAGGTACAATTGTATCTTGTAATCAAATGTTTCGTAAATATTTTCCATGCATCAGCGCGTGATGTTCGCGAATATACGTTCACTTAAAAACTCTGAAGGTCGATTTTGGGACCAGGTTCAAGACTTCGAAAGCAATTGAAAGTCTTTAAGTAAGACAAAATACCTACTAGGTGTCATAAAACTCCTTGGCGACGACAAGGACATTAATAAATTAATTATAACCATTCTGGAGAAGAAAATCTTGTAGACACTTAAATAATTTCCAGCGACTCAGAAAACATGAACTTGAGCTATGTGGGAAAGAACAAATTTAATAATATTTCATAACGATAAATAATGGGATAAAGAAGAATTTTATGTATATTAGATNAGCTTTTCACGAAGCTATATTCCTGTAGGTTAAAGACCATGCAAGGGACCAGTGAAGCAGGTACAATTGTATCTTGTAATCAAATGTTTCGTAAATATTTTCCATGCATCAGCGCGTGATGTTCGCGAATATACGTTCACTTAAAAACTCTGAAGGTCGATTTTGGGACCAGGTTCAAGACTTCGTAAGCAATTTAAAGTCTTTAAGTAATACAAAATACCTACTAGGTGACATAAAACTCCTTGGCGACGACAAGGACATTAATAAATTAATTATAACCATTCTGGAGAAGAAAATTTTGTAGACACTTAAATAATTTCCAGCGACTCAGAAAACATGAACTTGAGCTATGTGGGAAAGAACAAATTTAATAATATTTCATAACGATAAATAATGGGATAAAGAAGAATTTTATGTATATTAGATAATTTGTTTGTTCCGCATAGCTACACTTTTAATAAAACATGCATAATACCTCAACTCTGTTCCAAACAAACCACAGATGTATGTTTTACATAAAGACGGATGTTTGGGTTTATATACCAAGTACTGCGTTTCCATATTGACGAGGCCATTGAAAAACCGTATTAAATGTTTACAACATTCGTTTAGTTATTTGCATTGTACTGCTACGTATTCAACGTACGGTATGCAGTGTTAACACAGAGAATCTTCTGTATTAAAACTAATTATATAAAGTGAGCAAAAAAGCAATTTTTATTTTGAAAATATTATGAACAACAAATTGGTTTGTATATGCTGTTATTTTTTGTCTAGAATTTTTGCTATAACCATAAACGCATCTTATAATCATTCCTGCCATCTCTTAACTCCGATCATAAATGTACACTATGTAATGCAGACAAAATAAAACTACACGATGAGTATAAAAGAAT
This sequence comes from Clitarchus hookeri, assembly GCA_002778355.1. Taxonomy (NCBI): domain Eukaryota; kingdom Metazoa; phylum Arthropoda; class Insecta; order Phasmatodea; family Phasmatidae; genus Clitarchus; species Clitarchus hookeri. The sequence continues at coordinate 112,735 of NQII01004819.1, read as the reverse complement.
ATCCCATATTTGAAGGTATATAATATCAAAACCAAACAACCTAAAACTTTGATTGACCAATCAAATTAACCGTGGAACCTTGAAGTTTGTTTACCATATATTCATAATTGTTCAATGTGACCATCATGAGTGGCCCGAACGACATATGTGTGATAATCAAACTCGTTCCACACTCTTGTCAGCATGTCCGGTGTTACGGTTTGGATGGCGTTCGTAACTCTAGGTTTGAGGTCGTGAGGGGGTAGCGAGCTCACATTCGACACGTCAATGTCAAGGGGATGGTCTCAATTTTCCTTTATGTGCCGAGATAAGACACTGGGAGCGTCTGTCGTCCCACTAAAAGCATGTGTATTGTGTCAGTCAACATCACGACGACGACGGAACCACAGAAGACGTTCTGTGTTATTTAGTTTGCTAAATGTGAATCAGTTACGACTGTTCAACGTGAATTCCGTCGCAAATACGGACGTTGTCCTCCCGATAGGTGGAGTATCGTACGTTGGTTTCGTCAGTTCCGTGACACAGGGTGCCTTTGCAAAGGCAAACGTTCCGGGCCCCCGCGTATATCCGAAGAGAATGTGCACCGGTTTGAACAAGCGTTCGTTCGCAGTCCGAGAAAATTAACTCGACAAGCTAGCCGGGAAATGCACATCCCTCAATCGACGGAATGGACAGTGTTGCGAAAGCGATTACTGTACAAACCAAACAGGTTACAGCTTGTACAGGCTCTTACCGAAAGGGATAAGGAACTGAGACGTGATTTCTGCGCGTTCGTTTTTGCACAGAACGCGGTAGACGATGCCTTCGTGTCTAAGCTGGTTTTCAGCGATGAAGCGAAGTTTCATATAAATGGTAAGGTGAACCGGCACAACGTGCGGATATGGGGTCAGGAGCCTCCACATGAAACAACCGAACACGAGCGCTCTTCCCCCAAAGGGAAAGTGTTTTGCGTTGTATCCAAAGACACCGTTTTCGGCCCTTTCTTTTTCACGAGCCCACTGTTGCTGGATAACCTAATTTTTACATGCTTACAGAGTGGTTGTTTCCTCAGTTAGAAGTTTCCTCAGTTAGAAGAGGCGGCGGGGGACTTCATTTTCCAGCAGGATGGTGCGCCACCCCATTGGCACCTAGCTGTTCGCGGATACCTGAACGAGACGTTGCCGCAACGCTGGATTGGTCGAGAAGTATCTGGTGATAAGGCTCTTTATCATTGGCCTCCAAGAAGCCCGGATCTTACCCCGTGCGATTTTTTCTATGGGGGTACATAAAGGATCAAGTATTTCGACCACCATTGCCGGCTAACATTGATGAACTCAAAACGAGAATTACGGATGCCATCCAAACCGTAACACCAGACATGCTGACAAGAGTGTGGAACTAGTTTGATTATCGCGTTGATGTCCTGCGAGCCGCTCGTAGTGGTCACATTGATAATTTATGAATGTACGGTAAACAAACTTCACTGTTGCACGGTTCATTTGATTGGTCAATCAATGTTGTNACATTGATAATTTATGAATGTACGGTAAACAAACTTCACTGTTGCACGGTTCATTTGATTGGTCAATCAATGTTGTTGGTTGTTTGGTTTTGATATTGTAGACCTTCAAAGTTGGAATATTCTTTTATACTCATCCTGTATTTTACCAGCGCTGGCCCTCAAAATTCCATTTTTAAATCATTTTCATATTGCTGACAGGAATGTGGTGATGTTTGTAGGGCGGAATCCTGGAGAAGACACGGAATAATGTATTTGCCGTCTTTAATTTTACAAAGGTGATGTAGTTAGATGTGAAACACCTCAATCTTTATTAAAACCTTAAGGCATAAAGTTGCACTGTTAACAAACGGAAACAGATAAATAGAGAATAAAAAAAATAGAAAGGTCATGTGGAAAAAACTTTAAGGCAGTAGTGGTGGTAATACGATATTTTATTGCCTCAGAAAAAGTAACGAAGAAATTGCGCCGCAGATTATATGTGTTAAATTTGCAGACAGGACTTATTTATAAATAGCCACTTATTTTCATGAGCATACGGCCAAACGTCTTTAATTTTGCATGTATTAAACTTATCCTGCAAAATCGTGTTAAATTTTTTGAATGTATTGTTCTTGTTAGTTACGCATGAGACTTACTTTCCATGTTTATTTTGTGCGAAAGCTTTCGTGATTCGTCAGTGACAACTAGATTTTAGCTTGTTTTCACTACCATGACATACCTTACAATGAAGTTGTGGGCCAACGGGATACGTTCATTAAAATATTGATGCGGCACTTGCACTGAGTAATTCTAAGGCCTGATACATAATTATTAAAGCCCAGGGCAACAACATTAGTCACAATAATAGTGGTCGACTTCTTATCGCCAAAAGGGTTAGATAGTTTTGGAGGATGGCGAAGAGGATGAACTGAGGTAACGTGAGTAGCCAGAGAAAATACGTTTGCCAACGGTAGCGTCCGCCATGTTTCCTACATGAGAAAACGCCAAGTAACCTCGCTGGAAATCGAACACGTATCATCGTGGCGGGAGGCAGGTGTGCTAACCACGCAATAACAGCCTCCCATTATCGCAGAAAGAAATCAATAATTTGAATTTCGCATTCCTGTAAGAAAAAATGGTAAAAAGGGATGGTTCTAATTTTCTCATGTTGAAGCTCTTATTGGAATTAAAATAATTTTAAGTGAAAATTGTGGATGGCATATTGCGAAATACTTAAGGTTATCGTCAGATAACTAACGGGTTCATTAATCGATACAAAGCTATCTAGTCTAAAAACCTGATATCACTGTAGATGTGTATCAAACACAGCTAGTTATGCACTTGAGCTCAAGGCTCGACAGGTACCTAATACGACAGGACGGTCTGCCACTAAATGTCTCCTTTACTCCTGATGCAGAGTCAGGACAGCTTTTCTCATTAACCTAGAGAGCAACGTGCCATGCGGGCTGCAGAAGCAACGAAATGAGTAATTTACGGAAACGGAAGTTCCCTAGGAAGCCGCCATTTCCCATCACCCCACCCCGAATTCCTGCCATTTAATCTCATCCTCCCTCGCACATATTAATCTTGGTAGCGTCCGGGATATTTTTCGCGTGAAAAATGACCTTTCCAAAAGTCCCACAGTCTACCGAAACCAATTTGTTAATAGAAACTATTAGAGGTACCGACCTGTAACAAGCTCGTGATAAAATTACGGACGCATTGTATTATTATTACCAATTAATTTAAAAGAAAATAATGCCTTTAATGAAAATTAATCTCCAATAAACAACAGTTTAAAATTGCACACATGTTTTCGAATTCAACGAACAAACAATAATCAACAATGAGCCACTCTTTCAATTTGCAGGAATTCATCATTATTTCAAAGCTCTTTTTGTTTATGCAAAAAAATTAAATGCCGAATTACTCTTTTTGTCATGTCACGGGTGTTAGCTTCTGACAACGTTTAATGAACAATTAAAAAAAAATATATAAAATTCACAAATACTTCTACAAAACAAATTTCCGACAATCGAATAAATAACAGATTATCAAATTCTTTTTTCAATATTGAAAATTATAGAGTTATGTCCATTAACGAAATTAAGGTATAGTTAACATTAAATGAAAGTATTTCATATGGCCACATGCCATTTCCTACATAATAATTTGGCTGGACTGTTGAAACATATACCTAAAGTAAACTCTTAAAATCCATACACTACCAACTTAACTTATAGTTGCAAAAGCAAATCAATGTTACGAAGAACAATAATGATTAAATACACATTAGAGCCGCTGTGATGAAATTCTCTAAAACAAGTAGTTCCACCTGTTGAAGACACAACTTTGCCTTTTACGTGACGTTCGCATAAAGTAAAGATTGTGATTTCTGTTTTACGAAAGGATATCAAATGCTTTTATACCAAGCATGAAACTTAAACGTGAGTCAATGTATAATTAAATATTGGCCACCAATATATTACGCAAATATTTTATAAGTGTATGTATTTTGAGAACTCTTACAGTTTGTATACTACTTGCAATTTAAGCATACATACTTTTGATTTCATTCCTATTTTAGCAAAACCGTGACTGTATTTTCTGTATTCTGTATTGTCACTTTATTTTCATATTATAATAACATGCAATAACGTATCAGTAAGAAGACGAAAAATGTTAAACCTTTATCGAATATGCTTATGTAAATGGGCCTCTAAATGACAGATTCACAAATAGAGTTCCACAAGTACTTATAACAATTTTTATTTAATTTTTTTTAAACCATAACTTATAAACTCTACAGCAACTCTAAAACTGGAGGGATGGCAATACTCTCGTAAAAATATTCAAACAAGCCGAGACCACTGAGCTACTAATACATATAAAAAAAAATTATTTAGTTCGTTAGCAAAGATCCGTGTTTTGTTTTTGTTGGATGTATCCATTGCATAAACTTTATTTTATTTACTAACATTATGCCATATTCCTATACTGTTAGTTTCTTTTATACAATAATTCTCACTCCAATATATTTATTCATGTCGTAATCGTAAAATGGACAAACTATAAAAATCATTGAAAGTCCGCGAAATTAAATAGAAAAGTAAAATCAAAATATTGGCCTAGTAGGTCATCTTCAATATTTTTGTCCAAGCTAATGCAGCACACGTAACGCCACATAAGAATTTACAAACAAGTGATTAATTCGAATATTATATTCGTATAACAGTAAATAAAATATTGTGTAGTGTTTATGCATTTTTAACGGTCAGTGGTGCAGTTTTAACCCCGCACAAAGTATGTTTTATGGAAAGGAAAAACTGAAGTCTCTATCTCAGTAAATATTTTAACGTACGTTTGTTACATTAGTAAGTTTTCTATAAGTTATTTCCAGTAATATAATTCAGTAGTGAGAATGTAACGTCAACTATCAAATATAAATTTTAGTATTAACAATTAAAAGCACTTGCATGATTAGTTTCCAAAATCATTTGAAATAAATAATGGCATTTTCAACAGCAAATTATTTAGAAAAAATACGCAGTTTTAAATTAATTTTATACCATTTAATTTGATAGAATAATGTAAATCTTATACATACCAGTGAATAAATCAGAATTTATTTATTCATAGTTAAATTGCTAAAATCATTTACAACTTCTTGGAATACGGACACTAACTGTGTTTTATAGAACTTGTCTTTAAACACCACACATATGTTTAGGTTGTTAGAGCCGCAAAACATACACATCCCTCCCTAGATGAAATTACGTAACAAAAAACCACCCAACTATGAACATTCCAAAAATAAAGTCATTAAAACTTTTTAAACGTCGTCAGCATTCCAAACCATTCTTCGGTGATATCAGATACGCTCGTTTCAGAAAGGCTGCAGTGACTCTGTGTCAAAGTATTGCGGGTTCGAGTCCCTGCCTGAGACGTGGTGTATTCATGGCCTTTTGCACTTAAGTAAAGCCATATAAAATTATTAAAATTTATTAATATATTTAGCATTACAAAAAATTAGCCGCAGCAAAGGTTCACATGCCTGTCTTAGACGAAATAATCACTGTTACATATCCTACATTGTGCAAGGATACAATTTTTAAAATATTTGATATTTTCAATGGTAATTGTTGCGTCGCTTATTAGGCCAATGAAATGAAAAATTAAATAAATGATATCTTGTATTTTCTACCCTAACCTAAAAGAAACCGCCAATTATCGTTTGGCTGCAGATATAGAACAATGACAGTAAAATTATCATGTATATTAATCTGCAAACTNGAAACCGCCAATTATCGTTTGGCTGCAGATATAGAACAATGACAGTAAAATTATCATGTATATTAATCTGCAAACTCTATTGGAAGTCTAATTTTTTTGTGAAATGTAGCAGCAAATAATTTTACTAGATATTGCAATATTACATTAGTGGTAATATATTTGTGGACGTACAATCCCGTTAACGAAATTAATATGTATAATTTCATAAACGTAAAGATTGCATAAATTTAAATTTCCTCCGAAATAAACAAACATTTTAATTCAATTTTTTTTTTAGTTTATCTAAACAATTTACAAAATATAGCTAATCTTCTGTTTTACCATGTTACTACTAACAGTAAAACCACTGACACACATTAAAAGTTGTGCATTGGAACCACTTCCGATATTAATAATACAATTAATAAAACCAGAAATTTGATGTTCGAATCATATCTCTGAAGCACAGTTTGCCTTACTACCTTAGAACAGTTTTACTGTGTTCAGTGTTTTAGCATCGTATTATCCATCGCACAGATGTAAACACATATCGTACCAAGATCACATGCTTAAAATGATTTAAGTGCATGCCGTTTTCCTTCAGAGTTTCGTGCACAGTAAAATTCTCCGATGTTATTATTGAACAAGTTCAGCATTATAATTCGGAATCTTTCAGTAATTAATAATAAAATAGTTTTCAATAAAANTAAATCAGAATTTATTTATTCATAGTTAAATTGCTAAAATCATTTACAACTTCTTGGAATACGGACACTAACTGTGTTTTATAGAACTTGTCTTTAAACACCACACATATGTTTAGGTTGTTAGAGCCGCAAAACATACACATCCCTCCCTAGATGAAATTACGCAACAAAAAACCACCCAACTATGAACATTCCAAAAATAAAGTCATTAAAACTTTTTAAACGTCGTCAGCATTCCAAACCATTCTTCGTTGATATCAGATACGCTCGTTTCAGAAAGGCTGCAGTGACTCTGTGTCAAAGTATTGCGGGTTCGAGTCCCTGCCTGAGACGTGGTGTATTCGTGGCCTTTTGCACTTAAGTAAAGCCATATAAAATAATTCAAATTTATTAATATATTTAGCATTACAAAAAATTAGCCGCAGCAAAGGTTCACATGCCTGTCTTAGACGAAATAATCACTGTTACATATCCTACATTGTGCAAGGATAAAATTTTTAAAATATTTGATATTTTCAATGGTAATTGTTGCGTCGCTTATTAGGCCAATGAAATGAAAAATTAAATAAATGATATCTTGTATTTTCTACCCTAACCTAAAATAAACCGCCAATTATCGTTTGGCTGCAGATATAGAACAATGACAGTAAAATTATCATGTATATTAATCTGCAAACTCTATTGGAAGTCTAATTTTTTTGTGAAATGTAGCAGCAAATAATTTTACTAGATATTGCAATATTACATTAGTGGTAATATATTTGTGGACGTTCAATCCCGTTAACGAAATTAATATGTATAATTTCATAAACGTAAAGATTGCATAAATTTAAATTTCCTCCGAAATAAACAAACATTTTAATTCAATTTTTTTTTTAGTTTATCTAAACAATTTACAAAATATAGCTAATCTTCTGTTTTACCATGTTACTACTAACAGTAAAACCACTGACACACATTAAAAGTTGTGCATTGGAACCACTTCCGATATTAATAATACAATTAATAAAACCAGAAATTTGATGTTCGAATCATATCTCTGAAGCACAGTTTGCCTTACTACCTTAGAACAGTTTTACTGTGTTCAGTGTTTTAGCATCGTATTATCCATCGCACAGATGTAAACACATATCGTACCAAGATCACATGCTTAAAATGATTTAAGTGCATGCCGTTTTCCTTCAGAGTTTCGTGCACAGTAAAATTCTCCGATGTTATTATTGAACAAGTTCAGCATTATAATTCGGAATCTTTCAGTAATTAATAATAAAATAGTTTTCAATAAAAATGACTCACCTAGCACAAGAAGGAAAGCGCTGATTAGAATTCTGCCTTGACACATCGGGTCGGGTACCGGTACTGAAAGATTCTGAGAAAGTCTGTTATATTTTCTTCAACAACGCGACAGAATGTTATTGCGGCACGTATATATATATATATTGAAAGTGCGGAATTAATTTCTTCAGGGCAAAACTTCTACTTGATTGTATACCGTTAGTTATATTTATTTGTAAAATATGAAGAGATACTCTGATTGTAAATAGTTTAGAAAACACTCGAGTTAGGAAGGCCAACAGTACGGTTCGACTGAGATAATGATATGTATTGGTTACGGACGTTTATCACCGGCACAGCCAGCAAGATACTGCACACAAGTTGTGGGTGCCTGTGTTTTCACTGCAGGGTGCAGGCGCGGGCTTCCGCCGCGGATCGAAGGAGGGGAGGGGTGGGTCCCCCTCNATTGACTCACCTAGCACAAGAAGGAAAGCGCTGATTAGAATTCTGCCTTGACACATCGGGTCGGTTACCGGTACTGAAAGATTCTGAGAAAGTCTGTTATATTTTCTTCAACAACGCGACAGAATGTTATTGCGGCACGTATATATATATATATATATATATATTGAAAGTGCGGAATTAATTTCTTCAGGGCAAAACTTCTACTTGATTGTATACCGTTAGTTATATTTATTTGTAAAATATGAAGAGATACTCTGATTGTAAATAGTTTAGAAAACACTCGAGTTAGGAAGGCCAACAGTACGGTTCGACTGAGATAATGATATGTATTGGTTACGGACGTTTATCACCGGCACAGCCAGCAAGATACTGCACACAAGTTGTGGGTGCCTGTGTTTTCACTGCAGGGTGCAGGCGCGGGCTTCCGCCGCGGATCGAAGGAGGGGAGGGGTGGGTCCCCCTCCCTCCCCCTCCCTCATTGACTGCCTTCTGCCTTCCGCCTGGCATTTTATCGGAGCTGCCTCGGTCTCCTCTCGCCCACCTCTGCCGCTACGCGGTGAGGGGAGGATGCAACGATGCCCGGGGCGCATGCGCCCATCACCCGCTGCGACCTCGCATCGCGCCCCTATCTCAACCCCTTATTGCAACAAAGATACATTATCTAATGGCGTGCCGGCGCAGTCACGGAAACATGACGAAATAACAGGCTAGGAAAGGAAGTGCATAATGTTCGACATGCATGTTCACTTAAACAGTACTATTCGCCACGGAAGCGTCTCTTATAACGGGGAGGCAATAACAGTCAAACTTAGTTTACCCTTATATATTTTCCCGTATTTTTGTATCATAAAACGAAAGTAAAAAGAAAAAAATTACTGTGAAAACTCGTACTTGTGCATATGTGAATACTAGAGCAAATAAATGCTGAGAAGCCTGGTGTTCAATCCGTAACGTTTATATTATTTGTAATTTTAAAAAATGTTTACAAACCTAGCTTAGTTTTTATAACACTACAATACAATTTCTCCGATTCTCAGATTATTCATCAGCCGGGGCAATGAAAGGAATTTTTCGAACAGGAAATGTCTGTTCATCAGAATGAAAAAAACACTTCTACATAGTATTTGTTCGTAGTATTCCCACTTTTTTTTAAAGCCCTTCCTTGTCGGCAGACGTGACTGTGTCAATCTCAAATGAATATGAAATTAACCGATTACGTATCGAGTTCAGTCCAGCGTAAGGTTGGTATCTTTAAACCTTTACATGTGTGAAACCGGGACACTTTAAATCTGAAATATCGTAACAGATTACAGAGGCGTTAATTTGATCGCGATTTTACGTATTCGAATACTGGCTTAAGCCATGTAAACGTACACGTTATTTTAATTTATGTTTAATTCAGTTTAAATGGTAGTTTTCAACCCCCCCCATCCCCCTCAAACACACACATAGACATTTCCACATAGGCCTTCCGTTAGAGTTAGCTTATAAATTTTATCTGAAATCAAAACAACTTTTTCATCATCCAACCAATATTATTTGTGTTCGTTAAACTTTCTATGGGCATGGTAGGTGTTTTTAGGTTTTCACGCTTCGTCCGAACAATTCTAAGCCTCCCTCAGTCAAAGTAAGTCTCGACACAGTGATTCTCCATGCACTATATTCAATTGTTCTCTTCCTATTGAAATAGCCATCAGCCTACATACTATTCATTATTTGCTTTGTTCTTCCCCCTCTTCCTCGCCTCCCTTTACCAGCTCTCCTATTGTTTCAGTTAGAAACAATTCCCCACCCACTCTCTTTCGCTTTACTTTTACTTGAAGTACTATATTCCCTTTCCTCAAGCGTTCTCAGTCAAGTCTTTGTTCTTTATTTGTCTGCCCACATTGTTTCAGTCTCTGCCCATGCCCATACTTCAGACGCTTCTAGTTAGCCTACTATATACCTACATATATACTTTGCTTTCTTGATTCTTCTACTCTCCTCCTCTCCCCTCGTTTTCCATTTCGACCAACGTTTTGCCCCGTATAATGCGCATAGTCCCTAAAGTTTTGCCTAGCTTTCCTGTGCTATTATTCCATTCTCCTACAACAAAGAAGTTTGATGTTCCTATTTGAATGCTTCTTTTGCCATCGCGGTTAATGTATTTACTGCCTGAGTAGTAGTTACCATAACTCTTAACAGGGTAACATAATTTTTCCACAATTTTACTATCTACTTCTTTTTTTTTTCTTTTTATATTACAGATTTCTAAACCTAGCCAGTTTCCAAATAGTATTTTTTAATATAATGATTTGACAAAATCTCTTTTCGTAACCGAATAACAGTGCAAGAAAAAAGTCCACTCTAATATATCATAATATAAATATCAAGTAGGTACCGTAATAGAGTAGGAGCAAAAAAAAATTGCTTGCAATAAATATTTACTGTTACCATTATCGCAATAAACAAACGCTAAATCGCCCGTAANCTCTAATATATCATAATATAAATATCAAGTAGGTACCGTATTAGAGTAGGAGCAAAAAAAAATTGCTTGCAATAAATATTTACTGTTACCATTATCGCAATAAACAAACACTAAATCGCCCGTAATTTGCACGTAGTTGTGATGCACTTAAAGGCCATTCAATGCAGGATACCAACATTCCCGCCGTCCAAGAATGTTAGCGCACACACTCAGCGTTCTCGTACCGAATTCACCATTCTCGAACTCCACAGCACGTGGTTCTCTCATATGCAAGGCACAATTAGCCGCAACTTNCTCGTACCGAATTCACCATTCTCGAACTCCACAGCACGTGGTTCTCTCATATGCAAGGCACAATTAGCCGCAACTTGACTGGCACTAAAGTGTTGCAATGTAGCATTACAAGTCCAGCAGTCCCTTTCAGAACACTAAACACGGTGTTCGCCAGCATGGCGTACATCAGTGTCCAGACTTTGCTGGAAAGTGAAACACATTGTTTCCTTATAGACGCACGTGACTGCGATACTTGTTGGTCGCGGAGCCGAAACTTGTCCAGCTAGTTTCCGTGTCCTACTTCTCTTCCTCGAACTCAGCCAATACGACCATCCCGATGAGAGTTAACCCAGTCCCCTACGCGGAATCAGGGCAAAATTTCCCATGCTCATGTAACAGTATCTTTATTTAACTTTCGTTATTTCTTCCAAATAGATATTAACCAAATGTAAGATAAGGAGAGCATCCCCGTCTCACTCCTCTCCAAATACTGTTTCCCCACACAATCTCAAAGCCGTCGCTCTTATTTTCTGTCCTGCGTACCAGTTTTTAATCAATCTTCTTTCTCGCTCACTGATCTGTGTTTACTATAACCAACAAATTGATTCACAATTACTTATCGAAATTTTTCCAAATCAATGATCACTGCATAAACTTCACGTGCCTTTCTCGGTGTGTCAGTACGACAACTCTTTCTTTACAAACGCACTCTGCCAAAGAGTCGATAATAATGCATATTTTTCCCTTTTCACAATAAACAGGCCATAACTGAACAACGCAGTCAGACACTAGCTGTAAGAGAGTCGTGAGAAAGTAATACGAAAATACAAGATCTAAGTAATTCCTAAGGGTGGTGTACGTCTTCAAAGTTAGAGCTGAAACTCACATTTTGAAATAGCACGGAATTATTTAACATATATAATTTAGTGTTTGGATGGATAATGTACGTTATTTCTTTAATAAATGTAGATATACATGTATCGGAAACAGTGGAATTTAAAAAAAATGTGGGTGATTATTTGGTAAGTTTTTTCATGCGGATAAATAATCCACCATTATAAAAACAATTGTGCTTCCGTCTCAAAAAATGTAATTTAAAGTAAGGGTTCGAACTCCCAATTCGTTCGAAAAAAACATAAACCACATTTCTTTGAAAGGGACGGGTTTTTCAGCAATTGTTCGTCTAAGTTGTCCTTGCGCACAATGTTTCACCGTAATGCATTCTGTAATATTTTAAATAAAATATTCGTTGAGATCAAATTTCATAGATGAATACTTCACCTGTGGTCCACTTTCGACCATAAGTTTTAAAAACGTTATCTTATTTTTTTTGAGACTGACATAAGGCCTGACTTTATCGTTGTCGTTCAGTTACTCTCAATATTTACATTATTTGGTTCTATGAGTACATATTTCCCCACAATCTTCTGGCAACTGCAGTTTTACTACAGGCCTCTACAAGACTGCAATTTCAGAACGGAGATTATAGCGTTCACAGGAAAAGTCTAATGTTGCTGTATCAAACAAATTGCTATAGAGGCATTTCTTTAATCGTTTACGTTGCAGTAGCATAAATAATGTTGTGGCAAAGTTACTTAAGGTTAACCATTTACAAAGTCTTATATTACTGTAATGCAAACATAATGTTGAAGTGTTAATATACACAACGCTTCCAAGTAATGTTGCCGCAACTAAAAGTTATATTACGCTAAAATTAGCAGGAAGAACTAAATACTTTGCGTTACTGCGGCATTAAATAAAAAGGCCAACCAACACAAGGTTACACTGGCTTGGCGTTGTAAAAATGGCGGATAGTAGTGAACAGTTATAACCTCGTAAAATGAAACCACTGTATTTCAATTTTAAAACATAGTATGAAAACAAATTGTATCTTAGGTGAGCTCTCAAGCCTTGCAAAGCAATTTACGTGAGCCAATAATGTATATAATTATAGAGCATTAAGTATTTCCACATAACGTAAGAGAAAAGCAGTTTGTTGTCAATACTTACAACATGAAACCTAGTTAGGCAAGACACTATAGCACACTTAGAAGGACGTTGGGTTCTGTAAAGTATAAAATGTTAAGCACTCACGGCACGCACTCGATTTCCCTCCCTTTTTTTTCGTTTATAATATTTCTTTTTGTGACAAAATAACAGTAGAGCCATATTTAATCATGTCAACACAAAATGTGTTTTGCCGCAACATAAACACCACAAAGTTGACTTTACAGAATGGATATAATGATGTTACGTTGTAATCTTAAGGTTACATTAACATAATAACTGAAAAGAATATTACATTAACAGTAGCATTATTTACTGACAGTTAACAGGGAACAAAAAATTAATGTTGTAGTAACATTAATACTGTTGTTGAACCGCAGTAAGTAGTGAACATCGATAACATCGTCAAATGAAACCACCGTTTTAAAATTTTTAAGCATAATATGAAAACGACGTTTAGCCTAGACCAGTTCTAAAGCCTTGCAAAACTGTTTACGTGTGCCAAATATGCATAGACACTCAAGAGCCAAAAAAAATGGTACACCTGTCTAATATGGGGTCGCCCCCCTTCCCCGACCCCCTTCTCGGGCCCATCAAGCACGCAGAAGTGCAGAAAGACGACGTGGCATGGACTCGACTAATGTCTGAACGTATGCAGCCAATTTGAGAAAGGGTTGCACGTCTGTTACGTTTAATGATTCTCGTCAGTCGTCGTTTGTCCCGTTCGTTCACGATCTTTTTCCGGCCGCAGCGATGTCGAAGATGTGATGTTTTACTGGATTCCCGATATTCACTGTACAGTCGTGAAATGGTCGTACCCGAACATCCAAATGTTATCGCTACTTCGAAGATGCTATGTCCCATCTCTCGTGCGCCATCTATAACACCACGTTCAAACACACTTAAATATTGATAACCTGCCATTGTAGCAGCAGTAACCGATCTAGCTGCCAACCGCATCACGTTACTCTGATTGGTTCCATACCTCTGTTATTTGCATACGCACGCCTATAGCAGTTTGTTTGGCTCTGCAGTGTATTTCTAGAGCATAAAGTATTTACACGTAACGAAAGAGAACTGTGCTTTGTCGATAAATGTAATTCAATATCCTCAATATGATTCAGAACACGTGTTCACGTAGGGTGTACGAAGGGCGCCAGGTACCGTGAAGTGGAGTATGACAAGCACTCGGTAAATGGGTTTGATTCCCCAGCCTACCGTCATTTTTTTTCGGTAGTAATATTTATTTTTGTGATAAAACAATTCTACTTAATTTTTTTACACTGCAATGTTTATTTAAAGCAAAAAAATTAGAAGAAACATATAAATACAAATGTTAACATAAATGCAACACAAAATTTGTTTTGCCTCAACATAAAATTTGTCTTGCCGCATCACAAAATATGTTTTGCCGCAATATAAACACAGCCTTAATATTGCCAGTACAGTAAGAGGGTAACGTTGTATTAAAAGTACTTAATGTTACNAGAGGGTAACGTTGTATTAAAAGTACTTAATGTTACAGTAAGATTATTAGCTTAACATTATATTACATTAACAGTAACATTAGTTACTTACGGTATTAGTCACTTACATTAGTTACAAATTAGTTTCTTACATAAAATTAATGTTGTAGTAACATAAGTACGATTGGCACAACATTGTGCTTTTTTATGTGTGGGCTGTGCGATGTTCACTACAACGATTTGACAAAATTTCTCGGATTTCTTCAGTTTTCTCCTCGTGTAAATTACGCCATTTCTCTTCACCCATATCGTNCGATTTGACAAAATTTCTCGGATTTCTTCAGTTTTCTCCTCGTGTAAATTACGCCATTTCTCTTCACCCATATCGTCTTCCTGAATTTAATTTTCAAGCCGGGCAGGATATACAGTTTCTTTCTCACTTAACATCAGCCTCATTACTTGCGTAGTTTGACCCTGTCACAAGTGAGAAACACACGCAGATATTTATATACTAATAATTTTTTTCATCTTTAAATTAATTTCAAATATATAACAAAATTTGATTGGGATAGATACGCACAAACAAAATACCTACTTCTAACATATAGAAATAATCTTCAGGTAACACAAAGCGCTGCCTTGGAAGGATGAATGAAAAGACCACGTGGGACCAATGGGGTAAACATTGATGGACTTAGATAACAAATTTCTTGTTTATTTGATTTCATGCTAACGTAGCTTAAATAGCGGTCTACATATTATAGCTTATTTAACACCAGATAAACCTTTATTGGCCTACTTTCTGAAGGAAAGAAAGGATTATGAGATCACTCTCCTGTCTGTGTGTCGGTGTGTCTGTGTTTATATGTGTGGATTTGTGTGTGTCTGTGCGTGTATTTCCCCCTTTCAATTTTTGAACGCGTTAACCGAATTTTACTAAACTCTATATATGATACCTGACTTTTATAGTTTTCGACCACTTTGGGTACTTACTTTCGAAATGGAGGGCATTTTAAAATTTGGGATTATTTGTCATATCTCGGAAACCATTTAACCTTTTTAACCAAATTTTGTATGCTGATATCGCAAGGTGTAAGAATTTAATTAATAGGTGAATATTGTTATTGGTCTGCCATTTTGGAAGATAGCGCTACATGAAAAATAAAACTTATATGTTATATCTTGGTAANCGATTTGACAAAATTTCTCGGATTTCTTCAGTTTTCTCCTCGTGTAAATTACGCCATTTCTCTTCACCCATATCGTATTCCTGAATTTAATTTTCAAACCGGGCAGGATCTACAGTTTCTTTCTCACTTGACATCAGCCTCATTACTTGCGTAGTTTGACCCTGTCACAAGTGAGAAACACACGCAGATATTTATATACTAATAATTTTTTTCATCTTTAAATTAATTTCAAATATAGAACAAAATTTGATTGGGATAGATACGCACAAACATAATACCTACTTCTAACATATAGAAATAATCTTCAGGTAACACAAAGCGCTGCCTTGGAAGGATGGATGAAAAGCCCACGTGGGACCAATGGGGTAAACATTGATGGACTTAGATAACAAATTTCTTGTTTATTTGATTTCATGCTAACGTATCTTAAATAGCGGTCTACATATTATAGCTTATTTAAAACCAGATAAACCTTTATTGGCCTACTTTCTGAAGGAAAGAAAGGATTATGAGATCACTCTCCTGTCTGTGTGTCGGTGTGTCTGTGTTTATATGTGTGGATTTGTGTGTGTCTGTGCGTGTATTTCCCCCTTTCAATTTTTGAACGCGTTAACCGAATTTTACTAAACTCTATATAGGATACCTGACTTTTATTGTTTTCGACCACTTTGGGTACTTACTTTCGAAATGGAGGGCATTTTAAAATTTGGGATTATTTGTCATATCTCGGAAACCATTTAACCTTTTTAACCAAATTTTGTATGCTGATATCGCAAGGTGTAAGAATTTAATAAATAGGTCAATATTGTTATTGGTCTGCCATTTTGGAAGATAGCGCTACATGAAAAATAAAACTTATATGTTATATCTTGGTAACTACTTAACCAATTTTCGCCAAATTTGGCCCGTGAGTAATACTATAATATGCCAGGTAAATATAAGCAATTGTACTTCATAAGGCACTTATTTTCAAAATGGCAGTCATTCAAATATTTCAGGTTTCTTTGGTATAACTACCATACCATTTGACTAATTTCAACCAAATTTTGTACGCTGACATTATCTTTTACAACCATAAAAAAAACAACAAAAAAAAACTTTTTTCGCTATTTTGTAAGATAGTGCTACATGAATTAATAAAGTTTTTAATATCTCGGGAAACAATTGGCAGATTCCTACAGAATTTGGTCAACAAGAAGTACTGCAGAATTTGATGCGTACAATCTTGTTTCAAGTATGTCAGACACATATCTTAAAAATGGCGGCCATATAGATAATTTACCACGGTATGCTATATCTTCGAAACCATTTAATCGATTCCAACTTAACTTTGTAAACTGAGAGTATATACAGGCTGAGTATAAAAGAATACCCAAACTTTGAAGGTCTATAATATCAAAACCAAACAACCTACTACCTTGATTGACCAATCAAATGAACCGTGTAATCGTGAAGTTTGTTCAACATACATTCATAAATGTTCAATGAGACCACCACGAGCGGCCCGAACGACATCTACGCAATAATCAAATTCGTTCCACACTCTTGTCAGCATGTCCGGTGTTACTGTTTGGATGGCGTCCGTAATTCTCTTTTTGAGGTCGTCAATGTTAGCCGGCAATGGTGGACGAAATACTTGATACTTAATGTACCCCCGTTGAAAAAATCGCAAGGGTTAGATCCGGGCTTATTGGTGGCCAGTGATGAAGAGTCTGTTCACCAGCTACTCCTCGACCAATCCAGCGTTGCGGCAACGTCTCGTTCAGGTATCCGCGAATAGCTAGGTGCCAATGGGTTGGCGCACCATAAAAGAAACATCAGACCATCCCCTTCACATTGACGTGTCGAATGCGAGCTCGCTACCCCCTCATCTCCTCAAACCGAGAGTTACGAATGTCATCCTAACCGTAACACCGGACATGCTGACAAGAGCGTGGAAAAAGTTTGATTATCGCATAGAAGTAGTTCGGACCGCTCATGGTAGTCACATTGAACATTTATGAATGCATGGTAAACCAACTTCGCNGTGAATAGCTAGGTGCCAATGGGTTGGCGCACCATAAAAGAAACATCAGACCATCCCCTTCACATTGACGTGTCGAATGCGAGCTCGCTACCCCCTCATCTCCTCAAACCGAGAGTTACGAATGCCATCCTAACCGTAACACCGGACATGCTGACAAGAGCGTGGAAAAAGTTTGACTATCGCATAGAAGTAGTTCGGACCGCTCATGGTAGTCACATTGAACATTTATGAATGCATGGTAAACCAACTTCGCAGTACCGCGGTTCATTTGATTGGTAAATCAAGGTTGTATGTTGTTTGGTTTTTATATTATAGACCTTCAAAGTTTAAGTATTCTTTTATACCCAACCTGTACAACAAAATCAAATGTGTTTACACGGAGCCTCTTTTTCCCGCCACTTAAGAAAACAGCACCAAATGAAAAAATAAAGCTTTAACATTATACCTCGAAGACTACTCAACCAACTTTCGCAAAATTTGGCACTTAAATAATACTATGGTAGGCCAGGTTAATATAAATAATTGAACTTTATTTGGAACTGATATTCCAAATGGCGTCCATACATATTTTTTATATAAGCCAAACCAAACCCCTTTTGTCCGGCATATTGTAAGATAGTGCTACATGAATTGTTTTGTTATATCTCGGGAGACAATTGACAGATTCATACCAAATATGTAAAACAAGGTGTACTGCGATAAATAACGATATTTGACATATTTCAGCTATGTGAGACACTTATTTTCAAAAAGGCAGCCATATAGATATTCTATCTATATACATTATCTCGTCGAAAAACTTTAATTAGTATCAATGAAAATTTTTATTATGGGTGTGTATATTACAACGATCTAATACGACCTCACAAAATATCGTGTCCAACGTTTTGTAAAATAGTATTGCACGACAAATAATAATTATGTAATATCTCCGAAAAACAACCAATTTCCGATTTCTACAAAATTTGGCAAACCAGTAGCGCTATGGCAGGCCATGTATACATAAACTTTGAGAGTGTCGGACATTTATATTTTCAAAATGGTGACCATATAAACATTTTAGCTCAGAATTATTTATCTACGAAATTACTAAACAAATTTCAACTTATTTTTGTATACTGACAGTACAAATTATATCCATGAAAACTGTCTATGCAAACCCTAATTTCTCCGCTATTTTGTAAGATTGCCCCACATGAAATAATACATTTTTTATGCAGTATCTCGGGAAAAAAATTTACCGATTTCTTTCAAATGTGGCGATGAAGTTGTACTGTGGTTGGCCATATTAATTTATATGTATTAAGTGAGTATGCCTTATTTTCAAAATAATGGCCGTGTGAAAGTTTTATGCTAGTGAACCCTATCATTCCAAACNCCGTGTGAAAGTTTTATGCTAGTGAACCCTATCATTCCAAACATTATACTGATAACATCCGAAGTAGATTCTCCGAATCCTATCTCCATGATAACGTTGAATGCAAGCTAGCTTAATTTTACGAGATTTTTGAATTCGAATCCCGGGTATGTCACTCGTGTATGTTAATTGTCTTGGTACAGTTTCACATGTTTCTGGTTTCATCTCTAATTATATTGCTGTCAATGAGACGTCAACGCCTACCTATCATCTATACTTTTAAGAATTTCACTAAAATTTATTTTTACACTCATGTAGAGGAAAGTAGGCTTATTAGTAATCAGTAAATTATTGTTACATGTGTCACCTGTCGAGCGGTCCATACATTATTTAAACACATGACCTAGCGTGAATTTTGCCTACCCCCCACAAAATACAATCGTAGATGTTTTTATTTTATTTATTTACTTGATAATTAGTAATTAAGAAATCGCGCCACCCTTTAGATTTCAAGTATTTTCATTAATAATAAAATATCACAAAATTTCCCTTGGGGTTTTCTAATTCATTAATATTACAAAAAAAAATAAAATTTGTGTAGTTTTAGTTTTATTTAAAAATAAATTAATTTTTGATATATATGATATCGTTCCTACAGTTGTTACCAAAATTTCTCCCTTGGTTTATGTTCCTAAACGCTTGCACCAAAAAGGTTTCATCTCACAAAATTACTTTTTAACATGTTTCCCGTAAGAAGCTGACATGCAAAAAATAATGTCCCTAATCTTTATTTTATATCAACCCTTGAAAAAAAAAAGTTAATGCCCATGACTGCATACAAAGAGTGTCGAATAAGTTTGTGAATGGTAACAGAAAAGAAAGAATATAGAAGGTACAAACAACTGACCTTTATTAGCCCTCAAAGTAATCGTCATCTGCTACAACACACGTTTGGCAACGTTCATAAAGCTTATGGAAACTGTCTGCAAAGGCCTCTATAGGAATCTATTGCAGAATCGCTGTGACACATTGGTTGATTGCATCTGCGGTGGCAAAACGTGCACCTTTCAAGACGCTCTTCAGACGGCGAAACAGAAAGAAGTCCGCAGGCACCAGGTCAGGGGAGTACGGTGGGTGACTGCGAACAGGTACGCCGCGCTGACCCAAGAATTGACACACACGGATCGCGCTATGCGCAGGCGCCTTATCGTACAGCAACATCTACTTTCCAGTCCTGTGTAACTCTGGTAGAACATGGCTGACGCGTTGGAGCAACCGTTTCAAAACTTGCTCTTAGAGTGTGGCGTTCACCGTTTGACCCACAGGAATAAACTCCTTATCGATGCTGCCATCGTTGTCGAATAAGGCGAACAACATTGTCTTGACCTTGGACTTTTGCAGTCGGCTCTTTATGGGTGGCGGGGACGTCAGTTAGCGCCATTCCCTCGATTGCTGTTTTGATTATGGATCAAACTTATAGCACCACTTCTCATCCCCTGTGACGCTGTTTCGTAGAATGGATTGATCCTGATCACGCATGGTAATGAAATCTCCAGAGGTTCCAACTCGGTGCGCTTTCTCGTCGTCTGCCAGCTCGTGTGGCACACACCGTATTGCTGTTGAGATATCGGACGATTCACCGAACTATTTAGACACATCTTCTATATGCTACCGCACAGATAAAAGCCTAATGCTGTGCCAACAGTATTAATTTTACTATTACATATTGTTTGGTTATCTGTAAGCCGTCAGTACTTATGTTTTTGTTAATGTAATGAACTGTTAAGGCATTAACGTAAACGTAACATTAAGTACTTTTGTAACAATATTAGCTCCTTACTGTATTTTCATCATTAAGGTGGTGCATATTAAGGCATTAACGTAAACGTAACATTAAGTACTTTTGTAACAATATTAACTCCTTACTGTATTTTCATCATTAAGGTGGTTCATATTAAGGCATTAACGTAAACGTAACATTAAGTACTTTTGTAACAATATTAGCTCCTTACTGTATTTTCATCATTAAGGTGGTGCATATTAAGGCATTAACGTAAACGTAACATTAAGTACCTTTGTAACAATATTAGCTCCTTACTGTATTTTCATCATTAAGGTGGTGCATATTAAGGCATTAACGTAAACGTAACATTAAGTACTTTTGTAACAATATTAGCTCCTTACTGTATTTTCATCATTAAGGTGGTGTTTATGTTGCGGCGAAAGA
Source organism: Clitarchus hookeri (assembly GCA_002778355.1). NCBI lineage: Eukaryota > Metazoa > Arthropoda > Insecta > Phasmatodea > Phasmatidae > Clitarchus > Clitarchus hookeri. The sequence continues at coordinate 91,520 of NQII01004819.1, read as the reverse complement.
AGTTTTGTGTTGAACTGATGTTAACACTTGTGTTAAAATTTTTCTTTTATTTCCTTTGCTCTAAGAAGCATTCCGTTGTAAAATTAAGTAAGTACAAGTATTTTGTTACAAAAATTAATATTTCCAGCGAAGAAAAAAATGAAAGTCGGTGGGAATAGAAACCCGCGCCTGAGTGCTTGACGTTCTCCACTTATCGAAACTTAACGCCCTGCTAACTGCTCTATTTTAACATGTCTANGACGTTCTCCACTTATCGAAACTTAACGCCCTGCTAACTGCTCTATTTTAACATGTCTAAATACGTTTAAAATAGTGGGTGTTCAGTATAACGTAATGACAAATTGCAGTTATCTTTCGTTATGTGGAAATATTACATGCACTACAAAAATATATGCATATTTGCCATATGTAAACTACTTTACAAGGCTTGAGAGCTAGTCTAAGTTACAGTTAGTTATCATAGTATACTTCAAAATTTAAATATAGTGGTTTCATTTTACGAGGTTATTGCTGTTTACTGCTATCCGCCAGTTTACGTCAAGTCAGTGTAAACATGTGTCTGCTGGACATTACTTTAATGACGCAGTAACACAAAATATTTGGTTATGATTTGATTGCCACAACACATTATCACTTCAACAGTATATTTGCTTTAAAGTCCCTAAAAAGAAATTTGTAAACGGTTAACATTATTAAATGTGTCACAAAACTATTAATTTTACTACATCCTAAACGTATACAGAAATGCCTCAATAGTAATTTTTTGTTGCAACAACATTACACTTTTCTGTGCGTTAAGTTGGCAGCGAACTAAAATAAATAGTTCTAAGGCTTGAAGTTGTGTTGTCAGTTTATTACTTATTTTTATGGGAAATTAACATATTCCTTTACTTTATACCCATTAATTAAAGTATGGATTGACATATTAGTAAAAAATTACATTGCTTACAATTTTACGTTTTCATTTCACTGACGTATGAATAAAGTAACTAGGCGATGCCAATGTAAACTTTACATTTAGCGGTGGGATACAAAATAATAATAAAAGAAAATCATAATGAGGGCTTTCAAAAGAGGACACATTACCCTGAATAGCCTATAAACGGATGTACGTACGGACATCATTAGCAAATATGACGGTCAGGCAAGACACTAGGGTCACTTCATCACTGGCCTACTTTCAAGCCGTGACACATGTAAGTAGCAACCTACATGGCCATGGTGGCGGATAGCACAAGGCAACGTTGCAAATTATTACACATTATAATCAAAAATAATTATTCGAGAGTAAAATTTCGCATGGCAATTACAAGGCTGTCATGAGTAGAAAGACTCGGACACGACCAAAATTAAAGAATTTGTCATTACAGTAAACATGTTTATTTCAAATTTGCTTATATATTTTATCTTCGACCATATAGAAAAATTGCCGTTGACAGGATGGTACTAAATGCAACAGAAAAAAAGTAGAAATGGGCAACGACTATTAACAAGTAATTGCTAAGAGTTAAAATTCAAGTAACTGCGTTACATAACAATATACGCAGTCATTTTGGGGGACTTCGTAACACTTAAATTTAACGTCTTGCCACAAATTTTCGTTTAAAAATAAGAATTTTCAGCCCTCCACATTGATGAATTCTTAAAGGTTAACAACTGTATTAACAAAGATTACATTTTTGTGCAGACAACAANACAGCCCTCCACATTGATGAATTCTTAAAGGTTAACAACTGTATTAACAAAGATTACATTTTTGTGCAGACAACAATATTTAAGACTTTCTCTTAAATAAAGTTAGGGAGGTGGTATAAAGTTGTCCTGGCTGGTACAAAGTAACTGTTCAAGAGATATAACATAGCACACTCATTTTTAAAATGGTAGCTATTTTGAAAGTAAGCACTCGGCGTGGTCTAAAACTATGAAAGACGTATGTCCTTACTAAGTACTATATGTGTACCGAGTTTGGTGAAATTCTGTCCACGCTTTCAAAGGTTCTAGGGGGACACACACATACATGCACGCATGTGCACAGACAAGAAAGTGATATCATAAGCCTGTCTTTCTTTCGGAAAGTAGGCTAAAAATATGCGAACTTTCCTCAGGTCAAAGCCGTTATCATCTACTTAGATGACAGAAACCATTGCACAACAATAAAATTTGCAAACTAAAATAAATTTTTGAGTTGAAAGATTTGGGCGGCTCGTAACAGGTCTTGAGAGCTAAAGAAGGTGAAATGAGGTGAGAATAGAACAACGCCGGAATGCAANGGCTCGTAACAGGTCTTGAGAGCTAAAGAAGGTGAAATGAGGTGAGAATAGAACAACGCCGGAATGCAAGGGTGGGGAAACGCGAGATCCCCGAGAAAACACTCCGACCAGCGGCATCGTCTGACAATATTCCCATTTGCGAAAATTCAGGAGTGACCCGACCGGGGATTGAACCAAGTTCGCCTTAGTGGGAGGCGAGCAGTTTAACCGCTCAGCCACCGTGGCCCCATAAATAAATTCGTAGCAACAAAGTTACCCGATATTTAAGCCAACTTTATTTAGTGAATTTTAAATAAGTGTGTCTGATCTTTATAATAATTTTCATAGTTCCGAATATCTGAGAATTTAAATTTCGGCGTGTTTATGGTTACATGAGTAGTGAAGGGACTTGGGCGGCTCTTAACAGCGATGTCTTGAGAAATGGGTACATTAAGTTNAGGGTGGGGAAACGCGAGATCCCCGAGAAAACACTCCGACCAGCGGCATCGTCTGACAATATTCCCATTTGCGAAATTCAGGAGTGACCCGACCGGGGATTGACCCAAGTTCGCCTTAGTGGGAGGCGAGCAGTTTAACCGCTCAGCCACCGTGGCCCCATAAATAAATTCGTAGCAACNGTACGAAGTAAGAACACCTGGCTTTTGTAGTTTCCGATCACGTCGGGCACTTACTTTCAAAATGGCGGAAATTTTTCATATTTAGGGCGATATGTGATATTTCGGAAACAATTCAACCCATTTAAACCAAATGTTGTATGCTGACAGTGCAAGTTGTTCGCATTAAATTCTCAGGTGAATATTGTTGTTGGCCCGAAATTTTGGAAGATAGCGCCACGTGAATAAATAAAGTTTCTACGTTATATTTCAAAAACTGCTAAACCTANGGCCCGAAATTTTGGAAGATAGCGCCACGTGAATAAATAAAGTTTCTACGTTATATTTCAAAAACTGCTAAACCTATTTTCGCCAAATTTGGCACGTAAATAATACTATGATCCGGCAGGTAAATGTCATTAATTAAACTTAATTAAGCACTTGTTTTCAAAATGGTGGCCATACAAGTATTTTAGCTTTATTTGGTATTACCACAATAACATTTGACAAATTTCAACCAAATTTTGTTTCCTGACAGAATGTATTACAAGCATTATTGATATTAAAAACAGCCACTTTTGTCTGCCATTTAAAAGATAGCGCCACATGTAAAAATAAATCTTTTAGATTATATCTCGAAAACAACTAAACCAATTTTCGCCAAATTTAACACTTATGAAAAATTATGATAGGCCAGGGAAACATGAGCAAGTAAATTTTATTAGGCACTTATTTTCAATATGGCTGGCTTATTAATATTTTAGGTTTATTTGGTATAACTACCATACCAATTGACCAATTTCAACCAAATTTTGTACACTGGCATTATCTACAACATGCATCAAATAAGCCGAAAAAACAGCCACTTTTGTATGCCGTTTTCTAAGATAGCGCTAGATGAATTAGTTAAGCTTTTGAGTAATTTCTCTGGAAACAATTGACAGATTCCTACCAAATTTTGCAGTCAAGTATTTCTGCCGCAGCTGATATACACAAATATGTTACAAGAATGTCAGGCACTTATTTTAATAATGGCAGCATTCTAGATAAATTAGCTTTGTATGCTTTATCTTCAAAAACATTTAATAAAATCCAACTTTACTTGGTATGCTGGAAGTATATATAACAACCATCACATGTGTCTCCATGGAACCTCTTTTGTCCTCCATTTTGTAAGATTTTNTATGCTGGAAGTATATATAACAACCATCACATGTGTCTCCATGGAACCTCTTTTGTCCTCCATTTTGTAAGATTTTTCCACACGAATAAGTAAATTTTCTATGTAATTTCACGGGAAACAAATTGCCAATTCCTACCAAATATGACAATCAAGGAGTACTTCGGTAGGCAATGTTAACTGATATGTTAAGGTATGTCATGCACTTTTTCAAAATGGCGGCCATATAGCTATTTTAGTTTTGTATGTTATATCGTCAAAACCATGTTATTAATTCCAACAAAACTTTGTATGATGGCTGTATAAATTAGAACAATCAAATGTGAATATACAAAATATTTTTGTCCAGCATTTTGTAAAATAGTATTATTTGACAAATTTAAATTATGTGAAAAAACTACATATTTGTACCACATTACGCATATAATTCACACTATGGCAGGCTATGTAAACTTATTAATTTTGAGTGGGCCAGTCATACATGTTTTCAAAAAGGCGGACATATAAACAATTTATCTCCGAATCTTTTATCTACGAAACTGCAAAAAAAATTTCAACTNTATCTACGAAACTGCAAAAAAAATTTCAACCTATCTTTGTATGCTGACAGCATCACTTTTATCCATCAGAATTGATTACGCAAAACCACATTTCTCCGTCTTTTTGTGGGATAGCCCCTCGTGAAATAATAGAGTTATTATGTTGGGTTTCGGGAAACTATCAACCGATTTCTTTCAAATTTGGCGAAGAAGTTGTACTATGGTAGGCTATATTATTTTATGTTTTAAGTATATAAGTCTCTTATTTTCTGAATGATGCGTGTGCTATATCTACGAAACTATGTAAGAGATTAGATTTGAACTTTGTAAATTTTATATATGACAATAATCGAATGTGTTAATACATAAATGTTTGCCCTCCATTAATGAGGATCATCAAATGATCAATGGTGGTATTATGCCATATCTCGAGGACTAATCAACCTATATGTATACAGAGATCCTCCTGTGCCGGATTTTTTTTGCAAAGTATTATCAGATGAGTAAACTGAACGTTTTGTCATATTTGAGGAATAANTCCTCCTGTGCCGGATTTTTTTTGCAAAGTATTATCAGATGAGTAAACTGAACGTTTTGTCATATTTGAGGAATAATCCGACTTATTTACACAAAATTTTGCACACCTACAGAATGCCAATTATAGTTTCATGATTTATATGTGGCTAGNTAATCCGACTTATTTACACAAAATTTTGCACACCTACAGAATGCCAATTATAGTTTCATGATTTATATGTGGCTAGACAATTATTCCATAAATGGCGGCCATAAAAATATATTCATATGTTTGGCATATATATTTATCAATTTAAAATTTTCAATAAAACTAGTCATGCTGACATTATTACAAAGATCTTGTACAGAGCCTCTTTTTAAGCAATTTCGTAAGATAGACTTATTTAAGAAAATATAATTTTTATGCGATATATCGGANGTACAGAGCCTCTTTTTAAGCAATTTCGTAAGATAGACTTATTTAAGAAAATATAATTTTTATGCGATATATCGGAGACCTATTAACCTATTGCCATAAAATTATTCAAACAAGTAGCATTATGGTAGGCCATGTAAACGTATGTGATTTAGTGGTTCAGACACTTATTTTAAAAATGATGGCCGAGTAAATATTTAAGGTTAGTGAACCCTATCACTCAAAACATTAGACGGACTACATCAGAAGTTTATGATCCGAATCCTATCTCCGTGATACAGTTTATTTCAAGCTAGCTCATTTTTTACGAGTTTTCCGGTATTCGAAACCCAGATAACTCACTCGTGTATAGTTTAATTGTCTTTGTCCTCTTTCACGCGATTCTGGTTTCATCTCTAATGATATTACTGTCAATGAGACGTGAATGCGTACCTATCACCTAAGTTTTCAATAACTTTACTTAAATATGTTTGCAACCATGTAGAGAAAAGTGGGCTCATTAGTTATCAGTAACTACTTATGAGTAGTTGTGATTACCATTGCCTGTTTGCACAGGCAATATGTTTCCTCATACACTGTAGTACAAAATATGGAATTAAATTATGTGAAGATGTAAAACAGCAAATACCAAATATCAAAAATAATTATTGTAAGCACAGGAGATGGACAAAATAATATGAACACCATGCAATATAATACATTTTGTTGCATGTTGGCAACACTGCTTCCGCGTAAATAATGCGACGCGTATGTATTGCACAGTTTAAGTGCCAAGTCTTGTACGTTATATTTCATTGTATTATACGTTTTGTTCTGCGACGGTTAAAACAAGCGATCGGTGAAATGTGTGATCTCTCAGACCTCGAAAGAGGGCAAATCGTTGGTGCTTGGTTAGCGGGAGCGTCTGTGACGAAAACAGCTCAATTGTTTAACGTTTCATGAGCGACAGTATCCACGGAAATGGCAGCATACATAAAACATGGTAAAACATCATATGCGAAGAGGAATAGTGGGCGAAACCCAAAGTTACCTAACAGAGACCGACGAACATTAAAAAGAATTGTGGCCAGACACAATAAAACTACCGCGGCAAAAGTGACAGCAGAACTCAACACTCACTTGAGTAATACTGTTTCGACAAAAACAGTACGGTGGGAGTTCTACAAAGCTAACATTCATGGAAGGGCTGCAATTGCGAAATCCTTTATTACGGAAGCCAACGCTAAGCTGCGAAAGAAGTGGTTCCACGATCATAAAACCTGGACACTTGATGATTGGAAGAATGTGGTATGTTCTGATGAATCATCGTTTACATTGTTTCCTACAAACGGCCGGGTTTATGTATGGAGAACCCCAAAAGAAGCCTACGATCCGGACTTCCTGCTTCCTACAGTCAAGCATGGGGGAGGTTCCGTTATGATTTGGGCGGCTATATCGTGGTATCCAGCTGGTGCTCTCATTCAGATCACTGGCCGGATTACTGCGAATGAATATCTCGACATCCTCAATGATGAAGTTCTTACTATCAGTAGCATATTGCTGCCAAACACTGCCACATTCTAAGATGATAATGCACCCATACACACAGCCAAAAAGGTTCAGTCTTGGTTTGAGAAGCATCAGAATATCATCAAACATCTTCGCCAGATCTCAACATAATTGAACCGTTATGGGAAGTTATAGAGCAGAGAGTAAGGAGCATATTTCCATCTTTAACATCACTGAAGCAATTGGCGGATGTTTTGGTACAAGAATGGGACAACATTCCGTTGGAAACTATTCAGACACTCTACGAATCTATTCCGCGAAGAAATGCAGCTGTTCTAAAAGCAAATCGTGGCCCAAGCCTTATTAATAAATCAATATTGTGTATATGTCAGGTGTTCATAATATTTTGTCCATCTCCTGTATAAAGTATCCATTATTTAAACATTGGTATGTCAGTGGCATCAGGTGGAAACCATGTTGGAAGTGTATGAACCTGACATCTGATAGCTCTGAACTTAAACTCGAAGTGATTTTATTCGGAAAACTCCCACATATCTCCAAAAATTCGGAAAACCTTGGAAAACATTTTTTTATAATCATAAACTGATTCTATTACATTCTTATTCCACTTAGCAATTCATTATCTAAAAATTCTTATTATACACTACTATTCTATAAGAATCACCACCAGTAGGCAACTGACGTCACCAATNTAAAAATTCTTATTATACACTACTATTCTATAAGAATCACCACCAGTAGGCAACTGACGTCACCAATTAGTTATAGGCTTTTAGCCACAATCTCCCTTTCCTTCCTTTCACCATTTTCTCGTTTGATTCAACTCATTTCGTACCATCCCCTCCACGTCGTTTACATACAATGGTCCTCTCCGCCACCTTTATAAATATCACCGTTCCTTCCGACCAACATTTATTAGTATATTTTCTATCATCTTTACTATCTTACCCTCNCTTCCTGCTTCCTACAGTCAAGCATGGGGGAGGTTCCGTTATGATTTGGGCGGCTATATCGTGGTATTCAGCTGGTGCTCTCATTCAGATCACTGGCCGGATTACTGCGAATGAATATCTCGCCATCCTCAATGATGAAGTTCTTACTATCAGTAGCATATTGCTGCCAAACACTGCCACATTCTAAGATGATAATGCACCCATACACACAGCCAAAAAGGTTCAGTCTTGGTTTGAGGAGCATCAGAATATCATCAAACATCTTCGCCAGACCTCAACATAATTGAACCGTTATGGGTAGTTATAGAGCAGAGAGTAAGGAGCAGATTTCCATCTCCAACATCACTGAAGCAATTGGCGGATGTTTTGGTACAAGAATGGGACAACATTCCGTTGTAAACTATTCAGACACTCTTCGAATCTATTCCGCGAAGAAATGCAGCTGTTCTAAAAGCAAATCGTGGCCCAACGCCTTATTAATAAATCAATATTGTGTATATGTCAGGTGTTCATATTATTTTGTCCATATCCTGTATAAAGTATCCATTATTTAAACATTGGTATGTCAGTGGCATCAGGTGGAAACCATGTTGGAAGTGTATGAACCTGACATCTGATAGCTCTGAACTTAAACTCGAAGTGATTTTATTCGGAAAACTCCCACATATCTCCAAAAATTCGGAAAACCTTGGAAAAAAATGTTTTATAATCATAAACTGATTCTATTACATTCTTATTCCACTTAGCAAGTCATTATCTNAAAATGTTTTATAATCATAAACTGATTCTATTACATTCTTATTCCACTTAGCAAGTCATTATCTAAAAATTCTTATTATACACTACTATTCTATAAGAATCACCACCAGTAGGCAACTGACGTCACCAATNTAAAAATTCTTATTATACACTACTATTCTATAAGAATCACCACCAGTAGGCAACTGACGTCACCAATTAGTTATAGACTTTTATCCACAATCTCCCTTTCCTTCCTTTCACCATTTTCTCGTTTGATTCAACTCATTTCGTACCGTCCCCTCCACGTCGTTTACATACAATGTTCCTCTCCGCCGCCTTTATAAATATCACCGTTCCTTCCGACCAACATTTATTAGTATATTTTCTATCATCTTTACTATCTTACCCTCNGCCTTTATAAATATCACCGTTCCTTCCGACCAACATTTATTAGTATATTTTCTATCATCTTTACTATCTTACCCTCTCCCTTTTTTCAGTTCACTTGCACTGTTTTTGTTTTTTTTCGTCACACTTACCCCAAACGTTTTGTGCTTTGTATGGGTATGGCGAAGGGAATAATACTATGTATCGTGCACGTTCATGCACTCCTTCCATCTTGTGAGCCACAATGCACGACCTCGCCCGCACATACCAGCAACCATAGTGGATTCAGGTGTGCCAAAACCCAAATCGTTATTTTTAGCCAATTTCAAAAATTCTTTTCATTTATCCTAATAATTTAGTTAGAGTACAAATTAACCTGATAAAATAATATTTTTATTTTATATTTATTTAGAATGTTTATTTCTATTTAGACTTAGAACTATCCAATTTTAAATTTTTGTTCGCAGTTTATGATGAAGTATTAAATAAAATGTTATTGATGCCAGTATTGTTTTTATCTTCGCACTAAGGCAGGATGGACGGATTAGGAGCTCGCAGTCATCCGCCATCTCGATTGGTAGCACAGGTGGCGGTCGCGGCCGGCGGCCTTGTATGGCCAACCAACAAAATTACCTGTTTCGCCCCAAAAATCACCTAAGAAATTTACCCAAAAATCACTTTTTTTCACCAAAAAATTCCAAACTAAAGAAAAAATAACAAAGCTGGTTTGAAGCTCCGCGATGCGAGGGTTTCAAAGTCCTCAGAGGAGCAAACGTAATCCAGGCTCTTAGCGGAATGAGCCACTTCGTCCTTAGAGCAATAAAACCGGATTCGAGGCTCCGAGTCATGTCCGGCGGATCAGGGCAGATAAGCGGCCATGGCCCCCTCAACCAACCACCAACATGCACCTACCACATACTCACCCCCTTAATTCCATCCCAACCCCTCAAACAAAACTCACAGCTCACCATACCACCCCTCCCCAACACCCTTCTTATAAAAATCTAAAAAATCGTAAATAAATCTAAAAACAATTCTAAAAATCGTGGAACATATAACTTTACCCCCNTCTTATAAAAATCTAAAAAATCGTAAATAAATCTAAAAACAATTCTAAAAATCGTGGAACATATAACTTTACCCCCAACCTCCCCTCAGCTGGACCATAAACACACTAACCAACACCCCCTACACCTCGCCAACCCAATTCCNTTCTTATAAAAATCTAAAAAATCGTAAATAAATCTAAAAACAATTCTAAAAATCGTGGAACATATAACTTTACCCCCTACCTCCCCTCAGCTGGACCATAATCACACTAACCAACACCCCCTACACCTCGCCAACCCAATTCTCGATCATAAATATCGAGAAAAATATCAAAAAAATAATTATACCAGTCAAGGAAAAAATTTCATTAATGACTCTGACCACCATGTTGGTTCTTGGCGACTTTGGCAGTGAACCCAAAAATGTTTAACTCGAAAAATTGAGGGAAAAATGTAAAAAACTGAAAGGTACTCGTAAAATATTAGGAGCATATTACATTACTGACTCTGACAATGTGGTTGGATGCTGGTGACCTTGACCTTGAGCCCAATAACCTTAGACTCGAAAAACCTAAAAAAAATTCGAAATATCTGAAACAACATANCCCGATCATAAATATCGAGAAAAATATCAAAAAAATAATTATACCAGTCAAGGAAAAAATTTAATTAATGACTCTGACCACCATGTTGGTTCTTGGCGACTTTGGCAGTGAACCCAAAAAATTTTAACTCGAAAAATTGAGGAAAAAATGTAAAAAAACTGAAAGGTACTCGTAAAATATTAGGAACATATTGCATTACTGACTCTGACAATGTGGTTGGATGCTGGTGACCTTGACCTTGAGCCCAATAACCTTACACTCGAAAAATCTAAAAAAAAATTCGAAATATCTGAAACAACATAAAAAAAACATCGAGGAAAAAATTACCTACCTAATGCCAAAAACCAAGTTGGAAGTGTGTGACACTCAGAGCTTGATTCTCGTAAAGATGGCAGAGCACAACCACTCTATAGTATGATGATCAGCAGCCGACTGAACCCATACCCTTTATTACATTGACTATATAGCCGACCAATCTTCCGACCCCCAAAGCGAATCATTGACTTTACATAACACACATACACCCTACCACCACCCATGCCCATGCCCCTATCACAACTCTCATTGCTCCACTTTCGTCATCATATACTCACCATAGCGCGACCAACCCCCTCTCCCTCAAAATCCACACATGCCCGAACTCACCACTTGACTCAACCCCCCTTCCGAATAACTCGCTCTAAATTGTCCCCGTCATCATCCACCCTTGCCATCAACCAACCACACTTCTCTCCACCCCTTCTCTGTCCGAAGCCCAACTGGTTCCTGAAGAGACTGACTCCACCCAAGACGGATCCTGCCAAGACAAATACCTGTAAAAATTGCTAGAAGAGTGGACAAGACCAACCGACCGTACCACCCACTTATGCCAACAGTCGATGGTGACCAATCTCGAAGAAGTCGCCTAAAACGAATTTTGATAGTAACCTTTTCGCACAAATTTGCACATCCTTGCCAATTTTTCGCAAATCTTCACAAAATCTTTGCAAATATCCGCAAACTCTACACATATCTTCTTAAAAACTTCGCAAATCTTTGCAAACTTTTCGCAAATCTTCGCAAAATCTTTACCTTTACTAGTTGACCATACCATTTATCTGTGCCAGCCATCGAAGCCATCCAACCAACTAGATCAGCCAACCACACCAACCAACAATACACCCCAAGGATTGACCCCACACAAGACTGACTTCATCCAAGACTGACTCTGGCTAAGAATGACTTTGCCCTTGACTGACTTCTACTTAGACCATCGCCTACCAAACTGACTAGAATACTTCGCAAAAAATTCACAAAATTTTCGCAAATATTAGGAAAACTTCGCAAATTTTAGGAAATGTTCGTAAATCTTCGCGAAAACTTTGCAAATCTCTGAAAAATATTCGGGTAAATTTCGCAAAGCATCTCACCTACAACTGACCACATGAAAGGGCCATACCAGNAAATCTCTGAAAAATATTCGGGTAAATTTCGCAAAGCATCTCACCTACAACTGACCACATGAAAGGGCCATACCAGCCAACCATACCAAACAATCATATCGGCAGACGACTAACTGCACCCGAGACTGGCTCCACCCAAGAATGACATTACCCGAGACTGGCTCCACATGAATGACATCACCCAAGACAGAGTCCTGCCGAGACCAACTCCTGCCAGACTGTCTAGAACAATGAACGAGGCGAACAAGCAACATCAGCCGACCATACCAATCCTTCATTCATACAGTTGATGACATCCAATCTCGAAACAAGTTGCATAATAACCTCTTGACGCAAAACTTTGTGAAACTTCACAATAACTTCGCAAAAAATCCTAATGGAGAAATGAGCGTCGGAAATTATGAGAAACACTTTGCGAGTCATGTTGTGAACCACTACGCAAGCTACGTAACATTCCTCAAAGTATGTCGAAAACAATGCCGCGAACCGTGTCGAGAGATACGAAATATTCCTCAAAGCATGACGCTAGCTACACCATGAAGCAATATGTGACGAGGTTTGGTTCGCCAATGGGCGAATAAATTCTCCTCCACAAAAATACCATGGGACATCATATTCGTTGAGCATGAAGCTGAAGATGGAGACGTCGCCTCCATCTTCACCCAAGGCGCATGAACGGGGTCTTTGTGCATCTGTTTCATGCAAAGGCGGAGGCGCAATTGGTTAGGCTTGTATAAACTTGCAACTGATAAGCCTGCTGTTTCCTAGATAACACAGCAACAGTGCTGGGATGTGAAATCCCAGCAAAGAGATAAGCTGAACAAACAACAGATAAGACTTAGCAAATTTCACCACATAGCGGCATGCTCTACTAATATCAACTAGAACGTGCCGCGTTTAGCCTTTNGATAACACTTAGCAAATTTCACCACATAGCGGCATGCTCTACTAATATCAACTAGAACGTGCCGCGTTTAGCCTTTTCCCAGTGAAAATTTAATGTGGGAAATAACAGGTTTAAACTTGGAGGTCTTATCTGTTGTTTCTTTAGCTCATCTCTCTGCTGTCATTTCACATCCCAGCTCTGTTATCATGTTATCTATGATGCAGCAGGCATATCGGGTGCATGTTTGCAGAAGACTAACTATTCGCCCACCTGCCTTTGCATGAAAGAGACGTACCCAGACCCCGCTCATGCACCTTGCAACCAACCTTAAAAAGTGTTGTGACCGTGAGTGAACATTCTTAGGGCACCATCCAATATGGTACATAGACGATACCCCACCAGAAGATATTATCCTGGGAAAGTTCATCGAAATATCCTAAGTGTAAATTATGATGTAGATAATGATGATGACACATAGTATCGTAAAGTAGTTAGCATAGAATATAGTTATATTATTTTGTGTTATTTGCATAGATTTGGCCTTCAAGGTATAACTGTTAAAGCTGGAAGTGTCCTTTTAAACTTTTTTTTGTAAACATAATAATTCGTGAAACCAGACATTAATCAGTTTGACTGAATTGGATCCCTCGGATATTATTTGTTGGAAGACAGTGCCAGTAAATGAAGATGTTATTAATCTGACTGCTTTATTAAGTATTTATTCATCACCTGTTTTGTTTTCTCGGAAGAAGATGAAGTTTGAGCTTGATGATGAAATATGGATTTATAGAAAATGATTTGATACTACTGGCAATTTGCATATTCTTTGTCATGTAGAGCTTGTGTATAACGCACAAATGTCAATCAAGTTTGTTTTACCGAAAGACCCGGCAGGGAGGAAGGTATAGCCTGTGTCCAAATCATAAATTTGGCCGCATTTTTTACATGTCCGATCTGAATATATGTTCCGCCTACTGTCCTTAGTTTCCCCTAACATTTTCTTTCCGCCAGCTAGGACCGTCCACTTTTCTTGGGTTTTCCATTATGGCACACATACACGCGCATATGTATGTGTGTAAGCATAATATATATATATACACATATACATACACATATACCTACATACAAACACTGGGTATTCGTGCAGACACATTTATTTAAGGATATGAGTTTATATTCGATGATTTACATTCACAGTAACGAAATGTGTGAAAAGTTATTCCAAAATACAAGTTTATACAGGCCTATTGGTAGTTCTTAAAATGCGAAGATACGTAATCACTCAGTTTTCAGTCGGTATTTAATTTAATTTTGTACTTCAGTTGTCACTAACATTAATTTCGTGTATGTAATGTTTATCTATTTTTAGTTGGCAAAATAAATACTCTTTTTAAACATACAAATATTCGTAAGTTTAACAATTAAGCAACTGTGTTCTCCTTTAACGTATGTGCAACTGTACAAAAGCAATTGTGATGGGGAATAAATCTACATAACGACAATGATAGATAGACTGCGAGAACATCGCGAATCGGTTGACCACAGAAAACTAAGTTATATCCGTATGTCATTTGGTAAATATATAAGTGCAAAATACCTTTATTCACATTCTATGGGTTAAGTCCGCCTATCTGTAATGATTTTGTGGACTGGACACTTTCCTTATTTGCTGTGCTGAAAGTCTCGGCGTGGTAAATGCCTCGATGCCAGGCAGCATCGAAAAATGATCAGATCGTACTGTAATATTTCCCACACCGAAACTCACGGATAATAGAAAAATTATAATGCTAGATGCGAAATAGTTATTGGTTTTATTGTACATGTGATTTGACTTTACAGAACATACACATTTCATGTGTTAGGCATGTAAATTTGTCATGCCAATTGAAGAATTGTAAGACATACGTTAACAGTGCAAGTAATTTTACTCATCAATTACAAACATGGGTTTTTTATTTTCCCTATTAGGATAGTAAATTTCTGGATGGAAAAATACATGTTTTGATGGCGAGACTATTGCCACACATGTTTACGTAATATTACCAAAGTATTTCACAGTGATTCTCCCGCTCTGAAGCTAGAATTACCTCTTACTGTTCGTCCCTTCCTACCTGCTTTTGGTACCCAATCATCGCCAATAATTGATATAATGAAACAAATATTATTATTGCTCTTCATAGGGGTGCACGTACTCCAAAGAAAAGGGGGGCTTCTCCACAAATTAATGACCCGTCTCTGCTAACGAGGACATATGCTATTAATAATAATAAAAATTAATATATGTATAATTTTATTGTGGAACAACATTAGTTATGCACCCACGCCCCTTTTATTTTAGAGTCTATGAAAATGGCGATAGGTGATTATCATTAGAAGCTTCCTCGTTACTGCCCAAAAATAATTGGCTAAATAAACGCAAAACCAAAATCAGATCTTCCCCCCTCACTGGTTTAAAATTTACCCAGGGCAACAGGAAAATGAACCTTCTATGTAACAGCTGAAAGGTGGAGCTATTATAAATGTGCGACATTCCAAGATTTACAGTCCAATACTCTAACAGCGCAGGTAGTATACAGAATGTATCTAAATTCGATCGACAAACTTCGGTTGNAGATTTACAGTCCAATACTCTAACAGCGCAGGTAGTATACAGAATGTATCTAAATTCGATCGACAAACTTCGGTTGCAGGTTAATCAGGAAACAAGAAATCGAAAACTTATATATGACCTATGGTCCCTAAAATGAATCGCGAGGTCGGTACACGCTTTGATGTTGGACCTGATGCACTAGATTATTACAAATATAAGATAAAATATTTTAGATATAACACTGCGTTTCTGGATAATATGTCAGTGAAAAGGGTTCTACGAACACCACAAAATCTGTCTTTTTCATCAAATTAATTAATGGAAATAATTACGGTCATTACTCGTATTGTGAGCCAATCGCCAAAACGTGGAGCGTATTTGGAATTTTACTGATGGATAATGAATTTGCATGTCATAATTGACGATAATTGTNATCGCCAAAACGTGGAGCGTATTTGGAATTTTACTGATGGATAATGAATTTGCATGTCATAATTGACGATAATTGTCACCTTATGTAAATACCCTAACCCCCTCCGTTTTCGAGAAAATATATTTGAAATTTCCAATGAATATATATATATCACCAGGCATGCGGAGAACAATCCCAACACCTAAGAACAAACAGTTGCGGGTATCAAAGGGGCAAGATAACAGAGAGAGGAATGAAATTNCTTATGTAAATACCCTAACCCCCTCCGTTTTCGAGAAAATATATTTGAAATTTCCAATGAATATATATATATCACCAGGCATGCGGACAACAGTCCCAACACCTAAGAACAAACAGTTGCGGGTATCAAAGGGGCAAGATAACAGAGAGAGGAATGAAGTAATCAGACATTTGATGGACAAAATGCATGGGGATAGTTGACCAGTAATTGATGTATTTGTAAGGTGTCAGTGAAAGGATGCCAGGACCATTCAATTTGTCATTTATTACATATTCAAGTGCAATACTGTAGTATCGGCCTCCAACCTCGCTGCATATTATACATCGAAATGCCACGATTGCTGAACACGGGCAAACACGTTATGACTTCGGCAGCGGCGTGTATTCTGGCTACAATATCCTCCAGAGACGCTATTGGAGTCTCGAACACTGAACTATACACACTTTAATAAATGTCGTAATTTTTACTGATAAATTGTTTGGAATTTTACAAATGCTTGTAACAGAACAAATACTTATCTTGTAAAACTACAAGGGCCGTGTTTGTAATAGACCTCAAGAAATGTTTATACTATACTGATCCGTATCCAAGAGCTACAGCAAAATGGCGGACACTCAACAACGTAAAACTGTATATAGCGGTTTGGGCAAAAACTATTGGTGATATATAATGTATTTGCCTGCTAAAATAAATTAATTGCGAATTTGAATATCTTAAAATCATTAAAACAACTTAAATAATCATGATAAGACGACAATTCAATCAAACCTGACCGTATTACTCATTAACTATTAATGTTTCCCAGCTACACAGAACTCTTAAAATGAAATAAATATATTCTTCTTAATCTAATACCTTTCTTAATATTTTGTGGTTATTTGCAGCTATATTTACTAGAGAAATATTGTTAAGTTCAAACATCAAATTGGCCTTGTATTTAAGGATGCGGGCTGATAACACAAGGGGTGTAAGTACTAGTCCTCGTGCTTGCAAAGTAGAATTTTTGTTTCCATAAATCATATTTTTAAATATTTTTTAGTTATTCTCTGTTATTGATGCATCACATTTGTGTTCTAGAAGAAAAAATATATTTATGTACACTTCTCGAGAATATAAATTGTAATACAAGGCTATCATTTTTAATATTAGAAACATAAGTTTTACATATTTTATAAGAACACTGTTTGTAGTTTTGCAAAGGATTTTCTTGGCAACTGGGTTTCCAAGGATTTTTCTTGTAAAAGAATAAATTTTTTTAGAGAACACAGCATCCCACAAGTAAAAGTCAGGCAGTGAAATATCTGGGTACCTCACAGGCCATAACGTCAGCCCTCCGCGACCTATAATTTACCTGGAAATGTGGCGGCAAAGTACTCTCGAACATGTACACCAAAGTGCGGTGGTGCACCGTCATGCAGCAGCCACATTTCCTGTCGAATCGCAAGTAGAACGTCTGCGAGTATATCTGGAAAAACATGTTCCAAATATACGAGGTACCGGTCAGCATTTCAGCTAGCGGGCAAAATGTATGGCCCAATTAAATTGTCACCCACAATACTAGCCCATAAGTTAATGCCAAATTGCTCCTGGTAACCGTAGATGAAGGGCGCGTGAATGGTTTCCTACACCCACGCGCGACTGTTAACAGACGTCGACACACATTCGCTTGTGAATCGCGCTTCATTGGTAAACAACATGACCATTGGGAAATGCGGTTTCTACTGCACATCGTTGTAAACACCACTGCAAAAAATGTAAACGTTGTGGGTAGTAATATTTCTTCAACTTTCGTCAACCTTCAAATGATGCACTTTCTGTACGTGGCGTGGATGTATCACATACGCATGTGCCCAGTGCAGACCGCATGTGCCACCTGATGGGTCCTGGTAGATGGCGAGTCATGGAATCTCCGCAGCACCTCCTCCTCCAAGCACGGCGTATGTTCCGAAATTGGACGGCCAGCGTTACGCCTGCACACCTGGCACGCGTGCAGTATTGAGACAGGTATGGCTCAGTTTTACAATGTGGAGTGATTGCTGTGACGTAACCTAAACACACTGCGTGTGTTTTATACTAACCGTAAATGTCGCCTATTCGCGAAGCCTCCTGTCAGCGGCTGTGAACGTTGAATGATATGGCACCCGTCTGTGTCGACACATTTCCCTGTGCGTGCGTGCTGCAGCTCTACTGTTGCACTGACATTCTCATAAACAACGTGAATGTCAGCCATTTATGGCCATGTAAAACGATTGATTTTGCGATGTACGAACTACGCCTCTGTTACCACTCCGTTAAACACTAGTAAAATGGGGGCTGCGGTGGCTGAGCGGTTATACTGCTCGCCTCCCACCAAGGCGTACCGGGTTCAATCATCGGCCAGGTCACGCCGGATTTTCACAAGTGGGAATCGTGTCGGACGATGCCGCTGGTCAGCTGGTTTTCTCGGGGATATCTCGTTCTCAAAACCCTTACATTCCGGTGTTGCTCAATTCTCACCTCGTTTCACCCTCATCGGCTCTCAAGACCTCATTTTTTAAGAGCCCTCCAAATCTCTCTCAACTCAACTCTCAACTAGTACAATGGTTATGGCTGAGTTATGTACCTCTCTCTGTTTTCTTGCCTATGAGATATCCACAATCGTTTGATCTTAGGTGTTGTGCGTGTTGCCTACCTACCAGGTTTTGTGCATATTGGCCAAAGACCCTCCACTTGATGGCCGTTATGACAGGCAATTTATTCCTCCATGTACTGCATTACGCCATCCCTCATGCAATCACGTTGTGGTTCCTGCATACAAACGATGTTTTCCCTCATCAGCCACATTTACAAGTTGGCCGTGAATACCATTTCATAAAGTCGATTTACAACATACAACTTACCCACGATAAAAACACATTTCGATTTTTACATTAAATACATGTTCTGTGTTATGGATATTGATATTGTCATACAATTATCGAGTATTTTTGGCATTCAACATTATTGTAAGCATTACGGTGGTGTCTTCTGTTCTTTTAATACTTATGTTTTATAAGTCACAACTCGTTTAGCACTCTTTAGTTTCCGGCCATGAAAATGCAATCCAGACAGATGTGTTGTCATTCCTTATTGTTTGAGATTTATTGTAAATGTCGCCATTTCGCAACGCCGTAGTTACGTAACCTCCCTCTGTTTTCTTGCCCATTTGATATCCGCAATAGTTTGTTCTTGGGTGTTGTGCACGTTGCCGACTTGCGTGGAGGTTTTGTACATATTCTTTGGAAAATTTAAAACGAATTCCTCGAAAACGCTGGGGGTTGAGGTATTTACACAACGCGAATTTTTCGTCAGTTGCGATATGCGGATCCATTATTCATCAATAAAACCTTGAATATGCTACCACGTCATGGGAATGGCTCGCAATGCGTGTATTTACCTTGATTATTTCCATGAATTAATTTGATGACGAGACAGGTTTTTCTTATATTTGTAGATCATATTTCACTTGCGCATTATTAAGAAACTAAGTGTTCCATCTTAAATATTTTCTCCAATATTGGGCTTCAGGCCCAACTTCAAAGACGTCTACCACCCTTCGAATTAATTATATATATAGTGTTTTCGACTTCTTTATTCGTGATTAACCTGCAGCCGAAGTTTGTTAGTTGAATTTAGATACATTCTGTATATTTATGTGGTTTTAAATTACTCATTTAAAAGTTCACTCGATCTTGTTACTACAAACGATTCACAGCTGTTCTCAACTGACCAGCAATATTTAGCATTGTGTAAGTGATGTGACGGCTACAACGTTGATATTTCACAAACGCCGCTTTGAGTAACCATACCGTGATTCAACTGAGAGTTGTAGTAAGCAGAAAATGTAACGCAATTTCTTCTATAAAAAAANTTTGAGTAACCATACCGTGATTCAACTGAGAGTTGTAGTAAGCAGAAAATGTAACGCAATTTCTTCTATAAAAAAAATAATTTTTATTTTTCACGAAATGTTACAGCTACAGTTTAACATTTCAACCGTAAAAAAGTAGCTTCTATAGTAATATGATGATGTTATAAGTCGCCCACAGCCTGAAATACTACCAGGATCNGTAGCTTCTATAGTAATATGATGATGTTATAAGTCGCCCACAGCCTGAAATACTACCAGGATCAAGCAAAATACTTTAATGCAGGTTCCACAATTACTCATACAATTTTTAATTTTTTTTTAAATAAGTATTACTTGAATACTTAATAATTGTTATATAGGTTACAAAAAATTATTATCAAAAGCCTCTATAAATAATAAAACCTAGCAGCACCAATAAGTATATTTCACAAACTAATGGCACAAACAAATAGGTACAAATATTTTATTACATAATTTATTTCGGGTACTTCCATAATTTTGCTATTTCATTCATGTGTATATATTTTATTATCTTTTGTATTTGTTACTTTGTGTTCAAACTTTTTTTATGTTTTTCATTTACTTAGTATGACAAGTCACGTTCATTTGCTTGCAAAATCAACAAACGAATAAGTAGGCAAAGTGAAAGGTCACAATTTACCATATATAAATTTGACTTTTAATTTTGCATTGCTCCAAAAAATAGCTAGGCCCAAAATTACGTTGACATATTTCATCATCAATGCTACAAAACTGCAATGTAATATGAACTGAACAAGTTTTAAGCATATTAATACGTTCGGACGAAAATGGAAAACATGCTTCGGCGAAGATAAACTACGAAAAAAATAGTTTTTCCTTGTAATTACCAGATTAATTCTCACCAGATATCAATGAGATTGGATGTTTTATTACTCAATTTTAATGACGATTAACAGCATATTATTCTCCTGTATTACAGGTGGTTGTACAGCCCATGACTTACATTACAGGCATTCAAACCCCACAAACTCCTGGTACCATAAAACATTAGAGAATTGTACATTATCGGCTATTTACANCATTACAGGCATTCAAACCCCACAAACTCCTGGTACCATAAAACATTAGAGAATTGTACATTATCGGCTATTTACAGAATTTCAATTCTTACTTTCAGTACCTAAAAACAGGAGAAGTTTAAATAACATTGATAATGTGTAGTAGGAATATTACATATTATTTTCTTTCTTGCCACGTAATAGAGTAATGAATTCTAAGACTCGATATATGGAGGGGCCACGGTGGACGAGCGGTTAGACTGCTCGCCTCCCACCAAGGCAAACCGGGTTCAATCCCCGGCCAGTTCACTCCGGATTTTCGCAAGTGGGAATCGTTGGCGGGTTTTCTCGGTGTTCTCCCGTTTCCCCCGCCCTTTCATTACAGTGCTGCTCCATACTCGCCTCACTTCACCCTCATCGGCTCTCAAGACCACGCTGTTAAGAGCCGCCCAAATCTCTTCNTGCTGCTCCATACTCGCCTCACTTCACCCTCATCGGCTCTCAAGACCACGCTGTTAAGAGCCGCCCAAATCTCTTCGCTCACTCGATCTGTGGACATTTCTTTAAGTTATGTGCGTCTTGCTCCAGACTATCGCGTAGGAAAGAGAGAGTACTTTTGAGCAGGAAAAATGGACACCGCGGTGATGACATGTCTGAGACATCACTGTAGAGTTCGTTGTTACTTATTTGCGTACGGATTTTATAGCGGGTTATGTGTGTGTTTGGAATTGTTTACTATTTTCTTTACANTATAATAAATATCAGGTGTATAGTTCCGCTGTACAAAAACACGACGAAATGTACTCCGGTAAATGTATCTGAAAATGTTCTAGGTGAAATAACAAAGCGTGAAGAGTGTTTGAGAACACTAAAAGCTGAGAAAGACTCAGCAAATAACACCAAAAGTAAATGTTTTTCTGTGTGAGGATAGTTTCAGTATATATCGTTTTCTGTGTTATCGCATTTGCATGACACATAATACATTAATGTGCTCATTACGTAATTTTTTCAGTGAAATATTTAAATTAAGTATAACGGCATGAATTAAAATCAGCGCTGAATAACAGTACAAAACAGCGGTGACTCTTGAAAGTAAAATTTTCGACTAAAATATATATAATTTNAAATCAGCGCTGAATAACAGTACAAAACAGCGGTGACTCTTGAAAGTAAAATTTTCGACTAAAATATATATAATTTCCCAATATTATAAGTAACATGTTGCAAAAATACATGTCAATACTTTGGGGAAACAATCATAATGTCTAGAAGAAGAAAAAAATATTAAGTGAACATAGGCCCCGAAATGCTTCGTTTCTTTGCTACAACTCCCATTACATAACGTACATTTAACTGCCTGCAGGCTGGATCATATACAGTGGCTCACATTAATATTCGGCCAACTATGATTATCGCAGTTTCATGGCCTTATGTTACATTAGCAATGGAGATAAACATAAATCATATTTCACAATCATTCTTGTGTGCTTTGAATGAAATATAGCGGTAGCCAATAACGAAAATGAGCAATGCAACTTAACAAACAATATGATTTTGTCATCCCATGCTGCATAAGTACGCTACTTTAATATTCGGCCATCATCATTCAAACAAAACATAATCCTCTTTGCAAATTAAACAAACATTAATTAGTACCTGGTAGCATGGTCATTCTGTTTAATTACTTCTCGCAGGCGTTGTGGCATATTAGCAATTATTTTCCTGGTACATTCAAGCCAATCTTACTCCATTCTTCCTTGAACCTTTTCTCTAATTCTTTTGTGGACCCAATTGTTGTAGTACGCAGTCTTCTTTTGAGTTCATCCCACAGATTTTCTATGGGATTCAGGTCGAGTGATTGAGGAAGTGTTTTAATGACTTTGGGACAGTCATACAAAAGCCAGCTCTTGACTATGTACGACTTGTGTTTTGGGTCATTATTTTGGTAGAACTTAAACATGTTCCTAATGCCCAGATTATCAGCCCTTTTGTGTAGGTTTGCTTTCAGGATGTAGAGACAGTCTTCCTTTTTTATTGTTCCATCAACGTACAGCCTCTCCAACACCTGCTGAAGATATACAGCCCCCATATCATAATACTACCTCTTCTGTGTTTCACAGTAGGTTGTATGTTCCCAGGTTTTAGCTCCTCATTTGGATTGCGCCATACTGTTACCCTGCCATCAGAACCAAAAATATTCAATTTCGTCTCATCACCAAAAATAACATCATTCCACCAGATTTCATATTTGTCTGCGTGGTCTTTTGCGAACGTAAGTCTTTTCTTCTATTTGCCTCATTAATGAACGGCTTCTTTCTAGGTACCCTGCCATTAAATTCTGCTCTTCTGATAACTCGTCGCATGGTTTTTGGATGGACGTTCTTTCCACATTCATTGAGTACCTCCGCGGTACGTTTGCAAGTATTAATTTTCGATCTTTCTTTGTTTTCCTGATTACTAGACGTTCTTTTCTCTCGCTTAGTTTCTTTGGCTGTCCTTTTTGAGGTACCGAATCTATTCTGTCTTACTTTTGAAACCTTCTTATGATGTCTCCGACAGTGGACCTCGACAGATTCAAGTGCTCCGCAATTTCTCGTTGAGATTTCTTCTTTGCATGATGGAAAATTACCAGCTACCGCTGTTCAAACGTTGCGTTCTTGCCCCTACGTCCCACTTGCCTGACTGACACAGCCAACAGAGCTACCCAATACAATCTCTCAGCGCAGAGAGCGTGAGGGAATTACACGAGGAACGAACGCAATGTGCATCATGCCTGTGCCACGCGTCCACCACAACTGGCCGAATATTAAAGTGACGTACGTATGAAGCACGCGAGGACAAAATATTGTGTTTCACTAACTTGCACTGCTCATTTCAGTTATTGGCTACTATTGCATTTCATTTAAAGCACACAAGAATAATTGTGCAGTATGTTTTATGTTTATCTTCATTTATAATGTAACATAAGGCCATGAAACTGCGATAATCATCGGTGGCCGAATATTAATGCGAGCCACTATATGCGTGAAATGCCATCACAGCTGTAGTGTGACGGCGGCCACATACCATACGTGTCGAACCGCCCGTTTAATGGGTCGCAACGTATTGTATGATGTAGCATCGATCTTGAAGCTACGAATGTCGCGCCTGCATCAGTTGGACGTGGGTAAATTTAGAGAACGGAATATTAAAACGATATTGATTTCTCCAGTGATAATCAGTGCATCCAGAAGTCCATACAACGACAGGATGACGCATGTATCTATGCTTATGGAGGACATTTTGAACATTTACTTTAAGTATGTAATGTTCCATCGATAAGCTTTCACACTTGTGTAATCGATTTCTGTGCATTTGCTAATGTTCTGGTGTGTAGAGTCGTAATATGCGATGCAGTATACCATGGACACGATAGCGGCAATGGCATTCTACACAAACATGGTCCAGCTCGCGGGCCATACAATGTACATTATGTAATATGAGTTGTAGTAACGAAGTGTTTCCGGACCTATGTTCATATAACTTTTTTTTCTTCCTCTAGGAATGAGGATTGTTTCCCCGAAATATTGACATGTATTTTTGCAACAACCGTATAGTAAAATATTGTTTTGAAACTCAGACGACATCTCAAAATTTAAACTGGCACAAATATTGAAGAAGAACCGTGTTTAAATAGCAGTAAATTTGGGAAGAAACAGTTTTCTGAAGTCAATTACAACCCTTTCAGATTTCAACATTACTCTGCGATGTACAGAGACCGGCCGACAACACATTTCCACATTGAAGCTAAGATGTGTNTTTCAGATTTCAACATTACTCTGCGATGTACAGAGACCGGCCGACAACACATTTCCACATTGAAGCTAAGATGTGTGAACAAAGACTTGTACAACAACGTCACACACGCATTTGCCAATAGGAAATCTTTTCCATTGTTTCCAAATGAGTTAAAAAAATTACATGCACGGGGTCCGGGGCTCAATGGCAGTTGGATCGATCAGCAACGAAGCTTCTGGCATGAAGANTTTCAGATTTCAACATTACTCTGCGATGTACAGAGACCGGCCGACAACACATTTCCACATTGAAGCTAAGATGTGTTAACAAAGACTTGTACAACAATGTCACACACGCATTTGCCAATAGGAAATCGTTTCCATTGTTTCCAAATGAGTTAAAAAAAATTACATGCACGGGGTCCGGGGCTCAATGGCAGTTGGATCGATCAGCAACGAAGCTTCTGGCATGAAGACCAGCAGACGACTGACACCCCACCACCAAGCCCTCCAATTTTGATTCGCTGATTACTCATGTTTGCTTGACCCCCCGCCAACTCTACCTCACCAAGGCATCCCATCACACAATGTGTACTACATCACAGTTCTTTGTCTGAGGCGAGAAGTGACTCATCACGTGCTCTTCCTTGACATTTTCTATATTCAGTCTGGTAAGATATATTTTATGTTAATCTCTTCCATTAAATTTTGCATGCTATTATCAAGTGCGTTCGTAATTTAATAACACATAATTTACCCACCAAAGTGAAAACTCTGCCTATAATTGATATTACCAGTTCGTACCAGTGCGCTATTGGAGTGTAGATATAAAGATGAAGTGTTCGTTTAATACCAAACTTACGACCAACATCCTTATTACATATTTGGTTGTACAATCGTTGACTCCAGCTGGACTGCCTTTGTTGTGTCGATGCTATTCGCAAACCGTTTGGGTAAAACCCTTGAGACTTGAAATGTACATGGTGATAAACAAGGTGATAAACAGTATTACCTTTCGTGCTCTTCTCAGACATCAATAATTCGATCAATCCCAAACTAGCGCAATCCTCACCAATCCTCCGAAATCCTCAGCAATCAACACCCCACACACCACAATCAGCTCCACCTGCTTCGCAGTCAGCACCATACATTCCGCCATCGCTCCACAATCGTTCTGCAATTACTCCTCATGTTCCACAATCAGCACTGCATTATCCATAATCACTCTGCAATCGCACCACAATTGCTCCGCCGATTCGGCAATCACAACTGTGAGCTCTACAATCGCTCCACAATCACTCCGCATTATTTTGCAATATTTCCATCAATCTTTCTCAATCTTTCCATCAATCTTTCTCAATTTTTTGTAATCTTTCCATCAATATTTCTCAATCTTTGGCAATCATTCGCAATTATTCCATCAATATTTCTCAATCTTTACATCAATCCTGAGCAATCCTCCTCCAGAATCCTCCTCCACAATCCTCTGCAATCCTCACTAATCCTTCGATTAAACTCAATCTTTCGATCGATCCTTCGATCAATTCTCCAGTTCGTTGATTGTTCCCACCCATACATATAGAAATTAAACTCATTCGACAACTGTCTCCTAATTTGTACATGTTGTCTAAATTAATGTTTTGTATGCAGTCTGCTATGCATGCACTTTTATACTTTAAGTGGTGAGGTGGAGTTTTTTTTATTTATCCCCCTCTCAGATGGTGTGGCACCTTCACCATCCGAGATTACCCAGCTATACATCTGATACAATACTGGATACCGTAGAGAGTATTTTTGCTGGGCTTTAAGAGGTACCATATATTTGCATATGCTACTCCTAGAAATCTGCTAAGAGTACAAGCATTAATTTTATTAGCTCAAATTTGGAACGGCTCAGTTGATAAACATACAGTGTGGATGCGGGTGCCTTCACACCCATGCTGTAAATTTATCCGCTCAGCCTGGATTTGAACCCACGAACCTTGCGTTAAGAGTCGGACATCTTACCCCTGAGCTAAACTGGCAAGACGCTAAGCGAGGTTCTTCATACTATTTATATAGCGAGTCCCGTCGAATAGTTTAATGAATCATGTCCAGAGCGCGTATACATCGACCACATCCGGGTTCACATATTACGTCACAGATAGCGAGCGCGGCAGTCGCAGATAGCGAGTACATATGAGAAAAACATGTGTCTACACCAACAGAACGAGAGCTGTGTGTTGAAGTCAGATACAGATGATGCAATTCGAAAGCATTTATCAACAAGCCTGACCTATATTCTTTAGTTTTTTTTTAATATGAAACTTTAATGGTTTTAATAACCGTTAAAATTATTATATGAGTACTTCCAACATAAAATAGCTTTTTCTTTCATATAAAAACAAGTATCTACTATCTCATCTCTAACACCGCAGTTCTTTCTGATGAATCACAATGTATAAACTTGCCTTTGTCATCCTTAATTTCAACAATTATTTCCTATACTTGAGTTGTTTGTACTGGAAAAAATAATGGATAGGCAGGTTNTTGTCATCCTTAATTTCAACAATTATTTCCTATACTTGAGTTGTTTGTACTGGAAAAAATAATGGATAGGCAGGTTTGTAATGGATTGTGTCAGCAAATCCAAATGTCGTCCTTGGTTTTAATGTAGCAATTATGCTAGGTTCTCTATTGTTATATTCATCATGTCTTAATGTCATACCATTAGCTATATTATAGTGTATATTTATTGTTTCAAAGGGAACAAATTTTGGAATTATGTTTCCATAATTGTACTCATTTGCTTTCAGGATTTTATTTTCTGTGAAACCCAAAAGTTTTCCTATCGAACCCTATTTTCCAAACTGTAAATCACACATACATTTTACTTTCACCCTATTTGTTGCCTTACCCAGCTCGAGAGATATGTTATTATTTTCTCCCCCAAGCATTTAAACTACATTAAATGGGGGAATTGTTTTTTACAGTTTTTACAATATATTTTAAACTATATTGACCAACTGGAATTTCAACTGATGTTTCCATACCACCCTGGTCAATATAATATAGCCTATTTCTCACAGGGGTATTGTTATGTGTTAGGTATGCAGTATAGAACTGAACTGAAGCCACTGAGTGCTCCTCGATCTCTAAAGGATAATGTAGTATTTTCTTCAACACTGATTTGTTATCTTTGAGCTTGAATACTTTACTCATTTATTACAACAAAAAAAAATATATTACACGAATGAATAATCTAAGAAACATGAAACATGAAGACCAGCATATTAAAATAAGGATACCAGACAAGAATGTATCGACAAAACGTCATGGAGAATTAATAACTAATATTATTAGATGTTTGATAGTGGATCCTAGTAATTGTGGAAAAACTACACTTATGATTGAAAATGTAATATACGCCCCGGGATAGTTGGACTTTGGTACTCTCTATGTTTGTTCAAAAAGTCTGAACCAACCAAANAAAATGTAATATACGCCCCGGGATAGTTGGACTTTGGTACTCTCTATGTTTGTTCAAAAAGTCTGAACCAACCAAAATATATCACTTTAAAGGAAGATACAGAGGTAGCAGCAAAATTAATAACTGAACCAATAGCGTACTTCTTCCCTACAAATGAAAAATGGTTACCATGGATGAATGTTGTAATGACCCTGTTGTTATTTTTGGTAATATCATACTTGAAAATCAGGACAAAGTAAGAGATTNGTGGATGAATGTTGTAATGACCCTGTTGTTATTTTTGGTAATATCATACTTGAAAATCAGGACAAAGTAAGAGATTTCTTCGCTCATGGTAGGTACAAAGATAATGATTGTTTCTATTAGCTCATACATACTTAAAAGTGCCTAAACAGCTTATAAGAGATAAAGCCAATTTTTTTTGCATATTCAGACAAGACTATACAAATCTTAAACATATTCATAGCGATTTCGTTGGTGGAGATATTCCATTTAAGAAATTTAAGGAGACTTGTTCAAAATTTCGGGATAAAGAATATGGTCTTGTTACAATAGATACGACTCGTAAAATTGAATAATGGCAAGTACCGTAATAAAATTAAAGACTTTTTAAATCCTTAGATTATTAGCACATTTTCCTTTGCTTTTAATGGAAGTGTTTCCATTAAAAACCAACAGACTCTGCTCTTTTTTTAATGAATTTATATACCAAAACTATTTTAAAAAACACAACTGTGCCTATANAAAACCAACAGACTCTGCTCTTTTTTTAATGAATTTATATACCAAAACTATTTTAAAAAACACAACTGTGCCTATAGATAAACTGAAAACTTTTGGAATTTAAAAAAATATATCTTATCTGACATTACATCGAAAGACATATATGTTAGTGATTTTCAAATTATGGTATAATTTGATAATTCCTTTATAATCCTCTGATTTGATTATTTTCTCATTTACTCTTCCACTTCTCATAAAAATGTATTCTGTTTGATTATTATCCAGGTAAAATAATTTTTCATTTGAACTGTATTTTCCGACTAAACGAATAATGTCAATTCTGTTGGACTAGTATTACTCTAAATTGACTGCATCACTAGGAGCAATAGGTTTCCCACGTTTCTAAGCCTTTTGTTTTCAAAATCTATATTATTATCTTCTTCCAAGTAGGTAATGCAGGCTTTATCCAAGGTNTGTTTCTAAGCCTTTTGTTTTCAAAATCTATATTATTATCTTCTTCCAAGTAGGTAATGCAGGCTTTATCCAAGGTTCTTTTATTTCTTGTCGGCGTGGTTATAAAGTCACTGAACTGTGGGTGGGAAACAAAATCTTTAGCGTTGATCTTCTCAGTAGTTGTATCATTGTCCCTGTGTTCTTTTCGATACTCAACCAATTGCTCTTGGTGTTTTTTTTAATTTGATCTTCAATCCAAGAGGTTATTAATGCATTTCCACATATATATCCATCGTTCATTAATAGTAAAATAATTTTTGCAAATTTAAAATTATGTGAAAAGTGATTTAACACAATGACACACAAATAGCCACAAATTACTTGGTGGAAATTTTGATTTTGCTATCGTTATATATAATACTACCCCCGATATATGCAATCAATTCCCGGGGTGGATCTCCACCAAATGAGTCGAAAAAATATTTTTTATTGGATTATTTCTTGTAGCATACCTAGTATGTTCCAGAGTTTTTTGAAACATCTAGGTTAACAATCCCACATTCCTTATCGAGTGGCGTGTTAGGTAGCTTATCAATCATAAATACACCTCGAAAATTTGCAATGTTGAATTTTTTAACCATTGTATCAATATCAAAGTTACTGAGTGGAGTTACTTCTTTTTTTTTTCGCATTCTTCACTCCCTTGCCTTGTTTTTCCATGGCTAAATTATGTCCATGTTGTTCTTACAATTCCTGGTTTCTCTTCTTAGCAATAATTACTGATGTAGCTATATATGAGGCACCTCCTACCAATACCCCTAGAACTCCCAATGCTGCAAAAATCAAAGGTAAAAATCCGCCCTTGTGAGATGTCAAACCATTTCCAGTCTTCATTTCCTTATACATGTTCTTAAGCTGTGGAGTCAAGACTCTGATAGTCATACCTTTTGCCCTCCTTCAATTTCTTGTTTTTACTTTCCAGTTGGTCTTTCGTCAGGAAATAATCAATATTCAAACCCTTCAGCTCCTCGTCAGAAACTTGAAATGCGATGTTTTTTAGTTTAATTTATTATACCTAATATTTTAAAAATTTTATTTTAATTACCCAGCACCACTTACGTTTAATATGCATCGCAGATCCAGTAACACCAGCCCACTATCTCTCATTGAGATCAGCATCTGAGCTTAACAATCTTTTGAATGGCTTCTTTTCTAGTTCCTTACCAGCTATATGTCTTTCAGTTAGATCTTTATGGTGATGATAAGCTATATCATGCTCCATTGCAGCTTCATCTAATGGATTAAGAGGTTTATCACCTCTCTTAAGTCTCTCTTTTAGTCTGGTACCTGGGTCTAGGAATTTGTAGCCTGGTGCATGCAACTCAAAATATATAGCATTTATTATGTAATTGAGTAATGCTTTTCCATGATGCTCCGACTCCCAGAAAGAAGGGGTTATTGTGTTCAACATTTGTATCAGGTATGGTATACCTTTTGGATTATTCACAACAAAGTCACTAAACTTGATATTGAGAATAGTCATTATTCCGACCTTCTCATTGTAATAGTTATCATTTCCAGAATTCTCTTCGCCATAAATAACGAGAAGCCTAACAATGAGCTTCCTAACATCTTCCATCCATATGTATTGTTTGGGATAGACTGTGTATGTCTTTATACCTGTTCCTGTACGAGGAGAATAATAGTTTTTCTTTATCATATATTACACTGGTCTAACAATAATTTTCCATTTATCGCCCTTGCTTGATTTTGGTGTTCCTGAGTTGGGGTCATTCTTTTGAAAAACTGCATTTGTATNTACTTTCCAGTTGGTCTTTCGTCAGGAAATAATCAATATTCAAACCCTTCAGCTCCTCGTCAGAAACTTGAAATGCAATGTTTTTTACTTTAATTTATTATACCTAATATTTTAAAAATTTTATTTTAATTACCCAGCACCGCTTACGTTTAATATGCATCGCAGATCCAGTAACACCAGCCCACTATCTCTCATTGAGATCAGCATCTGAGCTTAACNCTTACGTTTAATATGCATCGCAGATCCAGTAACACCAGCCCACTATCTCTCATTGAGATCAGCATCTGAGCTTAACAATCTTTTGAATGGCTTCTTTTCTAGTTCCTTACCAGCTATATGTCTTTCAGTTAGATCTTTATGGTGATGATAAGCTATATCATGCTCCATTGCAGCTTCATCTAATGGATTAAGAGGTTTATCACCTCTCTCAAGTCTCTCTTTTAGTCTGGTACCTGGGTCTAGGAATTTGTAGCCTGGTGCATGCAACTCAAAATATATAGCATTTATTATGTAATTGAGTAATGCTTTTCCATGATGCTCCGACTCCCAGAAAGAAGGGGTTATTGTGTTCAACATTTGTATCAGGTATGGTATACCTTTTGGATTATTCACAACAAAGTCACTAAACTTGATATTGAGAATAGTCATTATTCCGACCTTCTCATTGTAATAGTTATCATTTCCAGAATTCTCTTCGCCATAAATAACGAGAAGCCTAACAATGAGCTTCCTAACATCTTCCATCCATATGTATTGTTTGGGATAGACTGTGTATGTCTTTATACCTGTTCCTGTACGAGGAGAATAATAGTTTTTCTTTATCATATACTACACTGGTCTAACGATAATTTTCCATTTATCGCCCTTGCTTGATTTTGGTGTTCCTGAGTTGGGGTCTTTCTTTTGAAAAACTGCATTTGTATCTGTTAGGATGTGACTATAGTTTTCATAGTCGGTTGCAGTGTAGTCACTTTCTGATACATCCTTACGAGTTAGCAATTTCAGCGAACCATCAGTTCCAATGTATGTTCGATCTTTTACAGTAAGTAAGTCATTGTTGAATATTACTTCGCTATCGCCAACATACCTTTTGCTTCCTTCAGGCCTTAGTCCAAAAACATGGTCATCGCAGTTATTTGAGAATTCAGTCACTTTCTCTCCAATAAATGTTGTTCTATAGTTAGTTAACAGTACAATATCGTTTTCCAAATGCTCCAACGCCTCAACTCTATCGTCATAGCGTTCAATGCCATCGTCAGAGCGTTCAACGTCATCCTCATAGCGTTCAACGTCATCGCCACCGATGTCTGCTTTACCAAACAGTTTCCTCTCAAATGAAGTTTCCGTAGGCGTTAGTGGGTAGTACAAATTCTTTACAGCAAATGGAACAAGTGCCTTGATTAGGTTCTTATACTCGTTTGTTACGTTCCCAATTTTTGTCCCAAGTCCTCTATCGCATCTATCAAAGGTTGCTCCTGTCTTTTATTTTTATCATACTCGTCTTTATGTAGTTTCCGGAAGGCTTTAGACTTTTCAATTANTGTTTATCATACTCGTCTTTATGTAGTTTCCGGAAGGCTTTAGACTTTTCAATTAGTTGTTTTCTTCTCTCTATATTCATTTTAGCTTGTTCTTCGGTAATAGTTTATTATATATATATATAATGAATATTGATAACTTAGATGTGTACTGTCTCAAGTGTAGGAAGCATACACTAAGTGATAGGGTTTCATATGAACTTACAAATAATGCAAGAATTAAATGTGTTTGTAGATGTTGTGGTACCAATAAGCCAATGTTCACTGGTGGAAGTATAAAAGACGATATTACAAATGAAATTCATAAACTAGTGCGAAAACATTTCCCCAGGAGGGGTGTTCTATCTTTTAGCATCGACGATCTCTGGCANATGAAATTCATAAACTAGTGCGAAAACATTTCCCCAGGAGGGGTGTTCTATCTTTTAGCATCGACGATCTCTGGCAGGCTGACTTGGTTGAGATGGACTCTGGGTCATTAAAATGCATACACAAACTTAGCATGGGGTTTAAGTATATGCTGACCGTGATTGATGTTTTTCCAAGTATGCATTGACAATACCTGTCAAAGATAAAACAGGTGAAGTTGTTACTTTAGCATTTAAAACTATTTTGAATGGTAGCAGATCTACGCTTTTGCAAACAGACGAAGGGAAAGAATTTTACAATAAATCATTCAAGGCGTTAATGGTCAATAACAACATAACACACTTTTCAACATACAGTGTAAAGAAAGCCAGTGTTGTAGAAAGATTTAATAGAACATTGAAGGAGAAAATGTGGAAGATATTTACCGTGCAGGGAAGCTATAAAAGGGGTGTATATANATGAAATTCATAAACTAGTGCGAAAACATTTCCCCAGGAGGGGTGTTCTATCTTTTAGCATCGACGATCTCTGGCACGCTGACTTGGTTGAGATGGACTCTGGGTCATTAAAATGCATACACAAACTTAGCATGGGGTTTAAGTATATGCTGACCATGATTGATGTTTTTCCAAGTATGCATTGACAATACCTGTCAAAGATAAAACAGGTGAAGTTGTTACTTTAGCATTTAAAACTATTTTGAATGGTAGCAGACCTACGCTTTTGCAAACAGACGAAGGGAAAGAATTTTACAATAAATCATTCAAGGCGTTAATGGTCAATAACAACATAACACACTTTTCAACATACAGTGTAAAGAAAGCCAGTGTTGTAGAATNACACACTTTTCAACATACAGTGTAAAGAAAGCCAGTGTTGTAGAATGATTTAATAGAACATTGAAGGAGAAAATGTGGAAGATATTTACCGTGCAGGGAAGCTATAAAAGGGGTGTATATAGTGCCTAAATTAATAAGTGAATACAATAACACTGTTCACAGCACAATCAGTATGAAACCTGCCAATGTAAATGCAAAAAATGAAATGTCTATTCTAATCAACACATATGGCGGAGAAAGAAAAATGGATAAAGCNCCTGATGCTTTTGTTTCTAGGAGACCATTGTATATTATTGATTGTTCTTACAGAAAAACCTCTATTGTAAAGGATCGAACTAATCTGAAACTTACAGTTGATTTTAATAAACCAATCCAAGCTACAACTATTTGCAATGTGGTGCTAATAAGCCAAAGAAACCTAAGTTATGATGTTAACAGTGAATAAATCACTGAAGCTAACTGGTGCGCAAACATGTATGGTTATTAGTTTTTAATAGGAAGGATCCCATTAAAAACATTTATTTTAAAGATGTAATAATTAATAAACAAAATACGAATGACATACATGAATACAGCATCAGTCCATGCAGTCTGACAAACATTATGAAAGGTGGTGATCATGCAAGTCCACCATCTTATAAATTAGATAAAGCCTCTAAAAGATCTTTCGGGTTGACATACGCCACATATGCCAACTTTTTCTCTTTGACACGCATAATAAGTTTTATTTCTAAATATTCTTATTTTAACATTTATTTTTAACAACTTTTTTCTGAACACCTCAAAGATTTTTTTAATGGGATCCTTCCCATTAAAAATATAATCATATTTAAGTAAAATTTAATGTACGGAGACTGTCTCCATTTGCAGCACTAGCTTTTTGAACTGATTAAGAATATCTGAATATGACGATGGAAATGTAGGGCACTTTACATTGAACATTGAAAGAACAAATCTGGCAGCTCTGTTCAACATGTTCG
The DNA here is from genome assembly GCA_002778355.1 of Clitarchus hookeri. Classification (NCBI taxonomy): domain Eukaryota; kingdom Metazoa; phylum Arthropoda; class Insecta; order Phasmatodea; family Phasmatidae; genus Clitarchus; species Clitarchus hookeri. The sequence continues at coordinate 56,255 of NQII01004819.1, read as the reverse complement.
TAAACTCGCTGAATTCATAGTAGGTTGTGTTCTTGAAGAAGTATAAAAATCCATTGGTGTATCTAAAGGCAGAATGACACCCCGCTGGCAAGCCTGGAAATTTCTTTGAAATTAAGCCGAAATATTTAGCCCTGAATAAGCACTCATCCAGTTCCATAAAATACAATTCATCGTAAAATACAAAGTGCGGCCAGAGTAGGTGTTTACAACTGCTTTTATTTTGGAATTCTGAGACCAACCCAAGTTATTAATAACCTTTAGATACCCAGACACGAGTTGCAGACTAGGATATTCAAATATATATACATTTGACTCAATAAACATTACAATTTCTCCTGAAGGTGTCTGATAAATCGTGGTAAAGCCTTCAAAATTAGAACGTAAGAAAAACAACCAGTCAGTGATAAGCTCTGGTTTACTAACTATTTTATCTACTATGTCATAAGTCCAAACATACATTCTGTAAAAAATATACATCACTTGGTTGACTATCAAAAATGTGTTGATGTTTTTCAAGTCACACAAATCTNATACATTCTGTAAAAAATATACATCACTTGGTTGACTATCAAAAATGTGTTGATGTTTTTCAAGTCACACAAATCTTCCTCTTTTGTAGGGGGTGATATGTTTGGTTTAGGAGGTGGTAACGAATTTACAGGTTTTTTATATTTATTATAAAGACTCTGTATTGCCAAAATATCGTCAGTTTGTAATGCTAGTCGATCTAAGACATAAATTGGATACATAACAGACTTGTAGACATTCGAATGATGTATTCCTAAGGCGTGCCCTATTTCATGTAAGAGCACAATGAAAAGCCCTTTTTAACCTTGGGATTTGTTGTCTTTTTTAAGATACCAGTCCTCTTCAACATCAATGTGAATTTCAACAGGCGAGTTATCTGATAACGGGAAAAAAGCATGAGCCAGCACTTCGCCTCTCCCATAAAATTTGCTATTGCATAAATGTCGAAACTTTTGAAAAGTATGGAAACCTCGTTTAATTGGTATTATTAAGTGTGGATTTTTAATATCGGGTTTTAACGTAATGTCAGTATGTTTGACCCACATATAAAACCCTTCTTGAGTTAGTTGTTGTATATCATGATTGGCTAACACATAATGCCATTTTATTACTTTCGTTGTCCATTTAGGAATATGTGTAGAAAAGCCAAATACATAATCTGGTACCCCACATCTAGCAGCTCCGATTAGTGCCTGTGTTTCGCTACTTATTTCGCCACTAATTGTTTTGTTATAGTACTCTTGGAAAAGTCGGAGAGAATTTGAAACTATTGATGAATTTGCATGTGTAATATCTTTGCCGGATACTTTTAAGTACTCAAAATCATTTAAATATTTTATTGTGGAAAGTGTTCTATTTTCACCTCTGGTAGAGGTTAATAAAATTAAGAATATAATCATACAGAAAATCATTTTTTTATATATATTAAATATATATATTTCATAGTGTCACTCCTTTTCAATTTTGTAGTATCCCCATGGCAGTGTATTAATACCATCATTAAGAATAAATATTTTCTCATCTTCAGGACTTAATGCTTTTTTTTCAACTCTATTGTAAACAGTTCATGTTTATTAGTTCATATGAGATTCATACTTTTGTACAACACTTCTTTTCCAAAGAAGCACATTTGTAGTCATCAAAACTTATCTCATTACTGACTACAGTATTTTTCACGCCCTTTGCTCTTTTCTTTGCATCACCTTCGACTTTTAAGGCATACATTTTGGCTCTTAAACCAATAAATTCTTCCATTATTTTCCCATTATATTCATCATTCATTTTGCCTATAATTTTTTTATTTATTTGTGAAATGTTATGTATATTGTTTTCTGGATAATCACTTGTATCGAAGTGATCGATCATTTATTCCATTACACTGTAGAAGTCTGATGTTTTTATACAATATATGTATAAGTCAGTATATTGATAGCACAGTTCAATATTTTCCCCATACTTTGGTTTCATCACATTATAAAGAAAATCGTACATTAAGGTCTTTGACAAGTCAAGTATGCTCATTCCAACATAAATGGGCTTGTTAAAGCACATATTTGTTTTATTCATGTGAACTGCGACTAAATAGTTNTGGTTTCATCACATTATAAAGAAAATCGTACATTAAGGTCTTTGACAAGTCAAGTATGCTCATTCCAACATAAATGGTCTTGTTAAAGCACAAATTTGTTTTATTCATGTGAACTGCGACTAAATAGTTAGTAAATATTGTTCTATCTTTAAAATTTAGTTTAGACACTAATTTATCCACTTGCTTGCTGCTTGTGCACAACCGTATATCCACTCTGTTTCTAATGTTCTCCATGGTTTTACCGAATACAGAGTTGTTCATCAGTTTATAGAAATCCTTTTCAAAATCATTATATGCCTTCGTGTGCACATTTGCGTCTAGATCAATATATGACTTGAGCCAGTCTGGTTAGTCAAACTCCAGAAATCTATGGATCTACTTCAACCACATTCCGAGGGACAGATATTGCTTAAGATTTACGTAGTGCAGTACATAACATTCTTTATCATATATGGTAGTTAATAATTTAGGCATTTTCGAGCCTTCAGGTATTCTATTCTCTGGAGACAGTGGTAGATCTTTGTGGAGGTCGTATAGTTCATGTGGATACTCCAAATCAACTTCCAATATATAGCCTTTTCTGGCATCATCTCGTATTTTTGTTACATATATATTTGTATTTCTCCACTTAAACCAGCTGTAAGTTAAATAATAACTCATAGCCCATCCATATTAGTTATTGCCATCCAGGGATGCCAGATAAGAGTCTTCAACTTTGGTATCATAATAATTCATGTATTTATTATTTGCTTTAGCCTACCTCTTGCAACATTGTGATATTCCACGACGAACACCTTTTCCAATCATCAAAATCATGTTGTAATCCGTTAGTAGTTCTAGTTCTGTTTTAGTATGTTTGAGCGTAGCATCCCCCGCTAGCCCTGGTGCTGTGAAATACCATGCAGGATCTAGCGTATATGTTTTGAGACATATATCTCTAAATTTTTCTATAATATCACCCAATATGAATACATCTGTTTTGTTATACAACTGAGTATACTCTCCTAAGGGTTTGATGTGGAAAGTTTTCCACACCTTTACTGCAAACTCGTTGTCTTCATCTGTAATATCACATTTGTTGAGTTTGTTGTAAAATGCATCCTTATTAGGTAGTGATGTCTCACAAAATTTTTCAACACTATCCATGTAGTCATATGGGTAAACGCCTTTCCTTATAGCAAGATCTAGAAGTTCATTGGAAAAATGCTTACTCGTTTCCCGGAATTGACTTCTGGAAAGATTGCTAGAGAGCTTATCGATGCTGCTAGCCATAAATTTAAATGAGTCGATAAATATTACATTTACGCCCTCACATACGTGTTTAGTGAAAGAAATATATTTTTTCCTCATTGTTAGGAATTAGGTCAATTTTATTTTCATCGATGCCAAGCTCCTTTACAAATAAATGGGTGTCATATCTAGATAGATTGTGTATAAACACAGGAACAAAACATGGATTTCTATATGATAAGTTCCAATCTTTGTGTGCGGCTCCTCTAAATTTAACTATAAGGTGGTCATGGTCTCTAACAGAGTCTCCATCCAAAGTCTTTTCACACATATGGCAATGGGTGGCTGTATCATAACCAATTTGTTCTTTCTTGGTCAAGGGAATCATTGGTTTTTCATTTTTGTAGACATCTCCTATTGCCTTTGCTTCCTCCATTAACATCTTGACGAATACCCTAGATGCATCAGATCCTCCATATGTTACTGGTGCCTTATAGTATTCATGTTCATATTTTATATAGCAACATAAACTAATAGGCTCGTGTTTTTGGTACGGCTTCGTGTAGGAGTCGTCGGGATTTGGTTAGCAAGTTTCGATTTTAGTTAACTAACACTCAAAATCGGCATATATCACAAAAGGAACTCTCAAAGAATGATTTTTGTTCTTGAATCATATTATGTCATTTCCTTTATATGGCAGTTCAACTCTTACTCCATCATGATCTCGAGAGACTTCTTCGTGAGCATTAACTTGATTTCAGAGTAGAAGTGTTGCAAGCATCTATAACATATGTATTTTTTATGGCCATTCCTTGTCACCTGTGACCCAATAAGTCTCGAAAGACTTTTTATCCAGCAGTAGTGGTCATTCTTTTCATCTTTGATGTAGAGTAGGTAAATATGTTTATCCACCTTATTTTTTGTTATTTTTAATGTATAGATTATATATTCGTTATTGTTCTTGTTTTCTTTCTCTTCATATGTATATACATTAATTGATAACACGCTTATTTTCTCAAAGGTTGGTATGCTATACAATTTCATAGGAAATTCCAGTCCCTTAAGTACTTCGTCAAACTCATGTTCATGATCCAAATACTTGTTCACTCTTTGACGATCCTTTCGTGCTGGATGTAGTGCTGATAGAATATACCACAAAAAACATTTTTGATCATTGTTCTTAACATTATTTGCTGCTTGCTTAGCTTCGATTTTTTCTGGAAGATCAACATAAGAATTACCCTTATATTAAACATATTTATTTATTCGTACCTCTCGGTTGAATATCCTATTGAACACCCACTGAGAGCCCCTTGCTTCAAATGCACCCATCTCAGCTATGATTTTCAATATGCTATCGGTATAATATTTTTCTAGATTAGTTTNCCCCTTGCTTCAAATGCACCCATCTCAGCTATGATTTTCAATATGCTATCGGTATAATATTTTTCTAGATTAGTTTATTTCAGTATAATTTCGTTCTTGGTTTTAAAAGAGCTTTCTACATATTCAATATTGTCACCAGTTCCCCTTTTGTGCTCAGCGAAAAACTTCATGTTCACTTTGAGGTCCATTGATTTTAAATGTTTATTAATTATGCTGGTGACAGCTCCTTTTATATCGTTTAGGAAATTATTTGGGTCTTTGTATGCATTCACATTCTTTACAGCATAAGTCTTGATCCTACTTTTAAATGCTTCTTCAATTTCTTGTACACTGAATCTGAGTGTGTATTTGTGTACTTTGCTTCTCAGGTGACTTCTTATTAGAGATGGTTTGTAATAGTGGTTACAAGCCTCACACTGAACTTGCTTATCTCTTTGTAACTTCTGTTTTGATATTAGACTTTGCGGTATTTTAAAAACTTCCCATGCANCGTTTGCGGTATTTTAAAAATTTCCCATGCATTTGTAGGTTCTTGCACTGGTGCAAGACCTTTGTGCAATTTACTTCTCAGATGACTTCTTATTAGAGATGGTTTGTAATAGTGGTTACAAGTTTCACACTTGAAAAATGGTGGTTGAGGTTTCTTCNATGACTTCTTATTAGAGATGGTTTGTAATAGTGGTTACAAGTTTCACACTTGAAAAATGGTGGTTGAGGTTTCTTCTTCTTCTTTCTTTTTATAAACACATCATAATTAATTTATATTCCTTTGAATATTATTAGCCTTATTCATTTCCATGGTCGTCTACGTACAATTAGACCGGTATATTTTCATTTGTAATTATTTATTATACATTTTTTTTTTTTTTTCATGGGCACATTTTTATACCGCCTTTTTCTGAACGCCTTGTCGAAATCAGACCGGTAATTGTGTTTTAATGGTTTTACAATCCCTAAAACTATATAGAGATATGAATACCAATGAAAATATACTGATGTATGTACGAAGACGATCATTTACTCTTCAACAAACAGAATAGAATACCTTTGTTTGTCACCACAATTTTCCATTCCTTTATACACAAAACTTGTGCCTCCACGATTAACATCACTTAACACTTTTTTACTGAAAATATGAACATATCTGTCTGGTAAGGTTACCTTAAAATTTCTTGAAGTAACTACCATTATGAGACCGTACCTGGTTTCTTTTATTTCAGCGTGGTTTATCGGATAGGGATGCTCTATTGTTAGGTCGGAAAGTTTCATAAATTGGTAGGTGCTATTTAATACATTTAGCAACTGATCCATGTTTTGTTCTTTATTTTTACATTTTAATGTACACTGAAGAGCCAAAAAAAACTGGTACACCTGCCTAATATCGTGTAGTGCCCCCCGAGCACGCAGAAGTGCCGCAAGATGGCGTGGCATGGACTCGACTAATGTCTGAAGGTGTGCAGGAGGCAATTCACACCCTGAATCCTGCAGGGCAGTCCACAGATCCAATCTGCGCCGATTAGAGTAAGGGTTGTACGTCTGTCACTTTTAATGATTCTCGTCAGTCGTCGTTTGTCCCGTTCTTTCACGATCTTTTTTCTGGCCGCAGCGATGTCGAAGATGTGATATTTTACCGGATACCCAATATTCATGGTACACCCGTGAAATGGTCGTACGCGAACATCCTAATGTTATAGCTACCTCGGAGATTCTATGACACATCACTCGTACGCTGACTATAACTCCACATTCAAACTCACTTAAATCTTGATAACCTGCCATTGTAGCAGCAGTAACCGATCTAGCTGCCGACCACATCGCGTTACTCTGATTGGTTCCATACCTCTGTTATTTGCATAAGCATGGCTATACCAGTTTTTTGGCTGTTCAGTGTATTTAATGCTGCGAATTCTTAGGGTACCTTTTTCTAAATGCCTTTTTCTAAATGCCTTTTTCTAAATGCAACTTTTTCTAAACGTAAATTTTAACGCAACTTTTTTTTTTTTTTTTTTTTTTTTGCTGTGCTTGGACAAAAAACACCAAACACAAATTTTAACGCATTTTTTTACGTCCGCGCTCGGATCGGTATTTTCTCTAACTACTCATGTCTGTACTGATGTGGTCGTAGTACAAAGGTCGCAAATTCGTATCGTCCACGTGAAACAATACCAACACATTTGCATTGTAGCGAAGCAGTTGTTTGGAAATGTGTGAATAAGTCTGGCTGAGGTACATGCCATCCACATTTGCATGCCCTCTCGTGCTAAAGTACTCCTAGATGCACTTTTACTTCTCGCATGCTATATCATCGAAGACAAGCACTGAGTTTGGCAGCACCTGGCTAGGTGGCACAATGGCTTCCTTATCACTGCATGGGAAGTAATCCATGTCATCTATGGCCTGCAGTACACATGCCAGACACTGGTATATCAGTTGCTGGAGCAATTTAGAGTACAGGTACATATTCTCGAACGTAAAGTAATTCGGCTCCTCAAACAAACTCAGCAGCACACATGTCTTGCCAGACTCGAATGGTTTCACGATTATACGCCTCACAGTATTGGGCAAAAGCTCACTCTTAAGAGAGTCGCATGTGAGTTCCGCATCTTTCTCGCTAACTTGTATGGGAAGAAGAACACCATGTTTGACTATCTCTATGATACTGAAACGAATATATGTAAAGGGAGGCAATATATAATGTATTTGGTCAGTTGAACGCAATGTCTCGAAGATGTAAGACCATAGCCTGAAGCGGGATCGTCCACATGCTGATAAACAGTCTTCTGTTTAAGCTGCACATTCTCGGATACAAGTTCTGCGGACAGGAAACGTAGATAGCTAAAAGGCTGCACGATGCGACACGGGCATCAATTCACTGGACGAGGTGTGCAAGGAATATGACATCGCTTACTCCCTGAACAAGGATCTAGAAGCACGGCACAAAACAGATAAGGTACCCGCGCAAAGGGCCGAAAAAATACGTCGCGCATCGGACACCATATTCGGAGTAAAATAGCCGCGAGGGGCATTTCCAGCATGATGAAGGCCAAGGTGAAGGCAGGCATAGGTGCAAAAAGCAAGTGAAAGGTGCGAGTGAAATTTAAATTGGTGACAAAGAAAAAAAGGCATGGAAAACCATAAAAATGTCTACTGGTGGGTTTTTGCCATTGGCTTTTGCTTGCACTCGGGGACCATGGGGTCTTAATCGGAGCCACGAGTGTTATCGCCCGAGCTGTCAACACAGCATCGAACGAATAGAAGTAGTTGTTTGAAGTCCAATGGCACAATGCAAGTACGGAAGCTACAGCGATTGTTAAAAAAAATTGTCAGTGCCTCTACCTAAGTCCATACCCAGTAGGAGGCGGAAGTGTGCAAAAACGATGCATCAAGAAAGGCCTTTATGAAATCTCTACCAAAATAACCGCTCACGATCATTGATTTGTAACTGTTTGCCCACAAATTAAAAGTACTTAATTTTCATGGAATTTTCATGCGAGGTGCCCCCCCCCCCCTTTTTTTTCCACCCTAAACCCAAGAGAAACGTATATGTCATCCATAATCAACCTGGACACGACAGCCAGGCTGGGTAACCTTTGTGAAACATGGAAAACATGCAGACTGCTACAAAAGTTTGGTAATTGGCATCCTACATCTGAACAGTGACAATAACTAAGAGGAACGAAGCTGACTTACAACTACAAGATGGAGCATATGTCGAAAACGTAGAATTGAAGACACTTGTGCATTTGCTTACTTGTTCGTTCAAACAATTAATCGAATAAAATTGCTATACATTGACAGGAAACCATCAGTCATGTCTATAACACTTATCTTTATGAGTCGTAACTCCAAGCTGTGTAAAGAAAACTTCCCTCCACTCGACTTGGAAGGGGAATGGTGCATAGGTTTGTTCGATTTTCAAACATGATATGCTATACCGAACATCAAATAAAATGCTGTAAGATATACCTCGTGAAAAGCAGTAATGTATCCCACGATGTAACATTGCCTGTTGGCTCTTACAAACTAGGCGACTTTGCAAGGTATATTGAATATTTGCTTTCTCCCGACACAGATTTCCAACTATGTGGAAATCCCAATATGCAGTGAAGATATCGACTTTATGAAACCAGATTCTGTCTTTAAAAAATGCTGGGGTTCGAGCCACACACCTATACAAAGGTGGTCAAACACACGAATCATATCGACTAGTAAAAATCTTGTATGTTAATAAGATACAAATAAACTGCAATTTAGCGAGTGGAACATATCTGAACAATAGAGAAGAGCACCATGTTCTACGAGTTTTCGTAAGATGGTCTCTCCATGACCACAAAGCATCCTTTACATTCCTGTTGTCGCGAAGAGAGCATACAAGATAGACGTGACGTGTCGCAGCTCTGAGATGTATGGGGTACACTTCCCTTCACTCAACCTGGTGGGGTAATGGTGCATAGGTTTGTACGATCTTCAAACCTACAATGTTATACCAAACATCGATGAAACTATGTAAGATGTTCCTCGTGAAAAGCGGTAATGTCTTCCACATGATAACATTGGTCATAAGCTCCTAAAAACCAGACGACATTGCTAGGTACATTAAACTTTCGAAACAGAGAAATCATCCTATGCTTCCATTTAAGAATATGAGTATAAGGATTATGACGACCATAAAAAATATAACAAAGCACCACATCAAACCAGCTTTCAGTATGTTGCATGTCACCAAGGTGGTAGCACACGCTAATGAGATTTTCCTTCAAAGTCTTGGCTTCAAGGTCGATGTCAACAGGATATTACATAAATGTCAATGAGCTGGTCATGCATACCAGCCATTCCTGATCGGGCCATACACATTACCATCGGAAGTTCAAATAGTGGTCCAACACAAAGATATCTGAACTCTTCCTTGTCTGTCATTCCTGCAATTCAGGGGACATTGGCCAAAGAAAATGAATCCAGCCCAGAATCAATTAAAATATCGAGCAATGGTATTCTCCACCTTATCGCTTGCATTGCGTATTTGCTCAACAGTGTCAAATTGAACAAGACGAGAAATGTTGATAACAACTGCGATAAAAATCTACCTCTTGCTCATGCTGAATGAACTGTCGCAGCCTAGAAAGCAGGCTGGAGGGGGGGGGATGACTACAGTCTTCGTATATACCTCGGAGGGAAATTCGAGGTCTGCGTTCCTCTATCGAAGTTACTAGGATTCACCGAAGACTACAGGCAAATTATCGTAATTTCGAAACAGGAACTGGTTCTTCTCCTAGCCAATATGCATGCTGATGCGATCTTGGGTACAGCAAAAAACCTGGTGACAGTGAAACTGAAGCTACACTCTATCGAATGGATGCTGCCTCATGTTCAGCTGAGTACTACAGAACTTATCAAGATGCTGACGAATGTGAAATTCTCAAGATCTCGCTGTTTAGAACCGCCCAAATCTCTTCACTCNCGAGAAATGTTGATAACAACTGCGATAAAAATCTACCTCTTGCTCATGCTGAATGAACTGTCGCAGCCTAGAAAGCTGGCTGGAGGGGGGGGGGGATGACTACAGTCTTCTTATATACCTCGGAGGGAAATTCGAGGTCTGCATTCCTCTATCGAGGTTACTAGGATTCACCGAAGACTACAGGCAAATTATCGTAATTTCGAAACAGGAACTGGTTCTGCTCCTAGCCAATATGCATGCTGATGCGATCTTGGGTACAGCAAAAAACCTGGTGACAGTGAAACTGAAGCTACACTCTATCGAATGGATGCTGCCTCATGTTCAGCTGAGTACTATAGAACTTATCAAGATGCTGACGAATGTGAAATTCTCAAGATCTCGCTGTTTAGAACCGCCCAAATCTCTTTACTCACTCACGAATGTGAACGATGGCAAAAGCATCGATGTGGCTTTCAAGTCGTGGAGTCTCGAGACCTACCACCTACCCCAAATTGCCAGCAATACAGCACAATAACTAGATGCTTTGCCACTTAAAAACCAAGGTCCATCATCGTTTTTTAACAGACCAGAAGACAGCACAATTTGAGAGTAAACCATTCGCAGTTTGACACATGACAAATATAAAATGTGAAAATAATTTTGAATACTGAAAACTATCCATATGTGGATATGAACATGAACTTTGAAAATGGTCAGTCCCTGCAGGCATATCAAATGTATACTCAATTCCAAAATTGATATTATGAACATCCCCAATCCCTGATATTCCACAGTGATACCTTCAAGAGTTTGGCCTCACTCGTGGTGGTCCATGTGAGTGAACATGCCGAGGGTATCAGTTCGTATGTGATCGACAGTAGGATCGAATTCACTATAAATGGAAATATTTATCCACACATGTATGCTTTCTGCCAAATATTTCACGACCGGCTCGNAGGATCGAATTCACTATAAATGGAAATATTTATCCACACATGTATGCTTTCTGCCAAATATTTCACGACCGGCTCGTATTGTACAATTGTGGAGACAAAGTCGTGAATATAATTTCGTGAACCAGAAGACGATATAAACACAATGGGCCATANAGGATCGAATTCACTATAAATGGAAATATTTATCCACACATGTATGCTTTCTGCCAAATATTTCACGACCGGCTCGCATTGTACAATTGTGGAGACAAAGTCGTGAATATAATTTCGTGAACCAGAAGACGATATAAACACAATGGGACATANCATTGTACAATTGTGGAGACAAAGTCGTGAATATAATTTCGTGAACCAGAAGACGATATAAACACAATGGGACATACACGATATCTGTTTAGTCATCTTCGAGCATAGACAGCAAAAGGATGTACTATAATATGCAGGGTTTCCAGAGATAGAGTGGCTTCGTGTTCAAGGAGATCGCAGTATCCTATACCAACGATGGTAAAACATGCACTTGCTCCTTTTGCCCCCTTATTCGTGGAAACCGTTNGAGATCGCAGTATCCTATACCAACGATGGTAAAACATGCACTTGCTCCTTTTGCCCCCTTATTCGTGGAAACCGTTAAACGAGAAAATCAAAAAGAAGAATGACTTGCTGACCAAGTACTACTACAGACTGGAGGGAGATGAAGGCAAGATTCATACCATCAGGTGGGAAATGTGCTGCGCGACTTGCTGATGCAGTATCCACGAGGAATGATTTACATGGTGGGGTCCGAGCAGAAAAAATGATTGAGTGACTTTTGCAAAAATATNATGCAGTATCCACGAGGAATGATTTACATGGTGGGGTCCGAGCAGAAAAAATGATTGAGTGACTTTTGCAAAAATATAGTGTAAATTATTTGCATGCAATTCGNGTGGTGGGGTCCGAGCAGAAAAAATGATTGAGTGACTTTTGCAAAAATATAGTGTAAATTATTTGCATGCAATTCGCGTACAGCTGTCCTTCTCTTTGCGAGCTGACGAAACTTGACGATGAGCAGTTGCAACATGGATGTGACAGGTCAGAACCTGACTGGACATGTGCGTGGAGGAATTTGTAGCTGCTCCGCAAATGATGTGCATTGTCCTTGGACCAGAAATCGGCAGCCTGTGACTAGACACGAAGTCAACCAAACATTGGTTCTGAACAACAATTTTTTTCCTTCAAAAAAACCTGAACTTAGATTAAATATTTGTTTTTATGATATGACATTTATAAATCAATCTGAACAATAAATTGTGTGTTGATCATTTATTTGTTGTTGTTTTCTTTACCTCTTACACCTATAAATTTGTCTAGTATTCTTTCTTTAAAAAATATTAAAGGAAACCCTAATTCTTTAAACAAATGCTACATAACATCTTTATGTACAGGAGTAATATTGATGTATTTCGAAACCTGCAGTGGTTCGCACAGATGGATTTGGGAATGGGCTTTCAGGTTGAAACAAGCTGTGTGAGAGTGGAGAAGNCACATGCTTTCAGGTTGAAACAAGCTGTGTGAGAGTGGTGAAGAGGGGTATTGGATGGGGGAGGGATTTCTAGAGAGAAAGAAAGAGGGAGGGGGGATTCGAAGATGACGTATATGAATAACGGAGACCGGACCTTGTGGGGATTGCCATTTCGTCGACGAAACAGTAGAGGTACGGATTGTCACAACTAGGTTATCCAGTCGACGTCATATTTTTCATACACAATGTCTTCCCATGCTCTAGAGCCAACGAAGTCTCTGGATGTGCAACAGCATATGGTGTATTTGGGAATAGCGTCAGCTTATTCAGGTGGACGACCTACAGGAACATCGCCATCGATTTCTTCGGGTGTGATATCACTAACTTATTATGGATTGTCTACAGCAGCACCGCCATTGCCTTGTTCTAGCATAGTACCACCTACAGCATCATCACTATCGCCTTATTCGTTTGCATGTTTCTGTCGGCTATGAAAAATCATTTATTAAAACAACGTACAGAAAAACTAGAAAACAACGAGACTCTAAAATAAATTATATGGTTGGAATGTCTCGAATCCAAAACCATACCAGGATGCACATTATAGAAGGGCATTCAAGACCACGAATGTACATATATATATAATGTATACGACATTAAAGAGAGTGTTGACGATGATATAAAAAAGGTACGTCGGGAGTAAAAATAAATGGTGATGAAGGGTTTAGGCTGGAGACTATTCTGTTGATGAATTAATTACAGCTAAGGAGAATATAATACGATCCACTTTCAAAATATTATGATNGCTGGAGACTATTCTGTTGATGAATTAATTACAGCTAAGGAGAATATAATACGATCCACTTTCAAAATATTATGATTTCCTCTACTTGCCTTCGAAAATCATTGCAAAGAAATATTTGTATGTATGTACAATTTTCTAAATAAAAATTGTATTAAATATTGTGTGTTTCATTTATTTAAAATCTCCTGCTTTATGTAAGCTTAACTCTATGNTTAAAATCTCCTGCTTTATGTAAGCTTAACTCTATGTTTTTTTTCAATTAAATATGATATCCAACATAGGAGAGATTAAATATATATACTCCAAGTTTTAAGGGATCATCGCGTAAGGAATTGGAAATGGACAACATGGGGACATACAGGTAGTATATGCTAAAAACACTATTAACCAGTCCACTCTAGTGTCCAGTAGTGAAAACATTGATTAAAAGCGCAATCTTGTGGCCAATGGGTGATGCAAGTGATGGTAATTTCTTTTGTAAAGCTAATGAGTAATATATGCAAGTAGTCGGCTGACTGAAAGACTATACAATATGTATCTAAAACATACTGACAAATATTGATAGATTATTGATGTGGTAGAAATAGAAAGATTGAGATAGGCAACCATGGTCCAGGTCAAATATCAAGAGCAGTAGATGATTCCAAAGTTTGAAAAAAGATTATCATGTATTGTCAAATATAGGAAACCGCCTGCGGGAAAGGAAAAAACCGTGATTACTAATTATTTAAACGGTATTCATTGATGCAGTGAATGTCGTGTACATGTAACCCACCCCTCTTATGTTGAAAGTGAGTGTTTCCACCCTTATTTCTGCAAAAAAAAAAATATATGAGTTACAGTAAAAATGTCCTATGTTTGACTAGATATTATGAAATGCCGCCAAATTATCAACATAAATATCTTTAGCAAAAATTTTGTAACTCCCGACCTTTTCGAGTGAAAATTACATGTTTGATTTCACACAGAAGTGTTACTGCTGGCCAGGTAAGCAACCAGCAATAGCTGTCTGCNGAGTGAAAATTACATGTTTGATTTCACACAGAAGTGTTACTGCTGGCCAGGTAAGCAACCAGCAATAGCTGTCTGCGCGTTGCGCTGTAGTGGAATTAGTTTCCCACAACTGTGTGTGTGGTCGTATATTAGTGAGTTGCACAAATAACAGTTCGGCGGGATTTCCTCGCTGTTGGGAGTAAGGAAATCAGAAAATAAATTGANATTAGTGAGTTGCACAAATAACAGTTCGGCGGGATTTCCTCGCTGTTGGGAGTAAGGAAATCAGAAAATAAATTGAGTGCTTGACTACTTATTTAATGTCGTACAATGATTAGCAACTATAAAACATGTGTTCAAAATGGTGGCCACCAATCTCATTATAGCAATAAATTTGAGGTATTAAAGACTGGAGTACCCTTTCGAAAAAACCTGGTGTACCTTGAACCATGTCATAGGCAGCTATAACCCTGGCTAAAAGATCTTCCTCCACTCAATGGGTGCGCCATACACCACCGCCTTGATGAACCCCCACAGGAAAACGTATATCGGATTAAGGTCAGGAGAGCATGATCGACACATAATAGATCGACCTCTTTGAATGCACCATGCTGGAAATTCCATGTTGAGGTGATCAATTACAGCTCTTGTGGAATGTGGAGGTACACCGTAGTGTTGAAGCTACATACATTGCCAGATAGCGAGAGGCACGATAAGTCCAGATAAAATTCGACGTGTGGTGTTGTACGCTCAGAATCGCTTTACAGTATGTATCAATCTACAAGGTCACCAATTTGAATACGTGAAATCATAGTAAAATAACAAAGGAAGCGTAGTCTGAGACTGGCGTTTGTTAAAATTTTTCACGAATCCCCGGTATCATATTGTTTCCGAGAACAAGGGGTGATACAGGTGCTGTGGATCATCCTGTATACACATATATACGCCCTGGAGAGCCATAAAACCTGGTATAGGCGTGTGTATGCAAATAACAGAGGTATCGAACCAATCAGAGTAACGCTATGCGGTCGGCAGCGCGTATATAAGACAACCAGCGTCTGGCAAAGTTGCTAGATCGGTTACTGCTGCTACAATGGCAGGTTATCAAGATTTAAGTGAGTTTGAACGTGGTGTTATAGTCGGCGCACAAGAGATAGGACATAGCATCTCCAAGGTAGAGATCAAATTTGGATTTTCGCGTACCACCATTTCACGAGTGTACCGTGAATATCGGGAATCCGGTAAAACATCAAATCTTCGACATCACTGCGGTCGGAAAAAGATCGTGAACGAACGGGATAAACGACGACTGACGAGAATAATTAAATGTGACACACATGCAGCCCTTTCTCAAATTGGCGCACATTTCAATTCTGGGGCATCAACAAGTGCCAGCATGCGAACTATTCAACGGAACATCATTGATCTGGCCTTTCGGAGCCGAAGGCCCACTCGTGTACCGTTGTTGACGGCACGACACAAAGCTTTACGCCTTGCCTGGGCCCACCAACACTGCCATTGGAATGTTGATGACTGGAAACACGTTTCCTGGTCTGACGAGTCTCGTTTCCAATTGTATCGGGTGGATGGACGTGTAAGGGTATGGAGAAAACCTCATGAATCCATGGACTTTACATGTCAACAAGGGACTGTTCAAGCTGATGGAGGCTCTGTCATGGTATGGGGCGTGTGCAGTTGGCGTGAACTGGGACTCCTGATANAGGGACTGTTCAAGCTGATGGAGGCTCTGTCATGGTATGGGGCGTGTGCAGTTGGCGTGAACTGGGACTCCTGATATGTCTAGATACGACTCTGACAGGTGACAGATACGTAAGCATCCTCTCCGATCAACTGCACCCATTCATGTCCATTGTGTATTCCGACGGACGTGGATAATTCCAGCAGGACAATNCATCCTCTCCGATCAACTGCACCCATTCATGTCCATTGTGTATTCCGACGGACGTGGATAATTCCAGCAGGACAATACGACACCCCACACGTCGAGAGTTGCTACCGAGTGGCTCCAGGAACACTCTTCTTACTTTATATACTTCCATTGGCCATCTAAATCACCAGACATGAACATTATTGAGGATATCTGGGATGCCTTGCAATGTGCTGTTCAGAAGAGATCTCCACTGCCATGCACTCCTATGATTTGTGGACTGCCTTGCAGGACTCATGGTGGGAATTGCCTTCTGCATACCTTCAGACATTAAACGAGTCCATGCCACGTCATCTTACGGCACTTCTGCGTGCTCATGGTGGCCCTACACGATATTAGGCAGGTGTACCAGTTTTTTTGGCTCTTCAGTGTATATATATACACTCACACAGGATGAGGCACCTAATGCAGACCACATGAGAAACACTGTCAGTTTCAGCAGAATAAGAAAATGTTTTAGACAAAAGAATCTTGAGGCCAATGCGNAGACCACATGAGAAACACTGTCAGTTTCAGCAGAATAAGAAAATGTTTTAGACAAAAGAATCTTGAGGCCAATGCGCTAATAACATGGTAGTGGTAATTTCCCCGTATGTGGAAGGTCACATAAGGTACTAAAATCAATATCGTTAGTTTAAACAGAATGACAATTTTTATTAACACCCTTCGACAGTGCATATAAATATGTAATAAATACGATGATATTTGCTGGTCATTCAAGATCGCNAGACCACATGAGAAACACTGTCAGTTTCAGCAGAATAAGAAAATGTTTTAGACAAAAGAATCTTGAGGCCAATGCGTAGTGGAAGGTCACATAAGGTACTAAAATCAATATCGTTAGTTTAAACAGAATGACAAATTTTATTAACACCCTTCGACAGTGCATATAAATATGTAATAAATACGATGATATTTGCTGGTCATTCAAGATCGCNATTTTATTAACACCCTTCGACAGTGCATATAAATATGTAATAAATACGATGATATTTGCTGGTCATTCAAGATCGCTGAAGGTCAATGACGAAACAAACTGTGCCGCCGCACCGAACAACGGGCCGACGTAGTGCCGTCATGTAGGAAATATTTAAATGTAAATTGCAGGAAATAGCAGTATGTGTGCCCAGGCATTTGTTGCGGCATCAAGTATGGTCCGATGAGATAATTACCCACAATGCCCGCCAAGATGTTTGCTAACGTGGCGTAAGCGCAATCCTTAGGAAAAATAAATTCATACGACATAGGGCCTAAAGTGATTTCTAAGTGGGGTAGAAGCTCTGTAACTTTGCGATTTGAAATGTGTATTGCAACAATAATTGGGAAACCACCTGCGATTAAGCAACGAAATTTTACATACAGGCAAACTTTTACAAGGCAGGTTACCACACAAAATGGCATCGCATAGAGTACACCCTTTCGTTCATTAAATAGGGGTTGACACCTTTCAATCCATTAGAACTTTGTGACCCTGCACTTGAAGTAATTTGACATGACATGTTTGNCTTTGTGACCCTGCACTTGAAGTAATTTGACATGACATGTTTGTAATCAGCTTGCTAAAAGCAAATAAAAAGGTCGCCTTGGCAGTAAACCCATCCGCTAATCCCGATTGTTAAAGCAGAAATCATGTTTTTAGTTGGACGGCAGATTAATGATTTTCTGGGAAGTAGGCAGCTTGTACCACTCACTGTGGTCAAGACATGCCAACTGACAACCTGTCTCATATTTTTTTCCTAATCCAGGTAAATGATGCTTTAGTAAATGGTGATGGTGTGGGGTATTTGAGAAAAACTAATACATGTTTCGAGTATCAGTGATATATTTAGAATTCGAAAAGTTTACAGTCATATGGTTGAAGTGTGAACCACACATCTCCATACATGCACAAATGTGATACTCATATGACTGGTGTATATGCTGCAACATTCTNCGAAGTGTGAACCACACATCTCCATACATGCACAAATGTGATACTCATATGACTGGTGTATATGCTGCAACATTCTGGTATTATCCTATACATTATGGCATGCATCTTGAATACATTTCCAGAGATCCTCCACATTGTCCACGTCAGTTACATACACCTGTGCCCTCAAGTAACCCCACAAGTAGAAGTCGACTGGGTTTAGGTCGGGTAATATGGGTGTCCAACCCACTGGCCCACCTCAGACAATCCATCGCGCTGAGTACTGCACATCCATGTACTGCCTTGCCGTGCGACATAAGTGTGCTGGTGCGCCATCGTGAATTTACCACATGTCTTCTCGTAGATTCAGTGGTACATCTTCAAGTGGTTGTGGCAGGTCGTCGTCTTAACACTGATGAACTGAATTGAATGCATGTGCAATTGCAAAATGTCGAGATAGAAATTTTTCGCCATATTGACGATGTGCAGCTAATGCATTACACATCATTCACCATGCATGAGATGCATGTCAGTCAATTCCTCATTACGCCACTCCATACAGAATATTAATGCAGTCGTCAACTACAAATGTGTGTTGACAGTTGGCGAGTGAATTCAATTTCTATAAATATGCGTGGGGACAGACGACTGACCGAAGTATTGATCAAAGGATAAATCTAGGGATTGGTGAGGATTTCAGAGGGTTGCAGAGGATTGATGAGGAGGATTCTGTAAAATTGGTGAAGATTGTGGATGAGAATTACTATGGAATGGTGAGGATTGCAGAGCGATTACAGGGCCTGCAGTGGTGGTTGTGGTGCATGCGGTGAGGATTGTGGTGCATGTGGTGCTAATTGCAGTGAATGCGGNACAGGGCCTGCAGTGGTGGTTGTGGTGCATGCGGTGAGGATTGTGGTGCATGTGGTGCTAATTGCAGTGAATGCGGCGCTAATTGCAGTGTGGAGTACTGCTGAGTATTCGTGCTGATTGCTGGGGGTTTGTGAGGATTGGTGCGGATTGTCGAGTAATGGTGAGGAATACAGAGGACTTCTGAGGAATTATGAGGATTGATGCGGATTGACGAGGATTAGTGAGGATTGGTGTGAAGGATTGCTGAGGATTGGTGCGGATTGGTGTGGATTGCAGAGGATTGCTCAAGATTCGTGAGGATAGATGAGAATTGTAGAGGATTACGGAGGATAAGTGAGGATTGGTGAGGATTGGTCAGGATAATTGCTGAGAATTTATGAGTATTGCAGAGGATTGCAGAGGTTTGTGGGGTAGGATTGCTGAGGATTGGGGCAGAGGATTGCTGAGGAGGATTATAAGATTGATAGATTGGTCGAAAGATTGAACGATTGATGAAATATGATCAAGATGAGCACAGAAGATACGACTATAACCCGAGCTGCCCTCGTACATTCCAAGTATCAAGGGCCTAGCACTATTGGTATTTAAATTATAACCAATTATGCCTATAAAATTTTTCGTAAATGCTGATTCATACCATATTTATAATATACTTGTGCAGGTGGTCCCTACTCGTATGACGGGCTTTGATTAGTTCCATATATATTCGTAAAAAAAAANTATAATATACTTGTGCAGGTGGTCCCTACTCGTATGACGGGCTTTGATTAGTTCCATATATATTCGTAAAAAAAAAACCCTGACTAGCATATTCAGCCCACAAAACAGTCAAGGCAGTGAACAATTTGCAGATTCTGACATTGNAAAAAAAAAACCCTGACTAGCATATTCAGCCCACAAAACAGTCAAGGCAGTGAACAATTTGCAGATTCTGACATTGTGTGATAATTAGACTTCAAGAGAGGAAACCGGAAATAAAGTAACTGAATGAGAAGTTTCTGCATTTTTTCGCAATACTCTAGTACTGTTTCGGAACAAATTTAAAAATAAATAGTTTTTTAAAAAGAAGTATTTGAAATAAATAGATTTTTAAATCAGATAATAAATATGGTTTTCGATTTTACATACCTATGCCTATATAACCTATAGACAACGACTTCCCAGAAACAGACATATTTGCTTGAAGTATTGGTGGGCGTGACAGTTCAGATCCCTCGGGTATGGTCCAACGAATTAGCGATCCTTAGTAAACGGTTCTCTCCCACAGACACATCCACACACTCCCATTTAAAATACATTGTCCCTGTAGCCCCTTACATACACTAATAACCAAATTTTTTTACGCTAACAATATTTATTAGAAGCATCATTTATGGATAGATACTCTTTTGCCGGCCTTTTTGTAAAATANTTTTTTTACGCTAACAATATTTATTAGAAGCATCATTTATGGATAGATACTCTTTTGCCGGCCTTTTTGTAAAATATTCCGAGATGAGAAAACGGAACATTTGGCAATATTTCCGGAACAAATCTACTAATTCAACTGAATTTTGCACTCTATTAGTGCTACAGATTGCCATGTAAAGTTACATGATTTAAGTAGGGTCAGGCATTGATNAACTGAATTTTGCACTCTATTAGTGCTACAGATTGCCATGTAAAGTTACATGATTTAAGTAGGGTCAGGCATTGATTTTCAAAATGGCGGCCATACAAATAGATGATAAATTCGTCATATCTATTCAATAATTTAACAAAAGTCAACCAAACATTTATGATGACAGTATCTATTAGTATCTTTGTATACAGTCACTCTTTTTTCAGAAAATGTTGTAATATAGCACCGATTACGAAAATAAGGTTTTTTATGCCATTTCTCTGGGACCAATCGACCTACTTCCAAAACTTCTTCACAAGTTGCGCTACTGTAGGCCATGTAAACTTCTGTGTTGTAAGTGGCTCAGACATTTATTTTCGAAATGATTGCCATGTAAAATTTGTTTAGGTTAGTGTACACTATCATTTAAAACAATAAATTGATTACATCCGAAGTTGATGCTCAGAATCCTGCCCCCCATTATGAAGTTTATTTCATTCAAGCTTAATTTTACTGGGTTTTGTTGTCATCGAGATTTCACAGCTTACCTACCATCTAAGTTTTTAAGAATATCATTAAAAATTATTTGCACCCAATTTAAAGGAAAGTAGGCTAATTTTTATAACAGTAACGTTTTGATATGTTTTCTAATGGATGCAGCTAATGATTTTTATGTAACAACAAAATGCATTGATACATTAATAGAAATGTTTAGATACATTAATAAATTATTCATTTTAATAACAAATATTTTTCTAAGTACTTCTTTTTATATTAAACGAATATAAAACAGATTCTGAACAAGTTTAATAATATTAATAATACATATAATTATAATTTAATTGAGTGAATTTGAAACAGGGCATTATTTGATTACCGATATTGGTTTTATATGTAACATTCATTGTTATCATATTTTTGTTGAATTGAATTGAATTGAATGGAATTAGATAATAAGTATAATGTTGTTTTACCTAAAAGATATAATAAAATATTTATGAAGAATTTTAAATCGTATTTGGATTATATATGGAATATAACTCATATAATTAAAATGGATGAATTTAATATTCAACATAATAAAACATATTTTCTGCGGTAAATATTAATGAGCAGAATTACAGAGATTATTTAGTTAGTAAATTAAATTTTTATTTAATTGAATAGTAAACTTCAAAATTGAATCTCTGCTCAACAAGTGTAATCTTCACATAAAATTATTTACGCTACAAGAGCTAAATATATATATAAAGTTCAAAGCAACAATGTTAAAAATCACTGATACTTACGTTGGAAAATAAATTAATTGTATTCTAAATGAAGAATGTAAAATTGTATTGCCAAATCGCTATACAAATTTCATAGATGAAAATGCTATAAATCAATAAAATGAAAGATCTACATTTCTAACGTACGGTATTAAGGTTTTCAGATTTTGAAAACTGTACAGTCTATGCCTATGATAGAATTCTCTTAAATTTGGATGATATATTTTGTGTGAGTTAAATTTTGTTGGCCTAGTTTCTGAAGGAAATAAAAGTTAATGAGTTCACTTTCCTTTCTGTGTATCTGTGGGTGTATGTGTATTTATGTATGAGTCTTTGTGTGTCTGTGCATGTGACTGTCCCCACTTTCAATAAACGCGTGAAACTAATCTAACCAAACTCGGTACGCATATAGCACTAAGTAAGGAAACCTGACTTTTGTAGTTTTCAATCATGCCAAACATTTACTTTCAAAATAGCAGCCATTTTAATATTAGGTTAATATGTCAAGTCTCCGAAACCATACAACCGATTTAAAATAAATGTTGAATGCTGACAGCACAATTTGTAAGCATTGAATTCCGAGGAGAATAGTTTTGTTGGTCTGCCATTTGTGAAGACAGCGCCATATGAAAAAATAAAGCCTTTATATTATATCTCAAAAACTACTGAACAAATTTTCGCCAAATTTGGCAAATGTAAGTAATTGATCTTAATAAGACTCGTATTTTCAAAATGGCGGCCATACAAATATTATAGATTTATTTTTCATAACTACTAAACCATTTGACCAATTTCAACCAAGTGTTGTGCGCTGACGGCATTTATTACAAGAATCTTATAAGCCCGAAACACTCATTTTTGTCTGCTACTTTGTAAGATAATGCTACATAATTAATAAAGTTTTTTTTTTGCAATGTCTCGAGAAACAATTGGCAGAATGCTGGCAAACAAGTAGTTCTGCTGCAGTTTATATGTACAAATATGTTTGAAGTATTTCAGAAACTTATTTTCAAAATGGCGGCCATATATTTATTTTAGCATAGTATGCGATATCTTCGAAACCATGCAATCAACTCCAACTTAACTGAGTATGCTGAGAGTATGTATTACAAACATCAAATGTGTCTACATGGAGCCTCTTTTGTCCTTCATTTTTTTATGATACTGCCACAAAAATAAATAAAGTTTTCTGTCATATCTCACGTGACAATTTACCGATTCCAAACAAATATGTCAAACAAATAGTACTGCGGTAGGTGATGTTAAATGATATATTTCAGGTATGTCAGACACTTTTTTTCAAAGTGTCGGCCATATAGCTTCTTTACTTTTGTGTGTTATGTAGTCAAGACCATGTAATTAATTTTAATTACAACCATCAAATGTGTCAACACGAAATCACTTTTGCCCGCCCTTTTTTAGAATAGTACCACATGATAAATTAAAATTTCGTGATATCTCCGAAAAACAATCGATTTTTTACCAAATTTGACAACAAGTAGCTCTACTGCAGGCCATGTAAACTGATAAAGGTACTGAGAGGGCCAGGCACACATATTTTCTAAATGGCTGCCACATAAAAATTCTAACTCAGAATTTTTTGGAAACGAAGCTACAAAGTAATGTCCAACTGAAATATGTATGCTGACAGTAACAATTATATCCGTCAAAATTGTGTATGCAAAGCCTCATCTCTCTGCCATTTTTTAAGATAGCCTTACATGAAAAAATACTTTTTTTTTATGTCGTATCTTGGGAAACAATCAAACTATTTATTTCAAATTTGGCGGTGAAGTTGTACTGTGGTAGTTAGGCCAGCCACTTTTTCGTGAAAGATTGATGTGCAGGCTAGACCTCGACGTTGTGCTTACACACCTGCACATTTCCTTTGACTATTAGCCACCTATCTGTGTCAGAGACATTTTATACTCGACTGGGCAAATTTTAATAAAGTTATTCTGACATTAAACTTCGGTGATTGGTTGACAGACACTTAAGAAGCGTGGGAGTTGAAATCATCCCACCACGAAATGGTTCTGAACTAACATGCTTCGCAGTACAACTATTACTGGAATCTTTTCGCAAAACAAAACAGGTAGCCCTAGTGGTAGGCCAAATTAATCAATATGTTTTAAGTGTGTAAGTATATTACTTTCCGAATGTGCCTATGCTTATATTTTAGCTTAGTGTTCTTTATCTACGAAACTATGTAACATTTAAATTTAACTTTGTATAGTTTATCTATGACAATGATCGAATATACTAATACATAATATTTTTGTCCTCCATTTATGAAGATCTTGATATGAACAATGGAAATTTTATGTCATATCTGGATGATTCTTTCATAACAAAATTTCACGCAAGTATTGCTAAAGTAGGGTATATAAATTAACCAGGCAAATGCGCATTATTTATTATAATGCACATTTGCCTGGTTAAGATAAGAGACATGTGTGTGAATTGTATATTTATGCAAACATTTTCATGTTTGCATAAATAAACCAACAGTGTTGTCAGAATCATAGTGAACAGGCAGCTTACAAAGTGCTGAAAAATAAAACTTCCCACATTAAAATAAAAACAAAAGCAGACACAGGAACGCACAGAAAGACTTTAAGCAGAGTCTTTAAATAAATAGTTTAAGAGAGATGTCGGAGACAGTGCACCAATAAAGCGGAAAAGCAAGGGAGATACGACCACCGATTACTGCACTGCATGTGTGCTATACGAATACCATTTCGCATCCACAACTCCTACTAGAATAAGCATTGAGTGCCCTGAGATCTGTCTATAAATCCTAGGTGTGCGACTGTCTGTAAAATTAAGCGAGGGACTGTAATTTTAGGCAAAACGATTTTAGGCAAAACGACAGTTGCTTGTCGTAGATAAATGAATTTTGTTTCCTGATTAAACCCACGAGCACTATCTTATTCACATTTACGATATAGATGGTACCACTAGTACAATACTTCGAAACAATAGAATTGTTTGTCTTGCAAAAGGGCATGAAGTTCAATGTAGCAGTAACAGATAGCACTGCACGTCCTCGTTTTAAAGCAAACGAAAATGTTCGTACAATTTTCTGGCAGAAGACTGCGTATGAACTCTTACATAAGAATTTACATGTAAAAAATGTGGCTGACATATACATGCATGTTTGTTCCATATCTCCTGATCGATCCAATTTTAAAATGTGGCATAAGAAAGACTGATCTATTTCTGAAGATCCTCTACTTATTATTCGATAATAGAGTGAAAATCGCCCAAGAAACTAACACCTAGAAATGTGGTTTGATCTTGAGTCAAATGTTAATGGTTTTCGAATGAATAAATAACTACTGATTATCTTATTTGTATGTGTTGAGCGTAAATGAACAAGGATTAATGTTATTCAGTAATATACTGTTTATATTTTTTCGTGGATTTTCGCAGTGATGCGCGGAGGTATTGAAACGCTGAGATTGCCTACATAAAAGCATATCACATAAATGACGCATTGTTTTGAAAACTATAACTCTCTCAATTGATGTCATATTTCTATATTAGAATAGTTTTTTTACACATCATANATATCACATAAATGACGCATTGTTTTGAAAACTATAACTCTCTCAATTGATGTCATATTTCTATATTAGAATAGTTTTTTTACACATCATAATATATTTTTATTATTTTCTACAACACAAAGACATTTAATTGAACTGAAATGAAATAATGGCTATGAAACCCTTTTACGGAGAGTTTCAAAATAAATGTATNCAATGTATATATATATATATATATATATATATATATATATATAAATAACAGCATTTATGATTGAATAAATAACTGGTAGAAATAAGCACATTTACTTACCGATAAATATTCTTGAGTCACTTTGTCTGTTACCCGTCACATCTAAATAAACAAAGTTTTTACGTTTTTTTTTTTTTTTTTTGTGAAATTCTTAATCAGTGATTCTTAACTTCATTTCATGATACAATGTTTTGACATAATGCAAAAAATAGGCCTATGCTGCTTTAATTTTACCGTGTTTTGCGAAACGCAAAATTAACAACATTTAAATTGTATTTTAATGTGATTAAAATGTTATTATAACATTTGCTACCTTACGAAGTTGCGACTGTAGTTTCATCCTTATAAAACGAAAGGTGTGGAACTCAAGACTGATATTTTTACTGTACTGTGTCTTCGAATTCTACCTCATCCAAGCTTAAGAATAATAAACTTTGGAAAATAATTATATAACATTAATAGTTAACTTTAATATGCAGTAAAGACGTAACATTTAAATTACTTAACGCATAATTTTATCCCACGGAGCAAAATACAACTAATAAAGAAATAAAAGTGACTTCAATTTTTTTTAACGTAACAGTGGCATATAATTATTTCTTAGAACCAAATAATGATGTCGATATCACTCAATTTTTTTCAGTAAATATCTGGATGTAGATGCACGCAAAAATTCATGGTTGACAATAAAGTTTTCCCTAGTAGGGAACACTCAGCCTCACCACTTGCAAGCAACATATGCGCCAATTTTAAGGGGAAGGGGGGTATTTGAAACCCTTTATGTCAGACAACATTACAAAACACGTCCACAAAGATGTGGCAACTATAGGAATATGTTGCTCGCTCATTGTCCGCCAGAATACGCGTGTGTGTGAGAGCATTGCTCATTACGGAGCAGTTGTGTTATGTTGGTGAAAATGCATGCTGAATTCTTTTACGGGTCAAAATTCCGAGAGGAGGGAGGGAACGGGGAATTACGTGCGGATTCATGAAGTTACACACTGTAAAAAAAATGTTGTATGATTCCCAAACATGTATTGGAAGTTTTTAACCTAGACAACACATGGGAAATATACCATCCATAAGTCTTGTAACATTCCAGTATATGTATGGAGATTTTCCTATGCTCAAATGGAAACATTACCATACAAAAGTATGGTAACATTTCCAAATGTTTAGAAATCTTACCATATAACTTAAGTATATTTACTAGACACTTGTATAGGAACAATTCCAAACCATATTAGCAGATGTACTCTACTATTATGGTACCGTTACTAGACACATGTATGGGAACGGTCACGTACCATATTGGTAGCTGTAGTACAAGCGTATACTAACTTTACCAGACATGTAAAGGAATCATCAAATACCATATTGGCAGTTGTAGTACAAGAGTATGGTACCTTTGCCAGGCATGTGTATAGGAACGATCACACACCATATTGGCAGCTGTAGTATGCAAGTATGGTACATTTACCATACATAAGTATAGGAATGTTCACATACCATAATGTTAGCTGTCGTACACAAGTGTGGTGTCTTCACCAAACAATAATAAGTCAGTTTGCACAAATGAACACGTCAGGCAGAAGGTGAGTGGCTTCCTGGCACCTGACTGTGCGAAATGCAGAGCTCATCAAAAAGTAGTGCACATACTTCCAAAATTGTCAGAAAAGTGTGATTTATGTTGCATATTAAAGAAGAATGCATATGTTTTGTAACAATGTAAAATATTATTCTATAATTTGATTATTTGAATGTTTCAAAAAGTATATACTATTAAAAATTCATTTTTAATTTAAAAATTAAGCATATTTACGTTTGAATGCTTTAGAAAGCACATTCCAATTAACTTATAAAACTTTTGTGGCTGAAATGGGTGTGCAAAAAATTAATTATAAAAATATTTTAAACATTACTGCTTATTTTTATTACAATCAGAGTAATTATGTTAATCTTACTTCGTATATTTAAAAAAAATGCACTTTCTAAAGATTATTGAATGAAAACACGTTTAAATTTTGATTACAAACATACACTCGTTACATGATTTTAAAGCAAATAAGTATATTCTAATAATTTC
The DNA here is from genome assembly GCA_002778355.1 of Clitarchus hookeri. Taxonomy (NCBI): domain Eukaryota; kingdom Metazoa; phylum Arthropoda; class Insecta; order Phasmatodea; family Phasmatidae; genus Clitarchus; species Clitarchus hookeri. The sequence continues at coordinate 28,343 of NQII01004819.1, read as the reverse complement.
TGCACACTTTACAATAACACAAAATATATGCATTCTTCTTTAATATTCAACACAAATGGAACCTTTCTGAAAAAATTTCGGTGGTGTGCGTACTAACGAGTTCTGCATGTTGTAGAGTCAGGCGTAGTGCTTCATTGGATGCCCATCTCTTCCTACCTTAAGCTACTAAGACATTTTTCTATCGCCTTGGCTCAGGCAAAAGTATGAGCAGTGGCGTGCCACTCTCGACTGCTCACGTTTAATTTCAATTGTTTACTTAAGAATGAACCAAGGAATAGGAATAATTTCTGTGTCTTAATTCTTAAGTTATTAATTGTGTAAACCCCCTTAAAATGACTGCTCACCAACATTTATAGTGTGTCAATGAAATATGATACCTTTACTAGAAATTTGTACAGAAGTGAAACATACCCTCTCACTTAGTTTGTCATCAAAACTGCATGAATGCCAGATATAGGGGAACTACGCCATACTGATTCAGAGGTTACTTATTCTACGTATGTGTTGAAATATGTAGGAATAGTAAGATTTTAGGAATTGTTAATACACGGCTGTAGAGGTGGATCACAGAGAATCAACCTGCTAATTTGTATCTGATACAAACTTATATCATGTACTAAAAATGAGTACACTGCCGAAGTATCAGATACATTTAGTATCAGTTCAACATTCGCCGCCAGTGTGTTGCGTCTGCAGTTGTGTGTATTTATGATACAATACAATTTTAATTGTATTGAAAATGTGCGGTTAAGAAGGAACCCAATATCTTGGTTTCGATTTGGTAACTGCACAGTTAAGTGAATTTTTTAAGAGGATATTTTATAACTAAGTTTTTTTACACGATTTAAATATAGCAAGTTTTATTATCCTCTCTGAAACATTTTCCCACAAATGAAGTCATTTATTATGATCTTGACCTTATCCATATAGGCTGTTCATGGTAAAGTGACCACTTTTCAGGCCCTAGTTATACTATCAGCCAATTTTTATGCTTCTACTACTTTTTAAAATAAATATGGTCATGTAAGTAATAAAAACTGTGTATATATTTCACCGGACTCGAATGTTAACATCTAAGACTACAATAAAATATATTTGTTGACTATTATTAAGTACTCACTTTAACGTGAATGGTCTATACTTTATGTCACTGTAAAATATAACACACAGTACACAATCTTTAAAAACGTAATTACTTGATAACGCGCGTACTCGATAACGCTTGTATCTGATACACGCCTACCTGATACTGTGTACCTGATACACGCCTACCTGATACTGTGTACCTGATACACGCCCGCTACTCGAGAGACTGGCGAAGCAGCAATGCACTCGGGAAGCTCGGGAATTCCTGTATATGATACAGATACTTTGTATCAGATACAATTTTCTATCTGTATCAGTTTGGAGCAGGTACAGAAAATAGCTGTAACAACCCATCTCTACACGGATAGCCAATTTACAAGACCAAAATATAGGAATAGCACATTACCAGTTCAGCAGACTGTTATTTGCACAGTTATGATCACGTATGAACTGTATTTTACATTAAGGTAGCCTATTACGAATAAATTAGAGGCAGTAATTAAGCAATTTTGACTGAAAATTGTTGATTTTATTTAGTTAATATACAATATAAACTGTAATGTACGTATAGAATATTTCAGTACTGATAGTCTTAAAGGAACGCATCCAGAATACAGATTCTAACAAAATAAATTTTGCAAATCCAGCAAAAAAATGTGAAGGCAAAAATAAAGCATACAACTTGGGATTATCCGTAATTTATGTATTTTTTTATAACTCTGCAACAGCAGTTTCACTTAACTTCGTATAATTAGTTATTGCATTGTACATGATGAATGGATGTTGCAAAATTTGGAAAGGACATAATGTAAAACATCTATCAATAAAGATATACAAACTCATTGTAAATTTTCCTCTTTACATGAATACATCACTTCTAGCATACTTTTTTTGTCGGGTTTGGTAATATTTAACTTTATCTTTTACTCAGACTTGTTTTGGTAACACTTTTTTTATACTTTCCTTGAGTATGGCATATGGCACATTAAATTTACCCAAATTTATGATATATTCCCATAAAAAATGGTAGTCTCTCTGCCAAGCACACGAAAAATAATAGGAATGGCGGGTACAAACAAAAAAAAGAAGCAAACATTTTTTATTTAAAAACATTACTTTATACACGTTCTCATATTTAATTCGTAATTAGCATTCAAATATTCATTGATACCTATTCCATCAGGTATACTGTGCATGTATGGCCATATGTTTAAAGTTCTTATATCTTCACAGCTTACAGGTATTTGTTCATAACTCTGCTCCATGTATTTTCGTCAGGAAAAAATTAGTTTTGATGGCAAATTAAAAGCAGATGTAATTTATACATATCCATTACCAGTTTTATTCGTTTTCCCCCTTACAGCTTAATATTATTAAGGGTTAAAATAAATTAATAACACGTAAGTAATTTTTATATTTTAACTTTATTGTACAGACTTAACAAAAAAAAGTACAATAAAAACTTGTACTTCATTCGACAAAATAATTATGATATTGTCTGTTTCGTAGAACAATTCCTGGTGTGAGCATTCAAGCTAGACTTATTCGAATATACCACACCACAATTATCACATTGGTAAGTGTTGTAAGCGATGGCCAATGGACAGTTTCAATCTTCATGTTTTCTGACATTAGAGTTGCTAGTACATGTCTTGTCACAATACTTGCACTCATTTCCCGATGAACAAAAAACATTACCTTTGCATATCTTTCTTCGTCTATTCAAGCTATCACTGCCGGTAAACACCCTGCCACAATTATCGCATTGGTAAATCTTGTATGAAGTGCCGAAAAAGCAGTTACTAGCCTCTTGTCGTCAGGCATTATAACTTCGTGTAAACACCTAGCAACAAAACTTGCGCTCAGTCCATGATGAGAAAAACCGACTTCCAGAGTCAGCAAGCATTCGCAGCGTCCTCGTCAATGCAGCCGGTGATACAGATGACCAGTCTTTAACCACCAATTCCGTCTTCATTTTGTAACACTTTACATAGTCTCAGTAGATGAATCTAGTAGTAACGACCATCTTTCCACCACGTCCGTCAACCAAATGACAACCCTTTTTTTTAACATGATGCATGCTTATATACTATAAACACTACATGTCAGACAGTTTGCGTTGTCCGTCTCGGACGCCTCAGTAGATGTTTCCTTAGTCCCGTAGCTGCAAAACAGAATGATTGCTGGACTGTAATATGAGGTGAAATCAGCCCCGATCGTTGTCTAGCCTACTAACTCGTCAATCAGACTACCCAGACTACTTTAGAGTTATCAACCTTTTAGTGCTGGGTGACACTTATTTTTCTCTTGCTGCTGCAGCACTCTCCCGATGTGGCTTACACCAGCTCCTAGAATGTAGTATGTAATGAAATGCAAAAATTTCTTGAAAAAAAAAAAACACTCACAAAGGTCAATTTTGATGGTCATATAGCTTCCAGTGGTCGCATACACTTAATCTTCTNTCACAATTGTTAAAATTAACTAAGACAGATTAAAATTTTTCCAATCATCTGGAAAAGGGCATAAAAACTATATGGGCACTTATCATAACTTAAATAAACTATTCACGTAATGTACCAGCAATTTCCCAAGTTTGTTCGGGGAACTTCTAGGATGAAAACTTCCGCACTTCTGTAGGAGAATAGTAATTGACGGTAACGAAGTATAGCTAGCAATGTGTGTATATATATATACATATATATATACATATATATATACATATATATATATACATATATATATATAGCAGCATTTATGATTGAATAAATAACTGGTAGAAATAAGCAAATTTACTTACCGATAAATATTCTTGAGTCACTTTGTCTCTTACCCGTCACATCTAAATAAACAAAGTTTTAATGTTGTTTTTTTTTTTGCGAAATTCTCAATCAGTGATTTTTAACTTAATTTCATGATACAATATTTTGACATAATGCAAAAAAAAGGCCTATGCTGTTTTAATTTTACCGTGTTTTGCGATACGCAAAATTAACAACATTTAAATTGTATTTGAATGTGATTAAAATGTTATTATACCATTTGCTACCTTACGAAGTTGCGGCTGTAGTTTCATCCCTATAAAACGAAATAAATAAAGGTGTGGAACTCAAGACTGATATTTTTACTGTACTGGTGTCTTCGAATTCTACCTCATTCAAGGTTAAGAATAATAAACTTTGGAAAATAATTATATAACATTAATAGTTAACTTTAATATGCAGTAAAGACGTAACATTTAAATTACTTAACGCATAATTTTATCCCCCGGAGCAAAATACAACTAATAAAGAAATAAAAGTGACTTCAATTTTTTTTAACGTAACATTGGCATATAATTATTTCTTAGAAACAAATAACGATGTCGATATCACTCAATTTTTTTCAGTAAATATCTGGATGTAGATGCACGCAAAACTTTAATGGTTGACAATAAAGTTTTCCCTAGTAGGAAACACTCAGCCTCACCACTTGCAAGCAACATGTACACCAAGATTAAGGGGAAGGGGTAATTTGAAACTCTTTATGTCAGACAACATTACAAAACACGTCCACAAAGATGTGGCAACTATAGGAATATGTTGCTCGCTCATTTTCCGCCAAAATACGCGTGTGTGTGAGAGCATTGCTCATTACGGAGGAGTTGTGTTATGTTGGTGAAAATGCATGCTGAATTCTTTTACGGGTCAAAATTCCGGGAGGAGGGAGGGAACGAGGAATTATGTGCGGATTCATGAAGTTACACACTGTAAAAAAAAAATTTGTATGATTCCCAAACATGTATTGGAAGTTTTTAACCTAGACAACATATGGGAAATATACCATCCATAAGTCTTGTAACATTCCAGTATACGTATGGAGATTTTCCTATGCTCAAATGGAAACTTTACCATACAAAAGTATGGTAACATTTCCAAATGTTTAGAAATCTTACCATATAACTTAAGTATATTTACTAGACACTTGTATAGGAACAATTCCAAACCATATTAGCAGATGGGTGATTGTTCCGTATTGCGTACTCTTATGGTAAAACCATAGGAAACCTGCGAGTGCACTATCGAGTATCCACTCAAATTATTTACTTTTCAAGTCAGTGTACTATTGCGTATCCGGTCGAATTCCGTTTAACGTATCCAAGTTCAAGTCAATTGTTCCGTTTAGCGTATCCAAGTGTGTTTTTACTTAAAACCT